>PISX010000954.1:10436-225299 GCA_004024625.1 Mellivora capensis
ACCATAGTGCTTACTACTTAAGCAGGTACTTTATTTTTTTTTCTTTTTTTTTTTTTTAAATTTATTTATTTGTCAGAGAGAGAGGGAGAGTGAGCGAGCACAGGCAGACAGAGCGGTAGGCAGAGGCAGAGGGAGAAGCATGCTCCCCGCTGAGCAAGGAGCCCGATGTGGGACTCGATCCCAGGACACTGGGACCATGACCTGAGCTGAAGGCAGCCGCTTAACCGACTGAGCCACCCAGGCGTCCTTTTTTTTTTTTTTTTTAAAGATTTTATTTATTTGAGAGAGAGACAGAGAAAGCATGAGAGGCGAGAAGGTCAGAGGGAGAAGCAGATTCCCCGTGGAGCTGGGAGCCTGATGTGGGACTCGAACCTGGGACTCCAGGATCGTGACCTGAGCTGAAGGCAGTTGCTTAACCAACTGAGCCACCCAGGCGCCCAAGCAGGTACTTTAGATTTAGTTCTCCCGATCACCTTAGGAAGGAGGACTTGCCGTGATTGCTATTTTTAGGTGAGGAAACTAAGGGACAGAGGCAAGAAACGGATTTGAGATTGCGTAACCAGTGGTTGGCAGAGCATGGACTCCAACCAAGCTGGGATACAGCCACTAAGCAATACTCCTGTGGGGTTCAGTGTTCCGGGCAGAAGAGGGAGGAGACTTGAGGAGTCATGTAAACAGTGGGCACCTTTGTGGTGGGGGCAGCTGGAGCTCCAGGAGAGGGCACAGAGTCAGAGCGAATGATGGGGCCTGTACCAAACCGTTGGTACAGAATCTCCCAGATGCTGTGCTCGTTCAAGAGCAGGGCATCTGGATTACTATACCACGACTGGGATTAACCCACAAGATCCTTCTACTCTTTGTAAATGGATTTTGAGGGCTCCACCATGCCAGTCCCCACGTAAAGCAGGGGTTCTAGCACCTGGAGGTCTGTAAACCCCCACAAGACGCTCTTATAATTTTGCAAGTGCAAGCACCTTTCTGGGGAGGAACCACCAACTGATTGAAAGGATCAGTGACCCATGAAACACAGGAACGCTGGTCCAGGGTGATGGGAAAGAGCTGCTGTGTCCCTACCTCCAGTGGTAGGTTCCACGCTATGTACACGTGAGACTTGTAGTCGTCCATCCAGACCTCGGCAACCCGGAGGGCGTTCCTCTTGGTGTAGAAACCAATGTTGCTGTTGTAAGGTTTCTTCTTCCGCTCGATGTGGGCCACTCGTGAGCAAGGCAGGACCTCCATGCTGCCCCCGCAGAGCCACACCTGGAGGCATAAAGGATTTTATCAGCTGGACAGAGAAAGTCCTAGAGGCCATGGCCCCTCCCCAAGGCCCCAGGGCCATGGTCAGGAGACAGCACGAGTGAGAAATGCATTCTAATGTATTTCAGGGTTGGTGTGTTCCTGCAGTGTAGATGAACCTAATCTAGCTAACATGTGTCAAAGTGGGCTTGGGGGGATTTTTATAGGTACAATAGTTTAGGATGTGAAAGCAGAGCTCTGGGTAATAGGTGCCATTGACCTAAGGTGCCCTTGGTGACGCACGGATATTTTTAAGTTCTCAGTAGTGAGCAAGTGGCACCTGTGGAGCGTTTTCTCCCACCTGGCAGAAGCCATGCCTTGCAGACCTAGAACGGAAAATTCAAACTGAAAACCAAACCATCTTTATTCATATAGGCACAAAGTGTGCAACGGTCTACTTATGCATTGTTAATATGCTCTATTTTGGAGTCCCAAGAGCACAGATGCCCAGCCTTCTGGAACCATGTGCCCCAGTGTTATCACGCGCCGGCACCACTTGTTACTGCTGGAACACCGAGGTGGAACGCTGACATGGTGGTTGCCTCTGAGGCATGCAAAAGCCCAAGGAAGTGACACTTGCCGTTCTCTGTGTGGGCCCGGGCTCAGAAGGCCCTGCTTGAGGGGGAAAGCTGGACTATCCAACCTCTCCCAGCCCCAGGCAGGAAAAAGAAAGCATTTCTGATTGTTAAGAAGGACAGTTTTGTGGAAATAAACCTCCTGATCCTGGTGGGGAGAGCAGACACAGAGAGGTTTCGGGGACCCAGGCTGCTGTACTGCCATGAGGATCGTGTATACTCTCCATAAACGAAAGACTGCTGGTGAGCTGAGCCAGTAAGCACAGACAGCACTGCTGGTCTCAAGCTGGGATACTTCAAGTCACTCCACCCCTCAGTCTCCCACATCCCCTCCACAGGACACCAGACCCTCTTGTCAAGTCACGTACCACCTCTGGGTCTTTATTGATTGAATTTGGTGGCAAAATCCACATGTGTGTGATCTTCTATTTCCCAACTCTGGCTGCACCACAGGGAAATGATACAGACGGAAAATTCTCCCTGTAACCATGAACCCTCACCTTGAAGGAGAAGACTGTGAGTTAAGAGACTTGTAGACAGTGGGTGGTCCAGAGTAGTTTCATTTGGGACCTGAAAATTGCCCCCATGGGATGCCATGGCAGCTGCTGATAGTGGAAGGAAGCCAAGTCAGGGGGTGAAAATATGGCTAAAGGCTTATGAGGAATAGGGGTAAAACATGGTGGCTGAATTTCCGGGGGCGGGGGGGTACAATACGCAAAGATTTGCCCACAGTTGCACAGGCATGCAGCGTTGGGCAGTTTCGGGATTCAGGGAACGAATGGCAAGACATCCCATGTTCATGGATTTGAAGACCTAATATTGTGAAGATGGCAGTACTTCCCAAATTGATTCAAAGACTCAACCCAATCCCCATCAAGACCCCAGATGTCTTCTTTGCAGAAATTAACAAACTGATCTGAAAATTCATGTGGAAACACAAGAGACTCAAAAAACCTTGAAAAGAACAAAGCTGGAGGACTTCCCCTTCAGATCTCAAAATGTACCATGGAGCTCCTATAATCAAGACAGTGTGGTTCAGGCATAAGGACAAACAATAGGATAGAACTGAGAGTCTAGAAATAAGCCCTCATATTTATAATTGACAGACTTTTTAAAAAGGATTTATTTAGAGAGACAGAGAGAGAGAACAGAAACACAATGGGCAGAAGGAGAAGAAGAGAGAGAATCCGAAGCAGGCTCTGCATTGAGCAGGGAGCCCATCACGGGGCTCAATGCCATGACCCCAAGATCATGACCTGTGCTGAAGCCAACAATCAGGTGCTTAACAGACTGGGCCACCCAGGTGTCCCATAACTGACTGCCTTTCAACAAGGTGCCAAGACAATTCAAAGGGGGGAAATAGTTATTTTCAACAACTTGTGCCAGACAACATGCCAGGGAGTGAATTTTTGCCACTACCTCACCACATATATAAAAATTAACTTGAAGTAGACCAAAGACCTGGATGGAAGAGCTAAAACTGCAGAAGTCTTAGAAGAAAACACAAGGGCACATTTTCATGACCTACAGTTAAGCAGATGTTCGCCAACTGATGAGTGGATAAATAAATATTCCATACAGTGGAATATTACTTAGCGATAAAAAAGATGCTGACACGTGCTACAGGATGGGTGAACCTTGAAAATGGGATGCTCAGGGGGAAGAGGTCAGTCACAATGGACAGTATACTACATGATTCCATCTATATGAAATGTCCAGTATAAGAAAACCCATAGAGACAGAAAGAAAACTGGTGGTTGCCTGGGGCTGGGGTGGGAGAAGGTGGAGTGACTGCCAGTGGGTATGGGGTTTCCTTTTAGGGTGATACAGACGTTCTGATATTGATTGAGGTGATCACTAACGAACTCTGAATGTACTAAAAAACACTGAGCTGTTTACTTTAAATGGGTGAATCGTGCTGGTATGTGACTACCTCAACGAAGCTGTGACAAAAATACATAGGCAGATTGATAGATAATTCCACAGAGAGAAGGGGAAAAGAAGACTCAAGGGACAGATTCCAGTTTGGGGAGCTAAGGAAAGGTGAAGTGATGTGGGCCAAGGCCGGGTTCTGTGAAGACCAGTTTCCAATCAGGGATCACAGGTGCAGGTGTAGGAAGGGCCTTGGCAAAAGCCAGAAACCCAGGCACAAGCACGGAGGTGCCAGATGGGAACAGAACCCACAGGCAGGCCGACTTGGTGCCAGTCTTCCGTAAGCAGTCCAGCCCAAGGTCAGGATAAACCAAGTTTGGGATCGTCCAAATTATTCCAGATTGTTCTTGGGGGTGCGACTAGGCTTGGAAGGGCTGTCAGGTGGCCCTCCTTGCTATGAGTGGGCTGAGAGAACAGAGGGGCCAGCCTCTTAAACACCCCAAGCCTCTTAAACAAGAGTGGGAGGTGGTGTGCCAGGCTGGGAGGCAGGCGGCACAGCTCGTCTGTCCTGTGTGGCAGGGACACTGGCTTCCTGTCCTGGGCTCTGCCATGTGGATACCAGCTGGCACACTCAGTGGGCACCAACTCAGAGCCACTTAGCTCTTCCTGTATGATCTGGGGAGACGCAAGGAGCTCTCAGACCATTTAGTGTCTCAATGGTACAATGTTCTGCTGGGCCCAGCAAACCTAGACTGAATCACTGGGGTTGGGCACTGGCCCAGATGCCTGTAACACTGTCACAGCATGGCTCTTGGTGCCCCTTTACCTGAGAAGTGGGGAGGTGACCGTCAGGAGGTGTAGTAACTCCAGGAATAGGTATTAACTAATTTATTCAACCAGAAAATTCCACTCAGAGCCTACTTCCCAGCACGGGAAAGACCGAGGAAGAAGGGTCAACACACAAGTCGCTCCTTGCACTCATGAAGTTGATGGTCTTAGAAGGGAAACACGGGAACTAAATCATCACAGGCAGATGTGCACACTCCGGCAGGAAGCTAATTCCTAGGAAGGAAAGCAACACAGTGCTGGAAAAGCCAGCATTCGCCAAGAAAGGGATGTGGCCCACAGGCTCAGAGAAAGTATCCTGACCTAGGACGGGTAAGATGTCATCAGAAGGCCTAGACTGAGCTAACTTGGTTAAAGAAGTTGGCAACTTGGACAAGAGCCCAAGCATAGGGGCAGCCAGCCCAGGTACAGTGGCATTGTGTAGGGGGAGCCTACGCCCCTTGAACGTGGGCTGTGTTCAAGACGGACGGCTGCAACATCCCTCCCATGCTCCTTTCCATCAAAGGGCTGGATCTACTCTTCATCCTCTTGGATCTGGGCTAGCCTTAAGACTTGCCCTGAGGAGTAGAACGCACTAGAAGTGATGTTTCGCACTTTCCAAGGCCAGGCCTTAGGAGGGTTTAGAGTTCTCACTTTCTCCGTCTTGGGATCCTGAGTCCACCATGCTTTGAAGAAGCTACGGATGAAAGACCACAGGGCGAAGGGGGTCCGGCCTGGCGGTTCTCACATGCCTTGGGCCTCAGCTGGACCAGACGCCTCCAGCCAAGCCGCTGACTGACCACCGACATGTGAATGAGCCCACCAGTGCCGCAAAGAGCAGAAGAATACCTAGCTGACCCCAGCCCAAACCGCCAGACTCCAGAATGGTGAGCAAATTGACTGTTCTTTTAAGCCACTGAATTTGAGCGTCCGTAAACAACTGACATGAGCAGAATAATCAAGAAACGGAAAGAACAGCCAAGGGGCTGCACCTCAGAGCACAGAGGTGGACAGGAGAAGAGCCTGAAATGAAGCTGGGTGGGCAGGCAGGGCTCCCACCAGCCGGGCCTGCAGACCACCACATGGAGGAAACGGATCTTTGTTCTAAACAAGAAGCCACCAAAAGATATGAATTTGAAAAAGTCACCCCAGCTGAAGTGTGGGAAAAAAGGTTAGTGGCAAGGAGAGGGGAGAACGAGGTTGCAGGAGGGTCTTAGTGTCATCCTGGGGAGAAATTCTGGTAGTTTTGGGTAGGGCAGTGAAATGGAAGCAGAGGTTGACAGATTTGAGCTTTTTAATGGCAAAATCTTGGCCAATGGGTTGGATGTGGCAGAGATGAAGAAGGACCACGAAGGACTCCTAGTTTTCTGCTTGGGCAGTAGGACATAGCTGCGGCAGCTTCATGCTCTGGGCCAGAAAGCCTGCCCAACGCTACCCAGGCCTCTGGAGGCAAAAGAGCATCACAAGACACATCCTCCCAGCTTTGGACAGTGATGCCCTGGGAGAAGAGGATGCTGGGAGAAGGATATCAATGAGAGCGAATGATTTCTGATTTCTCCAGCACTGCTCCAGAGAGAGCCTCTCTAAGGGCATGCTGGCTTAATTCCATCTTTTGATGCATTTCATTCATTCAGCTCATGTGTTTCATAAATATTTCAGTAGCTCGTTAGGCTCTTAAAGACGATGGAGAGTATGTCATCAGATGGGGCAAGCTGGTGTTTCCAGAACGATGCCTGGATCTCAGCCTGTCTGCTGGTCTCGCTGAATGTCTTCTGTACTTTCCAGTGTCTCAAGTCCTCCCTTCAAGGGCAGGATGAGAAGCCGGCCCACCTCACTGGTTCCCAAATCAGGCTGTGTCTCCAAATCACCAAGGGGTGCTTTAAATTTACCAATGCCTGGATCCCTCCCCGGACCTATGAGTCATGTTCTCCAGGGAGAAGCTGAGGTACCACTGGGTCTTTAAAAACGTCCCTCCCATGTAGCCAGGTTTGGGAACCACAGGCCTACAGCCATTTAATATCTATTTCGAGTCTATGGTTTCATGACTGAGGCCAAGAGAAGTTAGGATGTGGCTGACGAAAGCTCAAACCACCGGGCAGTGGTTCTGGGGATGTTGGGAAGAGATGCGGGATCGAATGTTCCAGGCACTGCCTGGGGCATGCTCTCCCCAGTGCCTCCCTCACCAAGGAGCCTGGTCAGTGAGGAGAGGGGGTGTGGGAGCTGGGGAGGAGGCCAGGAGCCGAAGCCAGCGCGGCTGGTTCATTTATATCCGCTATTATAGGCAGTGGCCTCTGTACATTCTCGATAGATATTTTCATCCACTTTAAATTAAATGCATGGGCTATCGCACTACTCGATTTTACCAATGATGAGTGTAGAGAGAGACGTTTGAAATCGTACAGAAATGGAAGTGCTAATATATTCTTCTCGGGCCCCCGTGTCCCACCTGGTGTGTCTGGCTTTGGAAACCACTACAAGAATTCAAATGCTCAAGGTCTAGTCTTCTTCCACCATTTTTAGAAGTCAGCTGTTGCTCGAAAGCAGCAGAAAGTACGGCTCAGGAAAGTGGGTTTGTCACCAAAGTAATCTAGTGAGAATTTTCAATGGTGTCACTAGAGTATGAACAGTGAGTGGCATGAGAACTTGTGAGCCACTTTTCCCGAGATGCTCCAGATGCCATCGGGGGCGGGGGGGCAGCTGTCGCAGGAAAGAGCCTCAGATACTGTTACAGAAGGGGGCCCAGAGCCGTCAGTACCTCCCTCTGCTCCATACCCCTGTCATTCAGTTGGAACAGGAAGCTGCAGGATCCAGAAAGAAATCCAGGTGCCATCCTCAGCCCTCAGCTCCCCAGGCACTGGTCAGTCCATCACCAAGTCCTGCAGACAATGACTCTGCACTACAGCTCAGCTGCAGTCCTTTCCGCTCACGCCCGCCAGGACCACCGGACCACCACCTCCTCCAACATCGCTCCAAGCTGCCACCACCTGGACCACAGTACCCATCTCCTGATGGCTCCATTCCATTCAGCTGGCCTCCACTCGGCGGCCAGAGTCCCATGATCAGATCACATCATTCCCCTGAACACTTTGTGGGCTCCCACTTGCTCTGGCAGAGGGAGGAATGGAATGAAGAAGAAAGATGGAAACAGTCTAGACATACAACATGACAGGCACAGAAATGAAAGAATGACCAAGGGCCTTTACTGTAGGACTCAACACCAGGAAGCTCTGAGTCTCCCCAACGTCTCTGCCTACAAACCCCAAACCACCCCTTGTGTTTCTGGGACAACTGCTCCCTGGCACCCTGGCTCATAGTGCAAAACCAGCCCAGCCTGGACCCACCTGGACCCCTCCTCTAGCACAAGCTGAGCGATGCTGAGGAGGAATCAACCCATTTATTCTCTAGTAAGGAAAGGCCGCATGATCCACTTCTCCCAGAATCTGAGCACACTCATGTTACCCCCCCCCAGCCCCAGTTTTGTCATCTATAAATGAGGGAGAGGCTATCATATTGGATCCTTTCAGCTCTGGTGTTCAGGGTCTATGATTCCCTACACCATTGGCCACAGTCCCAGGCTGGAGGGCCAGGGTCATCACCAGTGGAGGACACCAGCTTCCTTAGGCTGCCCACCCCAGTGTTGACTTTCTTGGGGAATAATCTGGAGACCACGAGGAATCCCCCAACTAATGAATCCAGGCATGTTATCTAGACCACTGGATTATCTCTGAATCCAATCTCTAGGGTCCCTTGGGATTCCCATGTGCACCTTCTACCACAGGCCATCTCTAGGCACACACCGAAACTATTTTCTCCCTATGAACCAGTCAACACCCCCTGTGCCACTTACTGAGCAAATTTCTTGAATGGCATTTTCTTGTCTTGGCATAGGGTATAAAAGAGACGCTTCCCGATCTCAGATCTTAAACCATGGCCAAGTGTGTCTATCCTTTTAATTTGTCTGAAACTTATTTCTGGTGCAGTCATCACTTTCTTTTATTCTGTTATCAGTTGTAGAGCTGGCTTTCTCTTGGAGACCATCTTTCATACTCCACGAAACGAGTGAATCCCTTCCTAAGATGTTAAGGTGAGTAGAAAGTAAGACAGCTGCTGGTCTTCCTCACTCACTGTGGGGCCCTCAACATCCCAGTCTTTACTCCTGTGAGGACACCCAGGCCAAGATGACCCATGGACGTGTGGGTGAGTGAGTCTTCTGGGTCACTCGCACAGTCAAAACTGCACATGTCATACCATCAAATGACAGTTTCTTTCCTTTGGGGGATATGGACTATTCCTGATCTCTAAGAGTTAATAAAGAAAGAAATTAATTAATTTTGTTCTGAATCCTCATGCAGCCCAGACCAAGGCCACTCAGTGTCTTGTCCAGGTCCTGCCCAAGTGACCCCTAGATTTGCCTACTACCCTTGGGACAGGAAGTGAGTAGGAGCACTGAGGGCAAAGGCAAGCTGTCAGGAGGCATTAGTAGGCTTGTTTGAAGATGAACCGTAGAGAGCAGAAGGGGGTCAAAGTCAGTAATAGACAATTACCAGCAAGATCCAAGTCTAAGAAAGACTAAGAGGTGCTGTAGAATACCCAGCAGAGTCCAGCTGAACATCAAGGGGATGCAAAATAAGGAGTGAGTTAACCCACAGGACCACAGGCCAGGGCATCACATCAGATCTCACTGAAGAGGGAATCTTAGTAGGCTAAGGTCTTTGTTTTTTGCTTTTTTGTTGTTGATGGTGTTTCCTTAATATATAATAGTTCTATTGAACTATAATCCACATACTATAAGACGTAAAAAATTCCATGGTTTTGGTATAGTCACAGAATTATGCGACCACCATCACAATCAATTTTAGAACACTTTTATCACCCAACTAGAAACCCTATACTCATGACCAGTCAGACCCCCTTCACCACCACCCCCAGCTCTAGACAATCACTAATCTACTTTTCATCTCTAGGGATCTGCCTATTCTGGATATATCATATAAACAAATTACACAATATGTGGCCCATTGTGGCTGACGTCTTTCACTTAGCATGATATCTTGAAGGTTTACCCATGTTGTAACGTATACCTGGTCTTTATTCCTTTGCATGGCTGGATACTATACTACATTTCACTTATACATTCATCCATTCATGGACACTTGGGCTTTTTCCATGTTGGCTGTTATGAATAATGCACCTATGAACATTCATGAACAGGTGTTTATATGGACGTGCACATATTTTCATTTCTCTTGGGTATATACCTAGGAGTGGAACTGCTGAGTCATATGGTCACTCTATGTTTAATCTCTAGAAGAGCTGCTTATCTCTTCCAAAGTGACTACACCATTTTATTTTCCCACCAGCATTATAATGAGGGTTCTAATTTCTCCACATCCTCACTAACCCTTGTTAATGTCCATTTTTTTAATTATAGCCATTCTAGTGGGTGTGAAGTAGCATCTTGTGTTGTGATTTCCATTTCTCTGATGGCTAATGATGTTGAACATCTTTTCATGGGCTTATTGGCCATTTGTATATCTTCTTTGGAGAAATGTCTAGTCGGGTCCTTTGTTCAGTTTTTAATTGGGTTGTATGTCTTTTCATTATTATCAGAGGACACATGGAGAAAATGAAGTTGGCTTCCAGTGTCATTTCTCTCCTTCTTCTCACTCTTCGTCATCCAAAGACTCCAGTGTTCATAGTCTCCTGAATTATTCCCTCCCTGGGTTGTATGTAGAGCTGGCATGGACATGTCCATAAGGTACAGAAAAATGAACCAGGCAGCAGAGGCCAAATTTTTGTTCTACCTCCTCCAAAGTCCAGCTGTGTGATGTTAAACAAGTCATTTTCCTCTTTCCTCCCAGGCTTAAGGCTTCCTCACCTATAAGATGGAGTCAGACTACCCACCTGCCTACAACACAGAGCCATTATGAGGGACAATGACGTTGTGGATGTAAAAATGTAGGGACATGCTGAGTCTTCCATCCTTTCAATGGGAGACAACTGATGTGGTTTCTGGGCTTGGATGCAGGCTTCAGACTGCATGCTTCCAGATCTTTTTCTGCTGCTTATTGGTTGACCTTATGCAACTTAGCCTTTCTGTATCCCAATATCCTCCTCTGTAGAGTGAAGGATAATAACAATCCTTACCTCTCTGGGTTGTTGTGATATTTAAATGAGATATGTTATATGTCAAGTGCTTAGAGCAGTGCATGGCTCCAAGTTCTCAATACACATTATCTAGGCCATCATTGTTATCATTACTGCAAGGCTAGATTTCTTTTTTTTTTTAAGATTTTATTTATTTATTTGTCAGAGAGAGAGGGAGAGAGAGAGAGCGCAAGCACAGGCAGACAGAGAGGCAGGCAGAGGCAGAGGGAGAAGCAGGCTCCCTGCCGAGCAAGGAGCCCGATGTGGGACTCGATCCCAGGACGTGGGATCATGACCTGAGCCAAAGGCAGCCGCTTAACCAACTGAGCCACCCAGGCGTCCCATGGGCTAGATTTCTGATGCCATACTCTCTCTGTGCTCCCGGCCCCAAGTGAGAAGAGGATGGGCTGGACTGAGTTTCTGGAAGGTTTTTCCCTGATTGGGCACTGAATACACTGGCAGGACTGGCATGCTGATGAGTGTGCTGGCCTGTCCAGCCTGATAGTCTCCCCAAAATGGCCAGGTCTGTGTCCCAAGTATGTGTGTGTGTGTGTGTGGGGTTGTATCCTTCAGTGCCCTTGCCAAAACTCTCCCTCAGGTATGTGTCTCTCCCTATCCTCCTCTCCTTGCTCTAGGTCCAGGAGTGGCCACTGTAGGAGACCAGAATATGCCACCCTGAAATATGCCTCTTTGTCATAAAGATTATTTTGAGCTGATTATTTTGAGAAACAGCAGACACAGAAGCTCTGAAAACAGAAGTTCCCCTTTTGTAAAGGAAAATTACATTTATAAAAAAATCTCCATTTGCAAGAGTGCCCTACCCTCCTCTGTTCTATACCAGGAAGAGAAGGATGACTCCAAATCACAAGAGACTCATCCACAAAGACAGTACTGACTTAAATCTGCATGACAAACCTTACCCTTAGTTACAGTACTTTTCCTGGTCCCCTTCCCACCACAGGTCTTCTCCACAACCCTCTTCCTTTGTTTTAGCTGAAGATGGTGTTCGAGCTCAAGTTCTAAGCCACCTCTTGGAGTTTACCCATCCTTGAGTTTCTCCCAGGTATATATGAGATGTTAAGAAATACCTATTTGCTTTTCTCTTGCTAATCTGTCTTTTCTTACAGGGGCCCAAGAAGAGCAGGAAAGATTTTTTCCTCCTCTACACCAACCTCATCCACAGGGTCTGTGACTGCTCCAAGGGTGACCATCGGTCCCATGCTGTCCATCCTGGTCTCTCAGCCAAAGAGGCAAGCCAGCCAAGTAAGTTCTACAGCCCCCAGACCATCCATGAGCTATGCAACATCCTTCTCTGATGTCTTATAGGATGGCTGTTGTTTGCAAGTTACACCTGGCTTTTCTGTAGATAAGAATGACATGTATTGGAATTCTAACGGGAAAATTTTAAGGGAGTTGACCAGTCAGCCAGCCAGGAAGAGGTACAGGGAATAAAACTTCCCTGTGAAGGCCTCCAGTCTATCTTCAGCAAGCTTTCTCCCCAGTTCATAGGCACATGCACCTGAAGTAACAGGAGACTTCACTGACATCTCTTAGGAGAAAAGTAACCAAAATTTTCTCTATATTTTGTCATGTTGACTTGGAATATAAGAGGGGAAAAAAATCTTACCCTTAAAAAAAAGGTGGCAGAAGGGAAGTCTAAGAGCTTAGACTTCAATAAACATTCTGATGTGTTCCTGTGGTTTGTGACCAGCACCTTGAGATTCTGGATTATAAGGTGTTTTGGGGCCACACAAGCTCCTGCAGTTCCTATGACCATCTCCCAAGCAGAAGTGAACCTAACTGAACTTCAGCTCCAGGACCTTCATTAGCATGAGCTCCTCTCATGGACTGACCTATGTATTGGACCCCATAGAACCTGGATGCCCTGCCCTGGGGGGCTCTCCCACCCTCTCTCTTGGGGAATGAAGCCCTACCACTCTGGAGCTGGTCCTCCAGATGTCTCCTTTGCATGGACACAACTTCTTCCTGGTATCAGACTGAAGTCACTTTGGAAGCCAGGGAAGCCCACATACATTGGTAAAAGCAGCACTGGAGGAATATTTAACACAAATTATGTAAATGACCACATTCGGTAATCCAAGTGCAGGCAAATTTTAGCCTTTTGTCTGCTGGTAAATCTGTTTAAAACAACATAGATTTCTGACTAAGAGAACATTTAGTTTGTTACCCCCATCCTACCAATCTTTTTTGGGTAGATAACCCACTTTGGGTAGATAACCCACTTCCCAAAGCATAGGCTCATTCCCTTCAAAATCAGGATACCCAGAGCTGCCCCTGCTTCTCCATGCTCCTCTCTGCCATCCCGGGGACAGTGAGCTGGCTTTTCATGGTTGAAATGTCTGTTCTATCTCCCTAAATTGCACAGATGCATAATGGCTTTCCTCCTGAAGTCCTTTAACAAAAACTCAATTTCAATCTTCTGCTTTATTTATTACCAATTCTCAGAAATCGGATTTACAAACATGGACCTCAAGACATCTCAATTTAAGCACCACGGTGGCAAGAACCTCTTACCTAGATTCCATTTCCAGTGGATGCAGGTCATTGCTCTTAATACAAGATGAGGAATTAAAAGGAAGCTTGGTAACATGACATGGGATTTAGAGGAGGAAAGAAATGCATTCATATGGAAAGCAGCTTGATTTATTCTGCATGGAAGATGGGTGGGCTTTTTCTTTTTCTTTTAATTTTTGAGGTTGTTGCTTATGTGTTTGAAAGAATAATATTGGGTGGGAAAACAAATAATATCAGGCCTATACTCGTAACAGTTTAAAATTCAGCCTCACCTTGCTACCCAGCCTGATAGCATGTTACTGTCAGGGAGGACCCGAGGCTCTGTGTTAGGAAAAAAAGCCCCAAGCAGCCTCAATCACACACTTTGAGGTTGTCCCGCCCCTGTCCTGGCCCAACTCCTTTGCTTTCCTCTCTTTCCTTACCACTTAGGGCTTCCCTACCTAGACCTTCCCTCACTCCAGTTTCTGTCCTTCTATGTCTGCCCTGCTCACAGACTCCTTCCTTTGGGCAGTCCCTCCTTTTGCAAGAGCAGCTCCAACTAATTAAGTATTAAGCATTTATCCCTCTGCATTCCCAGCCTGATGCTTTCAACTTGTAATAATTTACCTCCTTTGGTCATTCCATTCAATATCATCTACACGTTTACTAAGATCAGAGCTCAGAGCCAAATGCTGCCAGGGATCTAAAGATAATTTAGATGTACATCTTACATACCGTCTTTGCTCTTTTCTCAGAACTTAAAATTAGAGTTCCAGGAAAGTGCTGGAGATTGCCTTAGAACCTTGGTGTAGAAGCAGCCAGGGCGGTGGCGGGGGGGAGTGCTAACATTGCGTTCATTCCCCTCCCTATGCATCTGTTTTCTACTATCATTTAGCCTGAGATTTTGCCAGGATAGAAAAGGAGCTAGTAGGGTGCAAACAGAGGTAAACATGCTTCACCATAGGAGCAAAGTGAATTATGTTTAATTCTGTATCTCTAATACCAAACGTGTTAAACCAGAGCTTTGAGATCAAGTACAGTGATCTGGAAGGAGCCTGGAATGTCCACATGCTTCCAAGAAAATCCTATCACTGTGGTTCAAAAGGTCCTCAAAGGGTGTCATTGCTCTTTCCAGAGCACCATCGCTGAAACCAACTTGGTCTGGGCTAAATGAAAGGCTTTGCCAATGACCACTCCCAGAAATCTACAGAAGGGGACAGCCGGTACAGGGCTGCCTGCCCTCTGGGACCAGGGTGAGGAAGAGGCCAGGACGGACCAGCCTGCCATAGCTCTACCAGATGAAAGAGTCCACCCACCCATCATTAGCCGTCATGTAAGAAGGACCTCCCACTCATTATAACATGGCCAGTAGGGCATGTGGGGCGCATGGGAGGGGCAGGTTGGAGATAATGACCCAATGGCCCTGAGGAGACCAAGGGCCACTGATGCTGGGGCAGGGGACACAGACCTCACCATCAGAGCACCACGAGTACCCGTGTGCACGTTTAGCTTTTGTCAAGGTGCAGACCCATGACTGGATGCTGGCTCTGTGGTGGCTGGCCCTGCCCTACCTGGTTGGACAGACCCTCGGCTCTCTTGTCCTACCCCAGGTGGTCAGGCCTGAGCACGTCCTAGGGGGCACCTGCTGTAAAATGGTGTCCAGGGCTCACAGAGGCTCAGAGCATAAAGACAGCCACTTGGGAGAAAGGCAGATTCACCCCGAAGTCCACGGTGACCTGAGGCTAGTTCTCTGGAGACTGTGACCACAGATACCTCCTGGGAGGAGCAAACAGGGCCACGCTGGGGGTGCTATGCTGCGGGGCTCTGGGACCTGGCGGGAAGCCAGCCTGTGGTCATCGGGGGATGAAAGAAGTCGCCACTCAAGCTCTTCCTCCTCAGCTCCCACAGGAGCAGGATGCACGGGGCCTGGTGGGCCTCCAGCCTGTCCCGCCACCCCTGTCACCACCTACAAATGGCGGCTTTGGGTGTTCGCAGAGCGACAGCATCACAAACACGCTGGCACTACTGACGGGGTCGTGAAGAAGCAGTGTGGGTGTAGGGACGCTTCTATCCCTCTCTCTGTTTCTCCTGCAGCCGAGACGAGAAGCGTAACCAACTTCCTTCGCCTGCGGACTGGAAGCCACATTAGTAAATGAACACGCACTCAAGTTCCCAGGCTCGGCAAAGAAAGAGAGAGAGAGAGAGAGAGAGAGAGAGAACTGTGAGATGTATTTAAACATAAGATGAGTCCACCTCCCACTGCACTCGAAAGATAAAGACCCCGAACGCCTCGCAGACAGCCGATTCGTTAGCAAGAAGGTTCGAGGCTGCTGTTGTGCTGGGAGCAGCCCCGGTCCTACCTCCCTGAGCCAGGTCACTCGTGGCTTCCTCCAAGGCGGGAGGCTCGCAGAGTCCTTCCGGTGACTCCACAGCAGTCCTTTATTTTTGCATAGACTGCCAGGAGCATCAAGTAGTTTTTAAAATGTTGGACCAATAATTGAGTTAGAAGCCCCAGATGTCAGGGGAACGTGAGTGGACGTTTCTGAAGCGGACGCTGAGCTGTAAGTCAGGAAAGGATGGAGCACTGGGGCCCAGTACCTCGGGCATAAAATGGCTGACCCAGTAGTTACTGACAGTCATTGAGGACGCCGGGGTGGTTACCATAGGGATGAGGAAACTGCCAACACAGTAGAGTCTGAAGACCAGAAATTACGCGCCTTCATGCCATTCAGTGCCCTTGGGGGTGCCGGGTGATTCAGAGCCGAGGAAAGAGACACGGATCTGGTTGGCTTGGGTCTCGGCACAAAAGGAAACTCAACCATTATATGACCTTCCTCAGTGCACTTGGGCCTGGAGCTTAGTGACACGAAGCCTGACAAGTCACCACACCAGCAGATTCCATAATCTTCCCAACTCTGTGTCAACATTAGGACTTTGAACAGCACATGAGAGGGGACTCTCATAGGTGGAGAAAATGAGGGATCTCAGTCCTTTTTACTGAATTCCTACTTCCATTTTGGTCCCTAGAAGGGGCAGGGAATCATGCAAGGCTCTCATTGAGCCCATGACCATCCTTCGACAGACCCAACCCAAGGAGGACATTAGCCACAGGAAAGATCTGGGCAACTGCTGCCAGCGTAGACTCGTTCTTACCAGCATGTGTGAGCCTGGAGACGTATCACCCGAGGCCTCACACCATTGCTACTCTCTCTGCCCACGGCACGGGGACCCCGGAAGCCACCTGCTGAAGGGGCAACAGCCACTTGTGGAAGGAGCCCAGGGCCCAGAATGCCTGCGAAGAAGACGACTGCCAACCGCAACCACCCACCATGGATTTTCATGAAAATCTCAAGCCAGCCACCGAGAGTCAGAGGTTGGCTGTTCCCGTGGACCGACTTACTTGCCCCGGATAATCCCTGTCCCCTGTTTTGACTTGTGAGTGTCGAGAATTTAAGAGGCCTACAGGAATCCCATGCTTGAATGGGTTAGATGCCCCGAAGCAGGCAGCCTCACAGAGGGCTCTTCCGACCCAGTAATTTTATTTGTTTCTCTCCCAGAAAACAGTCTCTTCCTCAGCTTCCGTGGATGCTGGACATTGTGCAGGGATATTGAAAATGTCACTTATGTACCCTCTTCCATTCTCTCTCCGTTCTGTGTGAGGCCAGTTTCACATTCTGGAAATTGCTGGGAGAACAGCCCAGCAGAGCAGCTGATAAAGGGAAAGGTTCTTTTAAATTTTTAAACAGTGCTGCTTTGTTCTTGCTCTCCAAACACCGTGTCCGGCCTATCTGCTAGGCCTGGGGTCTATTTGAACAATTCTAAAATGTTATCTCCTACCTGCTGACTTCTGCTGCTGCGAGCCACAAGCGGCCCGGCTCCCACAGAGCCCGGAGGCCGAACGCGCGTGCACACTACCCGTTCACCGGGGGCCGGGTCGAAAAGAAAGCTGACTTGACTCAGATACGTCTATCCACTCTCCGGCTCAGAGAAAACACAGAGATGGCGCCGTATTCTCTTGGATGCACGTCCCTTTTTCCCTTTGCAAAGATGCGGGGGGTGAGGGGGGCTGGGCTTTGACACTTGTAGACAGAGGGCACTGAATGGCATCGATCCTGAAACCTTAGCTCAGGGTCCCTTCAGGGGCCATCCGAGCCCTTTGTCCCAGAGAATCTGAAGCAGGAGCCATCCTTTGACTGAAGTTCTCCACGCCTGACATCCCCAACTGATGCCATGGGCTCTTGTGCTTTCCGGCCACCCCTGGGCCCCAGGAGGAGTACGCAGGGAGTGGGAAGAACTCATGTCTGCTAGGGGCTGAAGTCCATCCACCCACTTCCCCCCGGCCTCGCTGGTAGGCTGGAGTCCTAAGAATGTGACTGTACTTGGAGAGAAGATCTTTAAAGAGGGAATTAACTAAGGGCAGGCCCTAATCCAGAAGGACTGGGGTTTGCGTGAGGGGAGGAGAGGAGGACGCAGATGCGCACACAGGGAAGACCACGTGAGGACAAGGAGACAAGATGGCGTCAACAGGCCGAGGAGAGAAGTGTCAGGAGATGCCCCAATCTCAGACTCGCAGCCTCCGGAAGTGTGAGAAAGCGAATCTCCGTGGTGAGGCCCAGCCTCGCTGTGGTGTTTTGTTGCGGCAGCCCGAGCACACTAATGTGGTCTCGCTCCTACACTGTCCCTGGATTCATGACAGGGTGTGGCCCTGGGCGAACCCACCTGAGACAGGTCCCTAGAAGGTTCTGGAGAATCTAGAAGAAAGTCTATAAAAGAAAACTTTTCCTTCAAAGCATGTAATCTCAAAAAACGTGGAGCATTCAGCTGCCCATGAAACCGTGACACCTTCTGGTCTGAGCTTGGAGGCCCACTTCGGTAAACCATCTTAAATCCTCTCTCAGAAAAGAAGAGACTTGTTCAAAGTCCCTCCATAGGGAGGAAAATGGCTTCTGGTCCACAGATGGGAAGGGGCTTCTTTGCAAGATGAGATGCTTGGTTTCCTACACAAGGAGGGGGGTAGCCAGGAGTAACGTGGGACTTTCACAACCACGGAAGGGGCATCAGCAGACAGCCCCGGACTCCCAGCGACGTGCCAGCCTCATCCAGTAGGGGCAGGGGACGGCTGATGCTGGCAGGAGCCCCTCTAAGTCAGCAGCACCGTGACCGCCAGGGGAAGAGCCCCACCAAGCTTTGGGAGCTGGTCTCGCTGTCACTCTGCAACCGCCGCTTCCCTTAGCTGCCCCAGAGCTGCGGGGCTGCGAACAGGAACGTCACCAGCGTCACCACAAACAATGGCGGCCAACTCGCCGCGTGTCAGCCCCCCCACCACGTGCTCTATGTGCACCAGCACTTTCTTTCTTTCTCACAGCAGGCCTAGGCCCTAGATGAGGAAACTGAGGCTCAGAGAGGGCAGTGAGCATGCCCTGGGCACACCCTGCTGGAGTGAGGGGCCCAATGGCAAACTGGGGTCCATAGGACCCCCATATGTGTGTCCACCCCGTGCATCTTTCCAGAAGTTGAGAAGCTTTGTCTCTCTGAGGTGGCCTCTCCCTACTTGCACCAACCCCCACTTGTGAGGCCCCGGTAACTGGGGTACAGACGCCCTAAGTCAGAGGTCTCTGAGTAACAGCTCTGACCTGGGCTGGCTGCATCCTCATCGCTGGGGGAGCCTTGAAAGTCACACATGTCCAGGTCCCAGGCCCTGAGCTGCCAGTCCAGCAGGCTCTGGGAAGGGCCTGGCATCTGCATTTTAATGAGCTTAGGGAATCCACTCGTCGCGAGCTGTGTGGAGATCCTAAAACCTTTGCACTGGGGACACCTGCGCAGTCTGGCGAAGCCTCCAGAGCCCTCTCAGAGTAAAAGTGCCTCCATGAAGCCAAATGCACAGAAACACACAAGAAATGAATTAGGTGGAAATACCGTCTTCAAATTTTTTAAAAAGCCGTGAGGCAGTAAGCCATACACCTCTTTAACACATTAAGTAACAAGGTCCAGTGTGGGTTTAACGGAAATCATAAATTTGAATGCAGACAGGCGGATACCTAAGTATTTTAAGGCATCCGTACAAAGTGGGACACAGTATGCACAGGTCTGTGATTAGCACCGGAGACAAAGCCCAGGGGTGGCTGATGATGTGCGGGCTGTGGCCTCCAGTCATCACTGAGATGATCGCCAGGGACAGGTGCAGGTGAGTGCACATAACGATGTGCGTTAGGGACGCCTGGGGCCTCAGTCGGTTAAGCGTCCAACTCCTGGTTTCAGCTCAGGTCTAGATCTCAGGGACCTGGAGTCCAGCCCTGCACTGGGCTCCATACTTAGTGCGGCGTCTGCTGGAGTTTCTCTCTCTGCTCTCCCTCTGCCCTTCCCCCCACTCACACACTCCCTCTCTCTCTCCCTCTGTCAAATAAATAGATAAATCTTAAAACCAAAACAAAACAAAACAGGGCTATGTGTTTTATGTTCCTGACCAAATTTGCACGCCCGTGGATTTATCACAGGACTCCACGGAGATGGGCGGACCCCAGGCTAAACGCTCTTGTTCTGGGGCCAGGGCCAGTTATGAAATCGGAAACACTTCGGATATGAGTATCAAGAGCTCTCCATGAACACCAGCTTTACAAGAGGCAAAATCAAGCCAAAAAGGGGCTTGATTTCCATCGGCAAAGCGAGATCCGCCCGGAGAGTCTCCTTCCTTCCTCGCCGAGGGACTGTATCCAATGATTGATATAAAAATTAATGATTCCTTGTGGAACAGCAACCCCGAGAAATCACATGCATGCAAATCTTGTGGGGAAAAATGTTGCATGATTTATCTTGTTGTCAGCGTTCTTGTATTTCCAAGATGAAAGTTATTTTTCCCCCCACTCTTGCTTTGTTTTGCACTTATCCTAATTTTCTAAATAACATGGTTTCCAGATTGCGAGACATGATTATCCTCATTCAGAGCAAACGGTGCCGGGGATATATTCACGGAAAGGGCTGCGCTCTCCCTGTAATCAGCCCCTCTCCTTCGCCCTGCCAGAGCGCAGCTCTGATGAGATTCCTGAAGGTTCAGCCAGATAACGCGATCACGAGAAGCTCCACGTTGCAGCTAGGAGCGGAGCTTCACGAGCACCAGCAAGTCTGCGGGGTGGTGCTGAGGACGGCAGGGTTTTGGCGCTCACAACCACTGAACAGCTCAAAGCATCTCTTGCTGGCTGCCTTCAGCTGTGTGCCGCGGGACAGTGTTTCTAGGCGGCTCTCAATTATCTGTCTCCATGGCAGAGGTAAGGAAGTTCACGTTCACCTGCCACGGTGAGCCGAGAAGGCCCCACGGACCTCTTGGAGCAATTACTCTCCATCAGAGCGTCTGGAGGTGGAACAGGCACCAGCCCGCAGGGGAGGGTGGACAGCTGTCCATCGGGACGCCAGAGGGCATCTCCAGGACACCTGTGGGCGGAGAAGGGGAGCCCGCCCTCCAGGTGCACACGCGGAGACGGGAGCGTGGTGGTGGAGGCACGGCTTCATCCCCAGGACCGTCTCATGCAACTGTCCTGCGTCACTCCCACCTGTGTTTCTGCCGACCCCTTTCGGAGCGATATTCTCTCCCACAATGTCACGGGCCTAGGGCCTCAGCATCCAGCCTTAGCGGTCTCACCATCCACTGACGTCATGGTACCCAGACTGGGATCTCAGAAGGTCCGTCTCACCACCTCCATCTGTCACAGTGGCCCAAGCCTACACTTTCAGGCTCGCCTCCTCCACGGCCCCCATGAGACGTCGCCACATGCTCTCCTGTCCATTCTAAACTCAGCGACAGCCCCCACCCTGCCCATACCAGGTACCAGGGCCTCCCTCTCCTGTCCTCTCCACCCATGCAAATCCCACTCACCTTCCCAGGCCCAGGACCCTCGCTAGAAAGCACCGCCCTCTCCCTCCAAGGGGGGAACGGCCCCCTCTTCATTTTAGAACACTGTTTGTGCTACAGTTTCACAGATGGAACAGATGGTCTAAGATGCCGGCTGTGCACAGGGACACGGTGTGATTCCAGTTCGTGAGCTGCATACGGAGCCGGTGCTGGGAAAAGTCCCGCCCTCCCTGCCCCACCCCCAGCAACGCCTGGCTCCCACAGGGACGCCCCCCCCTGCATGCAGAAGGACCCACTCTGACCTCGGGCTTTTTTTCTTCTCTCCCGGTTCTCTTACTCACTCTCTCCCGCTACACCTGTTCGGAAAGGAGGGCCTGGGGCCACGGGTGCTGGTGACAACAGCGAAGGAGAGCAGAGGACCGAGAGCCGACACCTGACTGTGTCTGAAGGGCTTCCCGGTTACTCACTCATCACCAACTCGCTCACATCCGAGCGCCACGAGGTATGTGCTATCCGCTCCTCACTTTAGCAACAAAGAAATTGAGGCAAAGAGTGTCTGAGCAAATTGCCCAACGACGCGGGGGGGCGTCCTAACTGGTTTTCCCAGCTTCGTACCTGCGTGGTGTCCCCGGTCACAGAGTGACATCTCCCTCCGAACCAGCGCCCACGCTCTGAACCGCGTCCTCGTCTAACTCCCACACCGGCCTCAGTCTCCCAGGCCAGGTACCAGGTGACCGGGGACAGTCCCTCTGCCCCAAGGCCGGCCTGAGCCCTTCAAACTGGGCCGTCAGAAGCTGTCGGTGCTGCCTTGTCCCCCCCAGAGCCCCGTCGCCCGTCTCTCTGCGTCCCAGGAAAACCTGGCGCTTCCCCCTGTGGCCCGGGTGGGGTGGGAAACCTCTCGTTTCCTGGGAACTAGGCTTTTCTCTCAATGGCACTGACCTCTCCGAGTGACTGTGGGGTCCCCTGGATAAGTTAAGCCCCAGGTATGCACTGCCGCGCCGCCCCGCAGCGGCTGAGCTGGGGGTCTGAGCCCTTGTCGTCTGCCTGCGCTGTGCCTCCTGCCCGTGCCCCCCCTGCCTTCACCTTTCCTCTGTAGCTCACGGTCCCTTCGCGGTCGCTTCGCAGCTCCCTTGTTCCCTCTGCACCATGGCCTTCTTCTTTGGGGCTTTTCCATTTGCTCTCAAACCTCCAGCCTCCCCTCACTCTCGGCTGCTGACATCACCTGCATGTCCCCGGCAAAAAGGCCACCGGCGGGAAGCCGCTCTGCCCCCTGTCACTGCATCAGTTCGCCTCCAGCCTGGCCTGACCCCCCCTCCCCCTGCTGTGGGGCGGGGGATGCACCTTCATGTGTCCCTGCCACCCCCAGCCTTGCTCTCCCTGCACGGCTTGGCTCCTCTGGCTCTCTCTGTCCCTCTCTGCAGTCTCTCCTTCCCTTTCTGCTGGTTCCGTCTGATCGGCGTGGAATGTGCCATCTCTGCCTCCCTAAAGGCAATACGAAGCAAAGGTAATACGGAAACCACGTAGTCAGACCTCCGAGAGCGGTCTACACTCGCTGCCTTGACTCCCTTGTCACCTCACACCCAAGCCCAGGGCAGCCCAGCCTTTGTCTCAACTCCGGGAATCACTCTCCCCAGCGTGACAGCTGGCACCCTGCGCTGAATCCAAGGGCACCCGTGACCCCGTACCTGACCTCGGGGCCTGGCCTGATTCCATTCCCTCACCTGTGGAGAAAACACACGTGGGTCCCTGCTCTGTGGAGCTGACATTTCAGCAAGGGCAGAGGGACATTCAATGATACATATGATAAATAGTAAATCACGTAGTACCCAGGAAGGCAGTAAGTCTATGGAGAAAGAAGGAGCCGTGCGGGGGACTTGGCAGAGCCGGGTTATGGGCAGGGGTGGGGAGAAGCTGCAGCACACAGGAATGAGAGATATCTGTGTGAAGAGCATTCCAGACACCAGGACGGGCTCGAGCGAAGGTCCTGTGGCAGAGGCTCAAGAAGAGCAAGGAGGTCAGCGGGCTGAAGGAGAGAAGAGAGGAGAAGAGCAGGAGAGGCAGGTCCATTCCCGGAGGGTCTGGAGGGGACGGAGAGGACTTCAGCTTTCACGTCAAGTGAAGCGGGGAGCCCCTGAAGGTTCTGGGCAGAGCAGAGCCGTGATCTGACTTGGGCACTAAGCGCATCCCTCTGACGGCGGAGTTAGGACAGACTGTGAGGCTTCCGGAAGCACCTGCTTCTTTCCACCCCCGCTGCTGCATCTCTGATCCACCACCTTCCTGGGCGGAGAGTGGGGCCTCCTGAGTGGTCTCGCTGTGTCTCTGTCACCCCACGCCTCCGCCAGGATGTGCTTTCTAATGCGCAAATTGTGCCTCGGTGCCCCTTTCTGCCATGTGCTCTGTGGCTCCGCGCTGCCCACGGCCTGGGAGAGCAGGGAGAGCGCATCTCTGCGGATCTGCTTCCGTCGCCCCCCGGGTCTCTCCTGTTCCAGCCGCAGCACAAGTGTGTCAGCCCGGCCCCAAGGCCCTCTGGCCCATGGGCCCTGCCACCGGCAACCCCGTGTGGCCACAACCCTCCTCACCCACCCTCCAGCTCTCCCCACCATCCTCGGACCCGAGTCAACATCACTTTCTCTAGAAGCTTCCCTAGCCCTCGATCGGGGCTGCCTGCCTCGCACGAGCGTCCTCCACTTTTCTAGCCGTGGCCTCTCCACTCTGCTGGCTCTTCCCTTGTTTATGTCCCCATCACGCCATCAAGTCACCGAGGGCCGGCGCCCGCCTCTCCGGTTCCCGGTCAGAATCCCAGCACAGAGGGATCCCAGGCCCCATGGCCATTTGCCCAATAACCACGTACCAACCGGTGGGGCCCAGGCTCTCAGGGAATCTGGTCTCTGAATGTGAACGTGGCTCCTGGAGTCACTTCTGTGTTCTGTGAGGCCCGCACCGACAAGCGCCATCGAGAGACCCGTTAGCATACAGACGTCACAACCTTCAGAACACTGTCCTTCTACCGGCAACACACAAGGCACGTTGTAAGTTATTTCACCTAATTCCCACACTTCCGTAAAACCAGTTTTATAATCTTCATTTTACGACGAAAACCTAAAGCTGCGAGGAGTGAAGTGACTTTCCTTCGTGGTGCGCGGGGGCCGGCAGGGGCTTGCAGTGTTGGCTTTGGGTGTCCTCACCGGCCTCCGTGATGTGGTCCCCAAAACACGGGAGAAATAAACTATTTTTCTAAGAATGGTCTGTTGTTCTCCTGCCCCTCAAGCTGCTCAACCCTCTTCTGGAACACGTTTCGTCTCGGGCTCGTGGAACTTCTCGTCCCACGGTCGACACGCCACAGTGCAGGGGTCTGTCTCTGATCTGTCCTCCAGCTCCAGGTCCTTAACGCACTGCGGGAGGGCGGGCAAGGGCTGCGGGGCCCTCGCGAGGCCTCCCAGGGCCTGGCACCACCTCCCCCCAGCCCTGGTCTCCTGAGGGGTTCCAAGTGGGAACAGAGGTCGCCATCATGGCTCCTTTGAGGTTGTCCTCTAGGCCCGCCCGCCCCCGGCCCATCTCACAGAAAGTGACCCAAAGCGGGCCCTGGGAGGAGCCAGGCTGGGCCTCAGCCCCCGGGGCTCTAGCCTCGGGAAGGAGAGCAGGTCTGCGCCTCAGCTCCCCACCCCAGGGATGGCAGGACACGGACCCTGGCAGAAGGAGCGTTTGAGGCACAAAACAGAATTTCCTAAAACAATGCTACCTGTTGATAAGGGGCCGCCAAGCGCTGGAGGCCTGAGGACCACTCAGCCCGGCTGCCTCTGCCTGACCCTCGCTGACGTACCCGGAACATTCTTCCGGGGACAGTGTGGAGAGGGAAGGCCCCGGAGTCAAAGACACCTGAAGACAATCCCCGGCCTAGGAACTGTGAGGAGGCGCCACAGCTGAGAGAGCCACCAAGGGGGCCAGAGGTCTGAGGGGGCCTGCCCGGGGGCTCAGGGGGAGAGACCCACCAACCCAAACCACCTGCTCCCTGAGACCCCGACCCACTCCCCCAGGCCTCACATCGCCCAGGGAGCTGGTCCTCTCCCTAGTCCTCGTTGAAATGTGCTCTCAGCAGGGGCGGCAGGGGGCTTCTCATGGGGGCTCCGCTGTGAGGCATGTGCCCGTCGAAGCGGGGGCCGGGCCCAGCTAGCTCCCGAGGCAGCTGAGCCTGTGTCGGCGAACGGAACGCAGACCCGGGCCTTCTCGCCGGGTCCCCACCTGCAAATGCCAGTTGTGCCCCGGCTTTGCCCCCTGCTGGGTTGCCCTGATACGACTCACTTCCTCCCCGGTGTTTCCAGGAGAGCGATCAATGAGCAGCGGGAGACAGGACTCCAGGAACAAATTCAGCCGAACAAATGCTCTGCGAAACCTCTCCGGGCCTTCAGCGGGCAATGGGGCGGGCCGTGTGCGGCTTAGCCGGGAGAGCGGCCCATCTCCCTAAGTAAGGGGCCCACCCTAGCGGCTGCACTCACTCCCGGCCCCGTTCCCCGAGCTTACTCCCGGTTGCGGGGAGGAACTTTGCTCCTGCTTCAGGAGACGGAATCTGCGGGAGCCCCCCCCTGAACCAGCTGGCCGGAGGGGGAGCCCGGCCGGCCATCAGGACAAATGGTCTGCCCCTCCGTAAGGTGTCGGGGTGGGTGGGCCATGATCTGGAAGCCTCCTTCTATGTTGTGTTTTAAAATTTTTTTTAAATTTCTTTTCAGCGTAACAGAGTTCATAGTTTTACACCACACCCAGTGCTCCATGCAATGCGTGCCCTCCACAATATCCACCACCTGGCTCCCCCAACCTCCCACCCCCCGCCCCTTCAAAACCCTCAGGTTGTTTTTCAGAGTCCATAGTCTCTCATGGTTCACCTCCCCTTCCAATTTCCCTCAACTCCCTTCTCCTCTCCATCTCCCCATGTCCTCCGTGTTATTTGTTATGTTCCGCAAATAAGCGAAACCATATGATAATTGACTCTCTCTGCTTGACTTATTTCACTCAGCATAATCTCTTCCAGTCCCGTCCATGTTGCTACAAAAGTTGGGTATTCATCCTTTCTGATGAGGCATAATACTCCATAGTGTATATGGACCACATCTTCCTTATCCATTCGTCCGTTGAAGGGCATCTTGGTTCTTTCCACAGTTTGGCGACCGTGGCCATTGCTGCTATGAACATTGGGGTACAGATGGCCCTTCTTTTCACCACATCAGTATGTTCGGGGTAAATACCCAGTAGCGCAATTGTAGGGTCATAGGGAAGCTCTATTTTTAACTTCTTGAGGAACCTCCACACTGTTCTCCAAAGTGGCTGCACCAACTTGCATTCCCACCAACAGTGTAAGAGGGTTCCCCTTTCTCCACATCCCCTCCAACACACGTTGTTTCCTGTCTTGCTGATTTTGGCCATTCTAACTGGTGTAAGGTGGTATCTCAATGTGGTTTTAATTTGAATCTCCCTGATGGGTAGTGATGATGAACATTTTTTCATGTGTCTGATAGCCATTTGTGTGTCTTCTTTGGAGAAGTGTCTGTTCATGTCCTCTGCCCATTTTTTGATATGATTATCTGTTTTGTGTGTGTTGAGTTTGAGTTCTTTATAGATCCTCCTCCTATGGTTTTACAGGGCAAATCTCCCCTGTCATCCTAGATGCTGCAGATCGGGGAATGTGCCCGATCCAAAGCAGGGCTGGGTCTGGGGTCAGGCGGGTGAGGCACTTTCCCTATACAACAGGGAAGGGGCGCCGTAAAAACTCACAAGTTAGGAGAAATAGTATTTTGATGCAGCATTCTAAAAATCGAAAATAATGCAAAAAAGCCATGAAGAGCTCCTACGTTGCTACGCGCACGTGCACGGCTCCCCTCGCATGCCCACCCCTGTGCCAGCCCCAGGAGAGCTTGTCCATCACCCAACTGCGGTGCCCTCGGCAGCCCCACCACTCCTCCCATGCTACGAACCCCACCCCTGCCAGGCCTTCCACGACTAGCAAGATGCCCGTCCTCTCTCCACACCCAGCCCCCTGTGCACCTCGACACACGGATCCATGTGGCGTGGTTAATGGGGCTGGGCTCCCGAGGTCAGCCACCGCGACCACTCTCTTCCCCTCAGTCTGCATGGGAGCTCCTCTTGGCATACCCCATCCCCTCAGAGCCCCCAGCACTGTCCCCTCTCTCTGAGGCCTGGGGCTGGATCCTGTTCAGTGTTCGAAACCCATACATATCAGAGTCATGAATGAACGAATGCACGGGGACTCTGATTGGGGTGGCTTCCATTTCCCATAGCGTCGGAGCAGGGCGGCCCTTGGGGGCTCATTTCTAGGGATGGAGTCTTATAGCACTCCAGCAGCTTGATTGGTTGGGGTGGGGGGAGCACGGCCGGGCGTCTACAGCCATAATGGTTCTCTCTGTCTAGGTATCTGCAAGGTGTCTGAAGAAAGGGCTCATGACCCATGTCCTTCTTCTTTCTGTCTTTAGGCTAAACATCTCCAGACCCTTTAATAGGTCTCCATTTGGCATCCCTCCTGGACCCCCCAGAGGGTCTTGGGGTGGGGCTACTTCAGGTCCTCAAAGTCTTAGGCTGGTTGTGGGTTAATTTCTCTTTTCCCTAAAGACCACCATCAGCTTCGAGCACCTCCGCACTTGCCCTCAGGAGTCGAAACCACCTGGTGATATCTCTTCCGTGGTTCATTCCCACCTTCCCTGCCCAACCAAGCCCCTATTTGTGCTCTTGCCCCACCACACGAGAATCCTCACAGAGCAACAAGGGCTCCTGTTAGAACGTAAACCAACCTCTCTCAGAATACACAGCAAAACTCTAGTGATGGACTATAGTCTTCACCTTCCGCTCTGCTACCACCTCTCACTCACACCCTTGCTCGTGCCACTCCGACCACACTGACCTCCTGCTGTGGCACAACTGCGCCAAGCTTATTCTTGCCACAGGGACTTTGCACTTGCTGTTCCTTCAGCATGGAATATTCTTCCCCTAGAAATCCACAGGACTTGCCCTTTACCTCATTTGAGTCTATGAATTAAATACTCCCTTATCCCCCAAACATTCCCTACCTACATTATTCAAAACAGTCTCTCCCCACCCCTCAAATGCTGTCCCTTTACTCCATATTTGCTTATCGTCTGCTCCACGAGGGCAGGGACTATGTCTGTTTTGTTCTCTGCCACACGGCTAGCGTCAGGACAGCCCTGGCACACAGCAGGTGCTCAGTGAATGCTGACTGAATCAGGAAATGAGTCGGAGAGCCGGCAGCTGAGCCCGTGCTCTCGGCCCTCACACCCAGTGTCTGGGGTATGAGCCCAACTGTGCGGCACATAGATCTGCTTCCTCTCTTTTTGTCCAAAATGGCATCTCTCCTCTGGGTCCTCATTCCCAGCCCCATGATTTCTGGATCCTGGAAGATCCAAATGTTCTGTCCTTGCCATCTTCAACTCCTGCTGAGTTGAGTCCTCGGCCTGCCTTCCCAGCGTTGCCCGGTATTTTTAGAAGAGCACTTCTTGTGTGTTTCCGAGGGCCAATTATCCCAGCTGCCTCTCTGAGTACATTTCCACTTGCTAGTTCATTTTTTTCGATCTGTACCAACACTGATGAAATGGCCCACTAACTGTGTGCCAGTCCTCAACCATAATGACATCCCGGGCCCGGGTGGCCTCTGCCGCCATAGCTCCCACAGTGGGAGCTCACAAGAGGGGCACGAAAGGGATCCAAATGCACAGTTGGCCTGACAGGGACAGGGTCAGGAAAAGGAGAACCAGACTCCCTTTGGGGGGGGATGGTGCTGCCAGCCGGCATGTTGGGAGAACACCAAGCCCTTGGTCCCCACAGGACGTCTTGCGTTTTCCGCTCTGTTCTTCTGCTATGGACGCTCCGCCAATGGAAGGGTTTGGCTTTACCCCCAGATCCCTGGGACCGAGGCTGATCTTTGGACAGTGACTGTCCTTGTGAATCTGGCCTGACAGAGCAGCAGTCGGCACAGAGTTGGGACCCACAGACCCAGGCTGTGGGAATGTTGAGCTCATCACCAAAGGGGGTGTTGAAGGGATCAACTCAACTGTCTGCCACGAGCTCTGAATCTGGAGACTTTGAGGGGCCTGCGGGATGCCAAAACATCCCCCTAGATTGTTCATACGACGTCCTGAGTTTGTTCCAGCTGCGGGGAGGGGGTCCATGGGTGCCGTTAGGATCTCAAGATGGCTGCGTGCTGAGAGCAGGGTGTTGAAGGCAGCCCACAGGGCTCTGGGAAAGGCAGATTCCTGCCTGGGAAAGTGCACTCTGCTTTCCTCCCTGGCCTTCCCTCCTCCCAGGCTCCCTCCTGAGCCAGAGCCATATCTTGCCATCACCCCGTCTTCACAGGGGCCACGAGCTTCCTCCCTGGGGCCTTTGCCCAGGCTATGTCTTCTGCCAAGACACACTTCTTCCTTCCCCAACAGCCAACTCCCGCTGGTCCTTCTAGACCCTTCAGGGAGGCCCTCCCGGAGGCCTGTCCAGAGCACCTGCTTCTCTCCCACCCCAGCCTCGCCAGATCAGGGCTACCCAAAGTGTGGCTCACACTGCTTATCTGGGAACTGTCTGAATTCCAAGCTTTGGACGGAGATTGTGAGTGAGCTTTGAAAGCATTTACAGTGATTCAACCGAGTAACTTTATGTCGGCGGAGCCTAAGAATAAAAACTTGGGCCTTGTGTTTGCTTCTTTTTTTCCTTTGTTTATCTAGTCATTCATTTTTATTGCGTTTTATAAAAGTCTCCGTGTATGATCGACTGGAATTAAGACAAGATCTAGTCTCTCATGATACATCAATGCTTCTCAACGTTCTTTTCATAACTGCCCCCCTACGGAGCACTTGTAAGTCATTTTCCTTTCCCTGCCAGCCACCTACTCTATTCCCACCATGAAATGTTAATACCACAGACATTCTGTATATCTGTTTGCATGCTGTATGTAGGTCTGTGACTTACGCATAAAAAGAGCAACGCTCCTTTGCGTCCCCCTCCAAGAGCCAATTTTCACCCTGTTGGGGACCGTGTCACTGTCACTAAGAATGCATGCCACGGACGGTTTGAGAAGAACTGCTATGGTCCCAGGAGAAGCAGGTGCTGCCCCCGGGGGGTCTGGACATGCAGAAGGGGGTGGTTCCTGCCAGCGAGCTGCTGGGCTGAAGTGCTGAAATACACACATTCTTGCAAATCACCTTTCATGTCCCTCGTACCTTACAGTGAGGGTACGCATTGATTTTTTTTTTTTTTAACTATGGATTTTGGTAGGTTCCCTTATCTATAAACTACCTGTTGGGTCTTGTGCTTCTTTGGCAGATGAGGAGGAGTGGGGAGGCCACAGGCATGCAGCTGGTTGGTCATGTGCAATATTCTCACTCCTCTGTCATTTACCCTGTGACCATTCACTGCTCGCCATCGGGACATCTCAGGGCAGCCACCGGGAGGCCTGCAGACCATCTGAGAGGCCATCCCTGGAATGCACAGCAAGCCGGTCTGCAGAAAACACCGGTCTGAGAAACAGCCCTCCCTGGTACCCCTGCAGCCAGCATTGTAAAGACCTGGGGGCCATGTCCACTTGGTAGTGAAGCCCACATAGTTCTATTTTTTAAGATATTATTTTTTAAGCTTTTATTTATTTATTTATTTGACAGATCACAAGTAGGCAGAGAGGCAGGCGGGGCAGGGTGGGGGGGGACGCAGGCTCCCTGCTGAGCAGAGAGCCCGATGCAGGGCTCGATCCCAGGACCCTAAGACCATGACCTGAGCCGAAGGCAGAGGCTTTAACCCACTGAGCCACCCAGGCGCCCCTAAGATATTATTTTTTTTTAAAGTAGTCTCTACACCCAACACAGGGCTCGACTCACAACCCTCAGATCAGCCAGGTGCCACAGGAGGCCACTTACTCACTCACTGTTACTTACACAGAGCTACTTGATTTTGCAGGATATATGATGACCCATGGAACTAGCCTTCCAAGGAACATACTTCGGAAAAAGTAGAGGCCACAGTTTTATTAATTCACATTCCCTTTCCCCAGGGCCACAGGTCATTGGAAGCGAAGGAGTAAAAATCAGAATGTCGTCTTCATCTTTATTGGAGGTTCCTGGGGTGCCTTCAGCCCCCGTCAGCCAGCTCTGAAACCCTGCCCATAACTGTCCCTGTTGCAAGTCTGAGAAACATCATGGCTCCTGTGGGCATTCTCTCCTCCTAAGGTTTAGCACAAGACTTGGAAGACACTGGAGACTCAAATTCACTTCCTGATTTCTTGCAACCGCAACCGAAGGCAAATTCGTTCTACTTAAGATGCCTGTCATTTCTCACCTTCTCTCTGGCTGGGAGACAAGCCAAAGATAGGAGCATCCCAGACACACTGAGGGCCCAGGTCCCCTGAGCACTCTGGAGCTACCCACATGGTGTCTGTCTCCAGAAACATATTTAGCTTCCGTCCCTCAGTAGTGGTCATCCATCCTCTCCCCCAGGGGTTGTTCTGAACCCAGAGAATCCAGTCCGAGTTCAAAACAACAGTCTGGGGACAGTTGGATGTAGGCTCAGGGACATCACGGATGGAGCATGAGTGGGCAACGGCTGCCATAATAAAGTATCACACAGTGGGAAGTTCACGTGACAAAAACCAATTTTCTCACAGTTCTGGAGGCTATACGTCCAAGATCAAGGTGTTGGCAGGTTGGGTTTCCTCTGAGACCTCTCTCTTTGGCTTGCACGTGGGAGGGCCATCTTCCCTCCGTGCATATCTGTGTCCTAATCTCTTCTTCATACAAGGACCTCAGTCAGATTGGATGAGGGCGCCCCAATGACTGCGTTTGAACTTAGTTACTGCTTTAAAGATCCTGTCTCCAAATACAGTCACCTTCTGAGATGCTGGGGGTAAGGGCTTCAACATATGAATGTTGGGGAGGAAATAATTTAGCTCAAACAGGTGGCCTCTCTAGCAAGAGTCTCAAAGACACACAAACCCTCAGAGCTCTGGAGACCGTGGAGTTCATCTGTTCCAGAAACCAGAACAATGAGGCTGGGCAGGAGAAGTAACTGCCCGTGGTAACCCAGCTCCCAGGCCCTGGGCTCCAATCTGGGGTTCCCTTCCTCTCCACACCACCATTCTCGCCCCACCTCTAGAAAAACCAACATACAAACACACTAAAAAATTATATACAAATTAAAAAGAGTGGAGAAAAAGTAAGTCTCTGAGGCCAGGCAAATACTTGGACAAAGATTCACTGCTTGACCAAACATGAATTGGGCTCCTGACCCTTATCCTGGGCCCATCTGTACACTTCTTTGTACGCTCCAGTTTTAGCAAGAGCCCTGCTAAGTCAGGTGACCAAGAACACTGATATGTTGATATCTTGATCAAGTTCCTCGCCCTCTAACCTCCCTGATGTGATGTTGGACACCTTGGCCTGGCTTCAGCAAGAGTCCTGTTAGCTTGGTGTAGCCACAAGCCTCTTCACCCCTGAAATTTCCTCTTAGTAATCTTCCATTCACTGACCCCCACCCTGCTCCACAGCTACAGACCCCCACTTGCCCATGGGGATGTTCTGGTTGCCTGTGGGTTCCTGAGGCCTTTTCAGGGCTCCACAAGGTCATGATTCTCTTCATAGTTATACCGAGATGCTATGTATCTTCTTCACTTTAATTGTTCTGCGAGTAGAGTTTTCTAGAGGCCGCATCATGTGGGATGATGCTACAATCCACCCGTTGTCTAGTACCCTAGACATCAAGAGATTTGCAACCCAGAGGAACAATATGCCACTCCCCTAAATTTTTGCTATCCTCACTATCATCTGCCGGTGAGGGAAGGGAGGCACAGAGAGATTAAGTAACGTGCCCAAGGTCACACAGCTAGTCAATGGCAGACGGAGGGCTAGCACTCAGGCAGGCTTGTACCAGAGTACGTGATCTTTAGCACGGTACTGTACATGGAGAATATGGTGCAATGTCCTTCTCCAGGGAGGTGAGGAGCTCACAGTCTGGAAGGAAGAAAAAGGTCCAGATCCAGGAAGACAGGAAGGGGCAGACGAATGGGGCAGGTCAAATGCACTCATTTAGAGGGAGAACTTGGCCTTGAAGAGGCGTAAATGCAGACAGGAGGACATGGAGAGGGGAAACAGGCAGGATGTTACGAGCAGATGGGCTGTATGGAAAGTCCAAGCATGAAGAGCCTGCCTCATGTCCCTGTGGACCCCTCCAAGTCCAGCATGGGGTCTTGTGAGAGACATTCCACCCATTACCAAAGAGGGGGCTGCCAATGTCCTGTTGACACAGTGTCTTGGAACCTGGCTGGGACAATCCACGTTTCTAAAGAGTCCACAACTGGCCTCAGTCCCTCCACCGCCTCCCGCCTCCAGCCAGACCCAGAGGGCACTCTCCCCGCCTCTGAAGAGCAGTGATGAAGGCCACACTGGACAGTCAGGTCAGCTTCTGAGAGACGCCACATCCAGAAAGCGCCAGATCCTGAAGTGGCATGGAGAGAAACTTCAAACTGTACTGGAGCAAGGCGGGCGTCAGGGCGAGCAGAGGCATTCAAGAACAGATCTTGGTGAAGCTAAGAGAGACACAGGTGCGAGTGAGAACAGGCCCATGGGGTGTTGCACACAAAGGCCACTCATTCTGGGGACAACAGGACTTCTTCTGAAGACCCAGGGTTCCAGCTGCTCTCATAAGTCGCAACGGCTGCTGTGTTTAGGGTTTGAACTGATGCCACTACCACTCGGGAAAGCTCTCATCATCTAGTTCAACGCTAGTAAAACCATCCTGTTGTGCTCAGAGAACCCCGGGAGAAGAAAGCCTGGAATAGTGTGATGAAGAGACAGAGCAATCTTGGAACATCAGCCTGCGGGACAGGACAGCGGCGCGCCTAAGAGCAGAGTCGTCACAGGGCACGCTCCAGGCGCTCCCTTCATCTGGATTCTCTGCTGGGTTCCCGTTCCCTTGTATGACATGCTCTAAAGCCATGCAGCCTGAGGTCATGCCTTTCGGGCTCTTTGGCTATAGGACCGTCACTCTCAAGTACTGAGGGTTAGAAAATCCCTCTGCGGCTAAAATGAACTATTGGGACCTCATCAAGATAAAAAGGTTTTGGCACAGCAAAGGACAAAACCAAACGGCAGCCTACAGGATAGGAGAAGAAATTTGCAAATGTCTTATCAGATAAAAGGCTGGTATCCAAGATCTATAAAGAACTTCTCAAATTCAATACCCAAAAAACAAATAATCTGTCAAGAAATGGGCAAGAGACAGGAACAGACATTTCTGCAAAGAAGACATCCAGATGGCCAACAGACACATGAAAAAGTGCTCCACATCACTCAGCATCAGGGAAATACAAATCAAGAGCACAGTGAGATCCCACCTCATGCCTGTCAGAATGGCTACAATTAACAAGTCAGGAAATGACCGATGTTGGCGAAGATGTGGAGAAAGGGGAACCCTCCTACACTGTTGGTGGGAATGCAAGCTGGTGTGGCCATTCTGGAAAACAGCATGGAGGTTCCCCAAGACATTAAAAATAGAGCTACCCTGTGACCCAGCAATTGTACTACTAAGTGTTTACCCAAAAGATACAAATGTAGTGATCTGAAGGGGCATGTGCACCCCAATGTCCACAAAGCCAAACTATGGAAAGAGCCAAACTATGGACAGATGAATGAAGATGTGGTAGACATCAAAAAAAGAAATTTTACCACTTGCAGCAATATGTATGGAACTAGAGGGTATGACGCTGAGCGAAATAGGTCATTCAGAGAAAGATAATTATCATATGATTTCACTCATTGTGTTATTTAAGAAACAAAACGGAGGATCATAGGGGAAGGGAGGGAAAAATAAAATAAGATGGAATCAGAGAGGGAACAGACCATTAAAGACTCTTAGCTATAGGATACAAACTGAGGGTTGCTAAAGGGGATGGGTGGGGGGACGGGGTAACTGGGTGATGGACATTAAGGAGGGCACGTGATGTCATGAGCAGAGGGTATTTTATACAACTGATGAATCAATGACCTCTACCTCTGAAACTAATAATACACGACATGTCAACTAACTGAATTTAAATTAAATTAAATAAAAAAAAAAAAGAAAAAAGAAAATCCCTTCGCAGCAAAGGAGCTGGGCGGACAAGCACTTGGACTCTACCAGTCCTTGATCTCCCAGGAGTGAAAAACAAACAGGTACTTAGAACTTCATCCAGGAAAGATGATCTATTTTTCTTGTTGACACATTTTTTAAAAATGAACCTCAGATACCATGATCACAGAAAATATATTTTACTAAGCTTCTAAAGAAAGAGGACGAGAACCCTTTCTTAGGACACAGTATGCGGCCAATCTGGAAGAGCAGCCAAGAGAACACTTTAATGCACAACGAAGGGTCTATTTTCATTTTAGGGCACTGTGATCTTATCGTGGCTTTCAAAAATAGAAGACAGGAAAAATACATTTTTATCTGTTTTCCATCTGTCCATCCATCCATGCATCTGCTGATCCACCTATCCCCTGATCCGTCAGTCTATCCATCCATGCATCCATCCATCCATGCATCCATCCATCTAACCATCTGTCTGTCCATGCATCCATCCATCTGTCCATCTGTCTGCCCATCCTACAAATGTTCCCCACCCCCCAATGCTTTTTTTTTTTTGCAAATTTACTTTTTTTTTTTCTTTTCAGCGTAACAGAATTCATTGTTTTTGCACCACACCCAGTGCTCCATGCAATGCGTGCCCTCCTTAATACCCACCACCTGGCTCCCCCAACCTCCCACCCCCTGCCCCTTCAAAACCCTCAGGTTGTTCTTCAGAGTCCACAGTCTCTCATGGTTCATCTCCTCCTCCAATTTCCCTCAACTCCCTTCTCCTCTCCATCTCCCCATGTCCTCCGTGTTATTTGTTATGCTCCACAAATAAATGAAACCATATGATAATTGACTCTCTCTGCTTGACTTATTTCACTCAGCATAATCTCTTCCAGTCCCGTCCATGTTGCTACAAAAGTTGGGTCTTCATCCTTTCTGATGGAGGCATAATACTCCATAGTGTATATGGACCACATCTTCTTTATCCATTCGTCCGTTGAAGGGCATCTTGGTTCTTTCCACAGTTTGGCGACCGTGGCCATTGCTGCTATGAACACTGGGGTACAGATGGCCCTTCTTTTCACCACATCTGTATCTTTGGGGTAAATACCCAGTAGTGCAATTGCAGGGTCGTAGGGTAGCTCTATTTTTAATTTCTTAAGGAATCTCCACACTGTTCTCCAAAGTTGCCTACAACACATCGGGTACTATCCTAGGTTAGTCAGGGGATACACGGATAAGTAAAATAGATACAGACCCTTCTCAGAGTTTGCAATCTAACAGAGGAGGATGCTGATGAAGCCATTAAGAGTGTTTCAAGTACAGTGAGAAGAACAGAAGATGTTCAGGGTGCCGCAGGAGCACAGATGTAAGGCAAAGGAGGAAAATAAAATAGAAAGGCAGACCTTCAAATGAAAGTGTGTTCACACAGAGATATTCACACTGAATTAATACATGGCTTACACCCTCTTTACCTAAAGATCCAATTAAATGTGGGAATGCGGTTATGTCTCATATGTGCATTTCTATATATGACTTAGGCCTATAATTAAGCTCTGTTTAAAAAAAAAAAAAAAAACGCAACCCAGTGAAAGCTCGGACCCAAATCCTGTCCCTTGGGCTCTTTACTAAATCCCCAATTAGCAATCAGACAAAGGGCATTGTCCGAAGGCAGCAATTTGGCCTTGAGTGTGATCTGAATTTGCTTCTGTGAATTCAGCATCAGAACAAACCTGATATTTATCCAAAGGGCAGGGGGGTCGGGAGGGGGGGGGGAGCTTTCTGATGCCAGAAAAGTGACAACCAGAATCGCTGAAGAGGTCAGCAGAAACTTGACACTTTGTGCTTCTGACAATTACTCCTTCTCTGTCAAGAAGGTTTGGTGCCTTTTTCTATCAATTCTCTCCACCTTATTTCAAAATTACTCTTTGAATGAGATGATGAATGGTCTCAAAAACCTCCCCCATATTGTGGAAAATGAGCAACGTATTGATGAAAGGGGGAAGCCCAAGGAGTCCCGTTTCCCCACATAGAACAGCAGAAGCAAAGTGAAGGGACCAATGTCACGTCACACTTCCAACCAATTTTCAGGGGAAAGGGCTGATTCCCTCCTTTGGAATCGCATTCATAATGATGAAAGGTAAAGAGCGTGACCAGGGGCCCCCATGTGGGTGTCCCTGGGCAGAAGTGGCTGGAAACCTAGTGTTTTCTTGGTTGACAGAGGCAACCTCCCACACCCACTCTCCAGAGAGGGACTCGTGGCCAAAGACAAGCTTTAAGCCCCTGACCCATAGAGGAAGCATCTGCCACGATGAAGGGCATTGGAGACGGCGTCAGCAGTCCCTCCCCTTGGCCACTGAGGGTGGACACACGATGACTCTCGTCTATAGGCCGTCTGTGAAGAGACTCCAAGGCTACCCCGAGTCTATGAGTTCAGTGTTCTGCACACAATAGAGAACGCACCCCTCCACCCATTCCCCAATCAAGGGGGTCAAGAGAATGCTGAGGATGGAGGACAGAACTCGGGTGACCAGTGTCTGATTGGCTACTGGGCAGGGGTGAGCTCCCATTCTTAAACGGGGCGTGTCCCCTTTTCTCCTCACGGAAAATCTAGGTCTTCCTACTTCCTGACCTTCAACGGCCTGTCACACAAGTTCACGGATTGGACTTCTTCTTTAAACTAGAGAAGGATGATTAAGTCAAGTTACATTTTGGCTGCTTGGACTGAAAAGCAGACTCCCGCAGGGAAGGAGGAGTATGACGGTGTAGTGGGGAAGGCAAGGGAGATCAGAAAGGAGATGAAGGCCAGGGTGGCTCAGGAGGACAGGAACTCAAGGTGTTTGCACAAAGTCTCCGGTGGCGGGAGGGAAAGCAGTTCCAGACGAGTAGTCCACGGGAGACAGACGGAGGAACACTGAAGAAAGAGCGGCGTCATAAGGGATCACTTTTCATTTCCAGGAGCTTGGGACAGGAGCAGGAGGACAGAGAGCGCAGCTAGGAGGGGAGGAGACTGGCCAGTTTTCACGGAGAGGGAAGGGTCGAAGAGGGGAGGACAAGAGAAGCCATCATGTTCTGGGGAGATGGCAGGATAAGGAATCTTGGGTTTGGAGGACTTGAAGTGTCTCGTGAGGTGCCACTGTGAACGGTCCTTCTCAGGCTCCACAGACAGGCCCAGGTCCCAGTCAGAGCACCATCCTTGTCTGGTCGAGGCAGAGGCTGGGAGACCGCCTTCTGCGCACACAAAGTTCACGTGGTGCCGCCATATGTTTTATCTCAGGGCCGCCCATCCACATGTGAGGCTGGCCGGACAGGCACCCTCTCCATTTGACGGACCCACGGTCTTGCCCATCAAAACACCTTCAGAACTGGGGCTTGGATTCAGACTCCAAGCTCAGGGCTCCTCCTGTTGCCTCGCGCTGCACCTGCCCTCGTCAGAGGTGGGAGAGAGGAGCGCAACACCCCTTCACCCCAGAGTCATCAGAGAAGTGATGCTTTCCTCCTGCCAAGCCCAGTGGGGACTGTGCCTCTTCTCACGGCCTCATTCCTTCAGAGTCCACTGGAGAGAAAGGAGTGGACGCAGAGTAAGGCATGAGAAACAGAAAACACTCTGCTTCTACAGAGTAGGCAGAAGAGGAGCCAGAATGCTTCCATCCATTCCAGGGGCCGGAAAAGCCACACCTGGGGCCAGGTGACCCCCGGTCGTCCCCCTGTCGGGGACACAGGTGACCTGGTTGTGGCTGGCCAGTGGACGGAGGGCTGGGAAAGCAACAGAGTCACACACCCTGGGACGAGTGGGTTGGAAGCTGGTCTGGATAAGGCCCCGACTGAACAATCACACCTACAATTAAGTACGGCAGACAGCCTGTTCGGTTACATGAACCACTGGCAAGAGACGAGCCTCCCGAGGCTCCCTGCTGGCGCTCTCGCTTCTTCACCCCGCACCTTCTCTCCCAGGGTAATGACGCTGCCTGCCAGCTCCCACGATGGTGGTACCAGAGGATTCGTGCCAGTCACCCAGGTCTCGAAAAGGGGTGTCTTGGCAGCAGTAACCCGTTTCCTCTTTAAGGAAGACCAGCAGCGGGAGATGGAAAGGCCTCCAGAGTGATCTCTTGGCCCTTCCAGAAGAAGACTTGGGATGGGCTCAACGTAGGTCGTACCCTCACTAACTCGCACGCTCGCACGCAGTGGGATCAAGGGACTCTTTGTTTTGAAATACTAATTTCATGTGATGAGGCTGGATGGTTTTATTTTAAAATCATGAACCAAGAGGACTAAAATAAAATGAGGCACAACTCCCAACAAACACCCAGAGAGGCTCAGTGACTTTGCCCCGTCCAACAGCGAGCCAGACAGGAAAAAAATCCGGGTTCTTGACTCAGGTTTACGATTCTTCTGAAATTTTGTGTCCTGGAGCCAAACAAGATGGAGGAGGTTACTAGAGACACCCAGACACAACTACTGAACCACGGGAGGGGACCGACACGATGGTCTGGAACGAGTCTTCCAGCTCTCGGTCCTTGTCGGTCTTCCGAGAAAGTGGGCACTGCTCACAGAGGGACAGAGGCTGCCTGGGCCAAGGCACCCGAGGACGACACTGCTTCCCAGGGCCGGTTCATGTAGGCCCTTCGGCATTTTTGCCTTTGGTTTCCTTAATGTGATTGCTCTGTTTCCTTGCTGTCTGACCGGGGTCAATTTCTATTTGTCCTCTAATAAATGGGCTGCTTAATGCCGGAGGAAAAAGAAAAGAAAAAGAGCAACAGGAAACCCTCTGTGCCATCTACAAATAACTATAAAGTAAATCATTTACTACGGTTACATCTTTGAACTTAAAAATTTCTATCACATGCAAGTGTACCGTCATTAGCCGCCCCCGGCAGCACCCAGCCCTTTATAGAGTCGCCGCCGGTCAGAGACGGAGCCAGCTTTTCTGAACAGGCTGCATTTTTGGCTGCAGCCTGGAGTTGCCGGGAATGCGATTGCTTTTTAATTGGAACCAACAACCAGTGCTGGCTTCGACTCAGAGCTGATCGGAGCTGAGCCTCCCGCAGCAGAAACGTCTGCTGGAACCTGGAGCTCCGGGCAAGAGGGTGGCTGAGTCACCTGCCTTCGGGGTTGTGGCTCCCCAGGGAAGGTCTGCTTGTACCCGGGGATGCTGCTGGCTCCCGAGACAGACTTTCCACTCTCTGACCAGGGAAAGAAGCACTTGCCATGCAGGGGACCTGGCAAACAGAGACGGGCAGGAGTCGTCACCTCACCTGGCTCATGTCTGCAAATGTGTGGATAAACCAGAAGCTCCGGAGAGAGGAAACAAAGAACCACCAAGGAAATTTTCAGTGTTCTCCATCAATGCGCCAGGACAAAATGTCCCCTCCCTCCCTCAGGGACACCACTGCGGGAATGGGTCCTCTCGCTGTGAGGGGAATGATCAGCATTCCGGAGAGGAACCCACTGCTTCAGGTTCTCATTCTATCAAGCAATTATTTAGAATTTACAGCTTATTAATACAACAGCACATCTCATTGACACAGCATGCTAAAAAGCCTCTGCTCTATCAGATATCGGCACAATGGCTTGCCAAACACAATCTCTTTTTCACGCATTCTTTTGATTTAACTAATTTTGACGGAACACGTGAAGGGCATGAGCCGAGGGCCAGTCGTCCATACCAAAACGCAGGCGCAGGGAGGATGCACGACATACAGCGACTAATTCTAAGCATCTAAGGGGCTATTTCCACAGGCACAGCCCTCAGGACGGGGTCTGGGTCGTAGCCGACCGAGCCTCTGTGCAGCGTGGGATGAACGCCAACACAGCGAAACATGCGAACAATCGGTAAAATTCTCTCGTCTCCCACACACAGGCACTCAGATCTGACCTCCAGATTCCTTTGTTCTCTTGTCAAGTTTGCAAACAGCAGATAAAGGCTTCTACACTGGAGGCGGGGCGGGGGGGGGGGCATTCCCTCTGAATTTTGTTGAACAGCTGGAGGAGGTTTCTAAGAACATCTGAAGGTCACCAACTGCTTCGGTCATGGATGCTTTGGAGATAAGAGGTTCGGCCCACTTGCCCCACACTGTGGCTCGGTGGTGGCTGCGGGATCTGTCCAAACTCGTGGCCTGTGCCCCTCATCGGGGACTGTCCCCTACTGTCACCACACTTCATCCCTTCCTCTGCTTCGGATCAACTTCCTCCAGCCAGAAATTCCAGGCCATGAGCTCCTTCAGTGTTCTAAGGTTCTCCGTCTGCAAAGCCAGCAGGGTCGTTCTGGGCTGTGGTCCTCTTTCCCTGAATTCCTGTAGCACTTACCCCGCACCGGGTAACGCAGAGTTTCCCCCTTTTCCCAAGGGTCTAACATATTAGCGCCAACAGGAGTCAATGCCTTTTGAGTGTCTAGAACTGGTCTAAGACCTGAAGAGTTTTTTGTCATCTCACAAGCTTCTGTATTTCTGTATCGACAGCATTGTCCTGGTGCACAGTGAGGAAGACTAGGGAGAAAGCCTTCCAGGGAGGTCGTAGGACATGGGAAAGAAGCCTAAAAGCTACTGGGGGAAAAGAAAAGAGAAGTCAACAGTTGTGTTTGTCTATAACATATCATTTTCACACCCACCAGGAGCACGGTGCGGAGGGCTGGTTGGAATGAATGATTACTTGTAAGCAGCGGTCGCGGCCCCTTGAGCCGGGATCTTGAAATCCAGTGCCTTGGACTGGGGTCCAAGCGCAAGGGGCCTGGAGGGCCTGCCCGAAGAGGACGGATTCCAGTCTGGCAGCGTGGGGATCCAGCAAACGTGTCTCACAGGGGGAACAGCAGACCCTCATCTATTCTAGAAAGAGGCGATTGCTGGAAAATCCCATGCAGCAGAAGCCATGGTCTGGATGACGGCAGGCAACGGGCAGAGCAGGCCTTGCTGGCGGACGGCCCAAGGGTGCTCAGAGGGAAGCCTCCGGATGAACTCGGTGTGGAGCAAAGTAAAGGGGCGGAGACAGGTACTCCTGGTCCCCCAGCACCCCACGTGATTAGGACGTCTGCAGCAAAATCTGTCAACTTCCCTTCGAGCCTTCCCTTTAGTGACGCTCCTTGGGCTCTGACAAGTACTGGTTTTGCTCATATTCTCTTTTAGCAGCTTTTAAGGATTTCCTGGGTCTTCTCCTTTGGCCAACAATGCCCTATTTGCAAGCATCTTTCAAAGCCCAAGCCTTCTTTCCCCACAGTGGTCTTTCAATTTAACCTATACTATCAATTTCTGGTTAGATCAGAGAAAAAGATCGGAAAATTTTCCGCTTCTTAAGATCCATGGCGGTTTTGCAGGCTAGGATACAATCAATTTTTGTGACAGATTCACGGGCGTTTGAAAAGAAGTTGCATTCTCCTTCTGGGAGGTAGTCGAGTTCTAAAAATATTTACCTTTATAATTACGTGTGTTCATTGACTCATTAATCATATAATCGATGAATAAATGTTTGTTAAATATGATTAAGTCTAGCTAATTACACCTTTCCTACCACCTACATGATTTCTTTCTGTTTTTTTTCCCTCAGTTTGCCATATGCCGTGGCATATAATGGTGGACTGAATATTTCTACCTGCTGTGGCACCCCCACTCCCCCGCCGCTCTGTGCCTGCTGCCTTCTTGTCTCCACCGTAGCTGAGGGGGCTGCTCCCCCATTCGGAGGGCTCTCGCCACTCACAAAGGACCACTCGTGACCCCAGTCCTCTTGCTTCTGGCCTCTCGCTGCCTGACCACTCATTCTACAGCCATAGTAGCCTCAGGCAAAAAGCAAGATTCAGAACGAAGCGACCAATGCCAGGGAAATGGACTAAGACACACCCTTCAGGGTAGACACCGAGTTGTGATAGAGGCCCCAGATGGGAGCAGTTACGGAGGTGGCTTGATCGGGGAGAAGAAAGGACGTCGAGGACTTCATATAGTCGGGCCAAACAAGGAGACGGTGTTTGGTGTGGACCTAGGTGGGGGGGGTGGTGTAAAAGCCAGCCAGAGTCCCTTCCGTGGTTATAACAGATGAGCTAAAATTAGACGGCTGTACTTGGAAGCTTCATTATTTTGAAACTGCCTGTATCTGTCTCCCTGTTTTCCTTTAATGTCGGATTTTGCCAAGGTTATGCGACAGTGGTGTTTACCGCTCATTGACTATCCGTGCGCTTGCCTCCGTGCCCTCGCCTCCGCCTAGAGAGGTGAAGAATCAATCACTGTGATTCTAATGGGTGGCTGGTGGAAATAATGGGCGTCACACCCGGGCCAAAGCATTTAACGACGAAACTGGCCCAGAAATATCAGGCTTCTCGTTTCCCCGCTGCAGTGACCTGGAAATGAGCCCCAGGTGGGGGAACACGAAGATGACTACATAACTTACGCACTCACACACACACGGTGTGGAGCGAAAGAGGCACTTGCCATGGTCATGCCAGGACACAGTCCTGTGGGGGCCCTGTGGAAAGCAGGTTGGAAGCAGACTGGGTCCCTGAACGATCACTTGAAGGCCACTTCCCTGGAGAGTCCCAAAGGTCTCACTGGATTTTGCGGGAGACAGAAGTTTTGGATGAAGTTGTTACTACAGCAGAACTTATCTTGCCCTGACTAACTTTGCTTCTGTACTTTACTACAGTAAATAGTAAAGGTGTGTATATGTGCATGCATGTATATGTGTATATTTTATACTGTACTATACTATACTATACTTTTACTAACTATACTTCTTTGGGAAGCATCAGTGTGGTTCCCAATGAGTTGGCCATCAGCGAGGAAAGAAGGGGATCTGCTTTGCATTTGATTGGCTCTGTTGAGAAAGCACCAGAGGAAGAGTGGAAATCAACAGACAGGAGGTGGTTCTCACCCTCTTTTCCTCTGGTGACTTGACTTTTTTCTCTTTTTCTCTAGCAACTCTTACTCTTCACCCATCACCCCTCCATGCTTTATCACTATATCAGTCACCTTTTCCAACACTCCTTGGGAAACATTTCTCGTTTATCTGTTTATCTTCTTTAGGGTCAGTTTTAATTTTTAGTGCAACCAAAAAAAAAAAGGTACATAGTTTCTTATGGTTATAATTCTACTTTTTTTTAAGATTTCTTTATTTATTTGGAGGGGGCAGAGGGAGTGGGAGAAGCAGACTCCCCCCTGAGTCAGGAGCCTGATGTGAAGCTCCATCCCAGGGCCCTGGGATCATGATGTGAGTCAAAGGCAGATGCTTAATGACTGAGCCACCCAGACGCCTCTAATTCCACTTCCTTATGTGCTACCATGTTTATGATCAATAGGTATAAATCTCCCTCCATCATATTGAGAATGTGTAATAATTGTTTCCTCACTTTTCCATTAGTTTCAAGTAAAAGAAATAATTCAGGTGCACCTTTAAGCTCTTAATGACTTTTCTTTTCCACTACAGAATGTTTCCATGGGCGTTTGATGTTTTTTCTGTGTTCACATACTTCCTTGAGTTTGATGAATTGATGATAAAACTCTTTTACTCCTTAGGCAGTACAGAAGCACTTTTTAAAAAGGATTCTATTTATTTGAGGGGGAGCACACATGTGTGAGTAGGGGAAGAGAAGAGGGGAAAGAGAGAGAGAACCTCCAGCAGGTTCCCCAAAGAGCACAGAGTCTGACTCGGGGCTTGATCCCAGGACCCTGAGATCATGACCTGAGCTGAAACCAAGAGTTGGATGCTTAACCGACTGAGCCACCCAGGTGCCCAGTACCGGAAGCATTTTTAATGAACTTCTCATCCCATCACCATCTTGGATGATATCAACTTGTACTTTAATAAGACATCCAGTCAAGGAGCATGTCCTGTATGTGTGGCCATTTATTTCTGACACCAAGTGATTTTATCACTTTGCCCCCCACCCCACCTCTTCGAGGTTCACCATCCTCTCCAATAATTCTGCTCCTGGCTTCTTGTGTGTATCAGTCTATCTCTCTCTGCTGTAGAGATCCGTGATCCAAGACTAGGAGCAAGATAAGTCAAGATGGGCTTTGTGTGTGTGCACACATGTGAGTGTGAATGAGGGTCACGATCACGGCTGAAGCGAACAGAAGTAAACTCAGCAAAACCAAGAGTCTCCGAGGAAATAGTCACCAACCCTATGACCATTCACATAAAAGTGGGGCAGGGGATGGTGAGGGGGTGTCAGGCCAGATGAGGGACAACACACCGCACTCAGACTCCCAGGACCCTACAAGTATCCCTTCACATACTCCAGGAAAGCAGAGATGTACGGCTGTTGCCACGAGAGGAGATCAGAGGCTACAGACACCGACAGAAAGAGGACTTCCCTAAGGTGGAAGGAGACAAGAGAAAGGACAATTTCACGAAAACACAAAACTGCCAAGAGCTGTGGGGTCTCCTTCACTCTTTGTACCCAGTGCTGGCCACCTGAGCCCACCAACCTGAAGCGGACAGAGCTCTGGATGGAGTGAGGAACATTTGCAGGAGTGTCTACCATCAGTTGCAATCCATAAACATTTAAATTGGGAAGCTCTTTCGATATGACTTATATTAACGTGTCTCCCTTGATCTTGGAGCGTTTCCCTCAGGCTGAAGGGATCTCTCCTCCCTCTACACCTGTCCTTTCCTTTCGGAACATTGTGACTCACAGGTGCCTTTCAAGGTACCATTAGAAGTGCTTCCAGGCCCCCCAGCCTTGGGATTCTCTCCTGTCATCCCAGCATCCCCTCGAACTCTGTACTATCGTGCTCATCAGGCATGATTAGATCTAAGGGTATCTTCTTTTTCTTCCTTGAAAACAGAACCTAGGACATCTTCATGTTTATGTCCCCCCAATGCAGTGCTCTGCTTGACACCTTCTGGGACTCTGCCACCCTGTCAATATGAGCACGCGGACGGGTGAGAGAACGAGTCCACAGAATGCTGGCCCCAAGGCGGGTCTTCTCAAAGTTGGCACACAAAGTGCTGAAGACTGGGTCGAGTTGAGGCTGGAGCCGGGGGACAGCTTCCTGGGTATCCCGCATCCAGGTCTCATCCATAGAACTTCAGTGATCCCTTTGGAAGGGAATCCCCCAAACGGGTCTTTGCCTGCGGGGGAACAGGTGGGTTGATCCACTCTGTAGCCACAGTATCGTGGGATCTTAGGCTTTAAGCTTCTAGAATAAGGAATCCGCCGGGCTCCAAGCCTCCCCAGCTGCTCTGTGCCACATCTGAGGGAAGAGGCAGGTGCTTCTCTGGGCCACACGAGAAGACCCCAGACGGGAGGAGCGTTAAGCATGAGATTAAAAGAACCAGGGAGGAGGCACTAGGTATTTTTATCCCATAGAAGGAAAGACTAAAGGGGGAAGACGGGTGCTTACGTTACACACACGTCCAAGTCCCTCCCAACAGACCTCCGTACAGTGCACCCGGGAGCCTGAAGATGACCTCGCAGGACACCCCCTCCCCCGCCATGTGGCCGCAGCTGCTCCAGACCCACAACAGCTACAGAGAGAGGCGGAGCGGGATGGAACAGTGTGTGTGCAAGGACTATTTTGGAGAGAACACGACGTAGAGTCAATTACCATAATTCCATTCCTAATTTGAAATGCCCCAATTACTCTATGTTACCACCACTTTTCCAAGTTGAAACATCCCAGATGCAGCTTCTACTGCCTTCCGAGGTCACCGCTGATGAGCAAAGGAGGGTTAATTGGTTTGGGGGGGTGTCCTAGGGGGCCTGGAGCTGCCTCCCTAGCAAAGGGACCTGCAAGCTGGAACCTAAAGCCTTTTCTCAGCACAGACGGGGGTAAAAGAGCTCAAATTCCAACTCTGAGAAGAGCAATAGTTGCCCCTCCCCTCAAAAAAAGGGCATGAAATAGCGTTATTTCTCTGTGCAGATATACAGCTTGGGTGGAAAATACTCTATGCAATTTTTATTATTATTTTTTTAAATCAGGGATGCTCACAAAATTCCTTTCCTAGAGGTCATGACGAGCTCCGAACAAGAAAGAGCTCAGTTTGAGACAGGTTCTAGAAGGATGTCCGGAGGCACACTGAGTTACTGGGCAAGTGTGACAGGACGTGGCAAAGGCCAGCCTTCCGGGTCAGCTGGGAAGAATTCATTTGCCGCTGCCCAGCCGGGCCCACTCCGAAGCCACGATGCGGCCACCGAGGCAGAGACAGGGAAGCCAGAAGCACCGAGAGAAGGTTGTACGGAGGCCCGCGCTGGCCCCTGAGGTTGAGCCCCTGCAGGCTTGTTGGACCCAAGGCTTCCCCCTCCCTCCCTCTGGTCTCATCTCTCAGTTTCTCATTGTCTTCCTCCTCCCTCCCTCCCTCTACTCCCTTCCCAGCCTCCTGGGGCCTCTGGTCCCCCAAGTTCCCTGAAAGCCCCTCTGATGGGCTCTTAAGGTCATTCTCGTCCACCCGCAGGTCGGCCCCACCCCCCACGGTAGAGGCAATGTGTCTGGACATGGGCTGCCTATTGTGAATCTGCAGGAACCACGGTCCCCCCACCCTGGCACTGCTGAGCACACTCAGACCACCTGGCCCTGCGCCTGGCACGTGGTCAGCGATTATCATTAGCTGTTATTGTTATTATTATCATTATTATTATTAGCTGTTAGCTGCTGCTGGGATAGTCACACGACCCTTCCCACTGTGCCCGCTGCTTCCCCATTTCGGTTTCCGGTCCTGTAGCCCCCCCGAGACACTGCCTTTCCCTTGGTGTAGATCAGTGTCTCACAGCTTTGTCTCTTATCACCGCCCTCCCAGGAAGCCTTTGTGGACAGGTTCTGTTTACGCTGTCCTCCTCCCCACGCAACGGTAACACCCGGAATATCTCTGTCCATGTGCTGTGGCCCTTGGAGGCCACCTACCACTGCAATAGCCACGATTTTCACTCCTCAAGAACCACTGTTTTACCCACCCCCACGCAGGGACCGTATCACCCCATGGGGAAGGCACGGTCTAAATCAGCGGTTCTCCACCAAGGGCCAGCTTTGTTCCCTTGCCCTCCCCCCAGGGACATTTGGTGATACCTAATGTTTTCGGTCATCAGAACTCGGGGGAGGTGGCAGGCACCACGGTATCTGATGGGCAGAGGCCAAGGATGCTGTTACACATCCTACTAGAGAAGGACAGCCCTTCCCCCCACAGCAATGAATGGCCTAGCCCCAGATGTCCCTGGTGTCCAGGCGAGAACTTCTGTTCTAATGGATGACCCTAGGAGACGGCTCAGGGCACAGAGCTATCCTAGGTTTAAACTTCTGCTGGGGTCTGGCTGGCTCTCACAGACAGAAGGGCCTTTCTTGGGATCCCACACAGCGACGTGGTGATGAGTCGAGGACAAGGCTGGCCTCCTGGAGGTTCTGGCCCAGACCACACTTCCATGGCCCATGAGGACCCCGGGCCCTAGGGAGCCCCAAATTCTGGTTGCTCCTGCCCAAGCCCTTGTCTCCCAGAGACTCAGGGCATCTGACTGTCACAGGGTAGCATCAGCCTTTAAAGAGAAGAAAGCAAAGCCCCTCAGAACATTTCGTCCCGGTTTTCCCAGTGCAGTCAAGCTAGGCTGCCTCCTCTCAGGCCTGTCTCTACCCAAGTGCGTTACGGAGCCCCTGGTTCTTCCTTCACTGACTTCTCATGAACTCAGGATAAAGTCCCCAGTGTGCCAGGTGGCCTACAAGGCCACGCAAGGCCTGGCCCCTTTCTGCTTTTCCAAATTTGTCGCTCTCGGCCTGATCCTCCGGCTTAGTTATACGGGCCTCCCCCAGGGCCTGGAGCCCCAGAAACCCCATTCGTCTCTGGAGCTGGAGGCACCATCTGCCCTGCCCTCTGTCCAGAGCATTCTTGGCTGCTCTCTGCTCTCCTCCTTCCCCTTTAGGTCAGGCTTCATTATCGCTCCTGAGAGAGGTCCTCCCTGAGCACGGATGTCCCCGGCCCACCAGCCCGTCCTTTGGCACAGCACTCAACCCTCCCCCTTCCCGTCATTTATCCCGATGCATTACTGTCTCTTCGTGGGTCATTAACACGGATCCTCAACCCGACCATCAGCTCCGCGCCGTGGGAGACCCTCAGCGCCCCGGGCCAGCGCACAGCGCACACTTAGTATGTGCTACACTGACTGCGCTCCAGCCATCTCCCTCGGACTCTGTTCACCTCTAACTGCAAGCTACAGTAGTTCTAGAAAGTTGGTCGAGGCACCTCACTTCTGCAGATGTATCTCCCAGGATTTTCCACCTTAAATCGACTAAATTAAAAAAAAAAAAAGCACAGAAACGCTCCAAACAAACCCCAAAGTCCCACTGGAAACAAGAAAATTGCCACCCACGGCAGAGAAGAGACGCGATAAACACAGCTGCTGGGACCCCACGTGTGTGAGCCCCACACGCACGCTCTGTTCATCCGCGCCCGAGCCCGCCGAGGGAAGCCCGTCGTGAGCCACGGACCGTGAAGGACACAGTCTGCTGCTTCTGGGGGCGTCGGCCGGGTTCCTCAGAGAGACAAGCCCCTTCCAGAATGTGGATTTGCTCCCGCCTTCTGAAGCACAAAACTACGTCTCCCTTGGAGTAAGAAACGGAGCTGCGGTGCTGTGCACAGGGGACCGTGAGGAAAGATGAGTCCAGGCCAAGCACAAAGGGGTCTGGGGGCAGAACACGGCAGCGCTGATTCCTGCACCGGACACAGTCTTCACCGAGCCCACCAGGAAACCACTTCCGGTCTCCTCACTCCAGCAACGCTCTGCCTCCGTGCAATGGGCAGCGGGAACTCACGTCTGGTCTCAGCGGCGTGGCTGTTGTCATAGGCCGTCAGTGCGACTCCTCTAGGCCAGCAACCTCCTGGGATGCCCCAAGGATCGACAGCCACCACCAGAAGCTCCCCGCAGTTTCAGAGAGAGGATGCCGAGACGCATGAATGTGGATTCCTCAGTGGGGACTACGGCCAAGGGAGGAGTCCCCGTGAGGGCGGCCAGCCCAGCCAGCCCACCGGAGCAGCATGCTGTAGAATGCATGAAGCCAGCCGAGGGCTCCGGGGCCCACCTGTCTCGGGTTGCCCTCCAGGACTTCTCTCTGCATCGCTTACCCCATCAGCCATCATTCCTTCCTCTGCTCATCCTGGAACTCCCGTTCTCTGGCTACACCCTCCAGCCCCGATTCCTGTCCCTCTTCCCGACCGCCTCGTTTCCGTGATTATTCAGACTCTCTTCCCACTGCCCACTTCCCTGGCTATGGAAGCATCCAGATTTCCAGGCACAAGCAGCCTCAGTCCCACAGACCCCCCAAGCAACTGCTGCCTGGCACCTTATCAAAGGAAAAAAGGGATAAAACACTGACAGTTCCCAGATAGGCTCTTCTCCAATAAGCCCAAGGACAGATGCCAAGGATGGACAACACGGGTCTGCCCAACAGACTATCCATAGGACAGCAAATATCTGACAGACCCCCAAATGGTCAGCCACTTTCCCGTCAAAGCTCTGAATGTCAGCATTCGTGGTGGTGGTCTCTCAAGCCTGAGCGTATCGTGGTGCCCATGCATTTGCAGATATCCACCCAACCATGGATATCAGATATCCAGACCTGAACGGAGTGGCTCAGGACCCTTGGGGCTATCCCCTGTGGCATGGCATTCAACAAGCCCACATGGTACAGGGAACAAAACAGGGACATCCCAAACGGGATAGGGACAGTCTGATTCCCACCCCTTCTTCTGCAGAAGTGATAGAAAATGGCAACAAACACATCGGGCCAGGTGCCACTTTCCGGTCCCCTGCCCCAGAGACACAGAGCTATAACTCACCCGCATCACCGAGTCTCCTAACTGGAGAGGATGGTGTAAATTCAGGTTCACATTTATAGAGAATCAAATTATTGCTTTATTCCTAGGGAGATGAATGAGAGTGACAGACTTTTCGGAGTTGTAAAAATAGATGGATGCTTCCTATAAAATAGCTCACAGACGCCTACAATAATTTACAATAGAACTGGCAGGCTGGGAGCAGGCAAGTGGAATTCCAGACAGAATACCACACCATTTTCCAGTGGTAGAGTAAATGGTTTGGCTATTATGATAATACATTTCAACACAGCAAATATATCTCCCCTTAATAGAAATACATTAGACACCATTTATAAAAATATCAACATCACGGTTCTGTTTCTTGAACTATAACTTAGACATAAATATAACACAATTTATGGATGGGGAAATCCAATTTCATGCTGTTTCAAACACATTTTTGTTTATCATATAACTACCCCTCTCTATGTATGAGATAGCGCATTACATGAAATAGATGTATGGCCCCGCGATCTATCTGTGTGTCTACAGCGGGATTATGAGCACCGTATCTCCTACAAATGGAATTACTCTCTGGTCTGTCTTCTGCACGAGCACCTACTCTATGGTGACCCCGTGCGTGATCTGCAGTTCGCACAGCTGCCAGAGGCCGAGGCGTCCAGGATGCACAAGGACCCCGGGTAGCAGGTGAGCAGAGCCCCAGGGGGCTTCAGAGTCAGGCAGATGGGGTTGAGTCCTGGCTCTTCGGTTTATTAGCTCCAAGATCTCTGACCAATCACTTGGCTTCTGCCAATCCTGGTATCATCTGTAAAATGGAATCGGTGATGACTGGTTCACAGGACTGCAGGGAGGACGGAATAATCTTCTGTTTATAAAGTGTTCGTGCCGGTAAACAGTAGATGTTATTTTGAAGTGCCTCCCTCTCCTGTGTCAATTTATTTATTTTTTAAAAAGATTTTATTTATTCATTTGACAGAGAGAGATCACAAGTAGGCAGAGAGGCAGGCAGAGAGAGAGGGGGAAGCAGGCTCCCCGCTGAGCAGAGAGCCCGATGCGGGGCTCTATCCCAGGACCCTGGGATCATGACCTGAGCCGAAGAGGCTTTAACCCACTGAGCCACCCACGTGCCCCTCCTGTGTCAATTTAATGACATCTGTGGGAACCATCCTCAAACTTACTATCCACTTGCTTCTCTTCTTAGGCACCCAGTATAGACTGTGGTGGCAAAAAGTACCACACGATGAAAGACACAGACAAGGCCTGTGAGCTCTTCTCCCTTCTGTTCTCTGCTCCCTCCACCCGCTGGTGACAGCGATGCTCTCTTCCCACTTTTTAGAGTTCTGGGGGCCCTGTTTGAGCCCCTCTATGGGCTATTTCTCCTCCCTGGCTTAGTTTTGGTATGTGAGAATTTAATTTAGCTTTGACAATCAACCAGATGCTTTGGGGGAGGGAGGGGTTATTTTATTCTTATGCCTGGCAGTTCTTGATTTTTTCCCCAATGTTCTAGCAACAATAACAACAATAATAATAATTATAGAGCCTCCACCTAATCAGATCTGGAAGCTAAGCCACAATGAAGGGTTGTGAGATGAAGCCCCAGAGACCAGCGTGAGTCTGCCCGTCGCTCTCCCTCCCCCTTTTGCACTCTCTCTCTCAAATAAAATCTTTTCTGCGTGATGGGTATTAAGAGGGACATGTTTTGTGATGAGCACTAGGTGTTTTACACAACTATGAATCATTGAACACTACATCAAAAGTTAATGAGGTGCTGTATGTTGACTAATTGAACATAATAATTAAAATAAAATAAAATAAAATAAAATAAAATAGGAGGTCAGAAGGAGACATAAAAAGTATTTGGTGCAGAAGGTATGTGCTATGGTGAGTGCTGTGAAGTGTATAAATCTGGTGATTCTCAGACCTGTATCCCTGAGGCTAATAATACATTATATGTTAATAAAAAATAAAAAATTAAAAAAATCAAAGTGAATAAAGTTGGATACATTAAAAAAAAGTGTTTGTGCGCATTGCTATGACCTATGGTACTGCCCCAATTTCCCATGGATGTTTATGGCAGTTTTATTCATAACTGTCAAAACCTGGAAGCACCAAGAGGTGTCTCAGTAGGTAAATGAGTAATTGTGGTACATCTGGATAATGGATAATTCAGCTGCACTATGAAGCCATGTAAAGATGTGTAGAAAGCCTAAATGCATATTGCTGAGGGAAAGATGCCAATCTGAAAAGGCGATATATTACACCATCCCAACTATACGACATTATGAAAAAGGAACGACTATGAAACAAAGTAAAAAGATCAGTGGTTCTTTCCACAGTTTGGCGACCATGGCCATTGCTGCTATAAACATTGGGGTACAGATGGAACCAAGATGCCCTTCAACGGACGAATGGATAAGGAAGATGTGGTCCATATACACTATGGAGTATTATGCCTCCATCAGAAAGGATGAAGACCCAACTTTTGTAGCAACATGGACGGGACTGGAAGAGATTATGCTGAGTGAAATAAGTCAAGCAGAGAGAGTCAGTTATCATATGGTTTCACTTATTTGTGGAGCATAAGGAATAACACGGAGGACATGGGGAGATGGAGAGGAGAAGGGAGTTGAGGGAAATTGGGGGGGAGACGAACCATGAGAGACTATGGACTCTGAGAAACAAACTGAGGGTTTTGAAGGGGCGGGGAGTGGGAGGTTGGAGGAGCCAGGTGGTGGGTATTATGGAGGGCACGCATTGCATGGTGCACTGGGTGTGGTGCAAAACTATGAATTCTGGAGTGCTGAAAAGAAAAAAAAAAGATCAGTGGTTGCTTGGGGTTGGAGATAAGGGGATGAATAGGCAGAGAACAAAGAGTGTTTTTAGGGCAACAAAAATACTCTGTATGATGCTGAATGATGGATACATGTCAGTATACATTTGTCCAAACCCATAAGACATACACCAAGAGTAAACAGTGACATCAACAGTGAACGTCGGGTAACAATGACAGATCGGTACAGGCTCATCAAGTGTAACAAGTGTACCGCTCTGGTCAGGGATGCTGATAACGGGACAGGCTCTGGGTGTGTGGGGGCAGTGGGTTATGGAAAATCTCTGTACCTTTCTGTCAGTTTTACTCTGAACCTAAAATTGCTCTAAGAAATTTTTTAAAGCCAAAACTTTAGGTCACATGATTTTAATCACCTGACTTGTAAACTCTAACAGAGAAAAGAAAGTGAACTTCATTGTGCATTGCTATATAGTCCTAACATCCTGTATCAAGAACGGGATATAACCACACTGAGAAAATTACTTCAAATAACTAAATCATAAAGCAATGACTACATAGCTCCAGCGGAATTCATCTTGAGGATAAAACAAACCACAAAGAAGTATTAAATTTCACTAACTAGGTAGTTGGCATTCTTATTTGGGAACCATTATTTACCCGGTTGCAAAATCATGCAAAGAAGAAATTCCATCAGTAGGAACCTAGTCTTTCAGTAAAAGACAAGCATAAAATCAAAGAAGTAAAAATCCTGTAATCACAAACTCAAAACAGAAATGTTAGTGTGAAATAATGATATGCATTTCTCTGTCCACAAAGCTCAATATGATCTAGCTTTGCTAGTGAAAAAGCAACATAGTGACAATCCAAGAGCAACGGGCACCCTGACTGACGAGACTTTGGTCTCTAAAGTAAAACAGGAAAAAATGGATAGACAAACCACAGACTGGAGAAAAATATTCATAGTACATATATATGAAAATAGTATCTAGTATACACAAAATGAATCTCTAAAAGGCAACAACAAAATCACACGGTATTTTAAAAATGGGCAAAAGAAGATTAAGGCGGGCATGTGACATGATGAGCACTGGGTGTTATACGTAACTGATAAATTGTTGAACACTACATCTGAAACTAATGATGTACGATATGTTGGCTAACTGCATTTAAATTAAAAAAAGAAGATATACAGATTATCCAAAAAGCACAAGAAAAGGTATTCATCAGCCATGTCATCAGCCATGAAGGAAATATAAATTGAAACGACACAGAGGTACCACTTCAAACCTACGAGTGTCATCAGCCATGAAGGAAATATAAATTGAAACGACACAGAGGTACCACTTCAAACCTACGAGATTTGTTAAAAGAAATACTGACAATCCCAAATACAGGTAAAGATACCAAACTCCTGGGACTCTCCCAATGCTGGTGAGAGTAGAAAAGGATACTTTGGAGACCCATTTGGTGGTTTCTTAAAAAGTTAAACATACGTCTTCCCCATATTTTAGCTATTTGATCTCGAGGTCTTTACCCAAAGGAAACCAAAACATATGTCCAAAAATGACTTTTCCATGAATACTCCTAACAGTTGCAAATTGGAAACCACCCTACTATTCCTTCAGCAGGAAAATGAATGAACAAATCTATCCTATATTCACACAGTAGCGTATGTCTCAGCAATAAGAAAGAAGGAGTTGCTGACACATACAGCAAGAAGGAGGAATGCAAAACACATTACTTGTGCTGGAAGAGTAAAGTATCTGAGATATGATTCCCTTTATGTGAAGTTCTAAGACAGAAACAAGTCATCAGAAATCAGAAAATGCTTGCGTGGAAGGGGTGGGGTGGGGTAGTGGCAAGAAAGGATAGCAAAGGGGCCAAGAGGGAGATTTCAGGCAACAGAAATGTTCGAGTCACGTTTTGGGAGGTGATGATAGGAGGCGTATAACTGAAATCCGTCACACTGAAGACTAAAACCCTGTGTCCTTTATGGTATGAACAGTATCTCAACAAAACCACTTATAGAACGGGCAAACGAATCAATAATGACTGTCATGGATTTAGACACATAAAATACACATTCCAAAAAAAGAAACAAAACAAAACTGTGAGTCCATAATATTACTGGGGGGGGAGGGGGGACCCCACTGGTCATTTCTGGAGGTGGCTATGGCAACAATTCATTTTTCTAAAAGTGTTTAAATGAAAGGAAAGAATTAAGCATTTATCCCGCCTTTATTTCAGAGTACCCACATAGTTGCTGGGGGAAAGTTCCTTTCTAACAGGTGAGTTCCAGCTTATAAATGCAGAATTAATGTAGAGTTCAAAAATCGCCATTTCGTGGGCCTTAATGAAATAATGGATCCAGGCAGTGATCATTGCCCCTAAAACCTTCAGGGGCAAGGTTGATGAGGAACTTCTATAATGGACGGGTCGGGCTGACAACACATGAACCCGCTGCTGAAACTTAACATCACAAAGTGTGAAACACCAGATGCTGTGTATCTCCTGATGTGATGTGATAGGAAGTTTGCAGCATGACTTGAAGTACTCTCACTGGGAAGGAAAGACGGGAGGGTGGGAAGGAAGAAGGCAGGAAGCCAAGTCCAGTAAAGTTTCTAGGTCTAATTACAGTAGACCTACTAGACTAATTACAGTGGTTCTTCTCCCTTATCACCAGGGAATATCGTCCAAGATCTTCCGTGGATGCCTGAAATTGCAGACTGTACTGAACCCTAGAGAGACTGTGTTTTCGTTCTACGCAAACATACCTATGATGAGGTTCAATTTAAAAATTAGGCACAGTAAGAGATTAACAAGAATAACTACTAATGAAATTTAACAATTATAATGCCCTATAATAAAAGCTATGTACGCATGGTCTCTCTCTTTCTCAAAATATCCGACTGTCCTGCACTCATCCTTCCTTCCTGTGATGATGTGAGACGATAAGATGCCTGTGTGATGGGACAACGTGAGACGGGTGGTACAGGGCACGGTGGCGCAGTGTTAGGCTGCTACTGACCTCCTGAGGGCCGTGACGAGGACCACCTGCTTCCGGACCACCGCTGACCATGAGTAGAGGAATCCCTAGGAAGTGACACTGCAGATAGGAGGGGTACAGCCCAGCATAGAGAACACGAATAGAGGGGATGCATCAAAGACATCAAGAAGAATCAATCTGCTCAGATTGTGCAAAACTTCACTGGACAATGACTCGGGGTCTTCAACAACGAATGGCACGAGAATAATAACGGTGGGGGAATGTTACAGATTAAAAAGCATTTAAGAAACCTATGAGCCAAACACTATGTGTGGTTGATGTTTGGATCCTTATTTGAAGAAAGCAACTGTACATGCGTGTGCGTGTGTGCTTGTGCACAAGTATGGACAGAGAGATTGCACAGAATTTTGAGAAATGTTTTTGAGAAACATGGTCTGGGTATTGAATTTTACCAAGTAAGTGTGTGTTGCACCTACGCTGAAGAAAGCCTTTATACGTTAGCAACGTGTTCTAGAGTTTTTACAGCTGGGACAGCAGGCTGTCTGGGGATGTGCTTTCGGAAAACTGAGGGGCCGTAGCTGGAGAACACGTAGCAAAATGCTGATATTTGTTGAAACTGAACGATCAGTACGTTTGGATTCATTAGACTGTTCCGTTTTGGTGTATGTTTCAAATTCTCCATAGTAAAATGTTGAATTAAAATATAAGAAATTGGGGCGCCTGGGTGGCTCAGTGGGTTAAGCCTCTGCCTTTAGCTCGGGTCATGATCCCAGGGTCTTGGGATCAAGCCCCGAGTCAGGCTCTCTGCTCGGCGGGGGGCCTGCTTCCCTCCCCCACCTCTCTGCCTGCTTGTGATCTCTCTCTCTGTCAAATAAATAAATCAAATCTTTAAAAAAATTATAAAAAATAAAATAAAATAAAATAAAATACAAGAAATTAACATAAAATGGAATGACTGAATTCTTCATTCTCCAAAAAGCAAGAGGGGAAAAAATGGCAAGAGACAAAGTAATCAAAGCCCTCGTCCACTCAGGGTGGGATTCCCAGGCCACATGAAATCAGCGCTAAAGAATTTTAGGATCTCTGTGGAGACCCTTTTATTCCACGACTGACGTCACATGCCGGCCGTCCATGGAAGGTCTCTTGAGCAAGATTTGTTTGGGGTGTGTGTGTGTGTTTGCGCGCGCACATTTGTGGGTTTCTTCCACATTCTACATATATGAGCTTATTCTGTCTTTAAGGCGATGGCAATACATTTCAATAAAGACAGCAAAATGGCCCTGCTATCTAATGCCATGAACAGTTTAAATTAACTTCCTCTTGCTCCATTCTGCACCGTGGTGAGAACAGCCCTTAGCAGTGAGGGCTAGAGGAGCGAGGTGTCACTGGGTGTCTGCAGTCTTTACAGGTGGGTGGCTCATCAGCTGCGGTTCTGATGGGGACTTGGGGGGCCTCACCCTCTCCTTTCGGGAAGTGTCACAGAGACGAAGAGAACACAGTGGGGCTGGACGGGCAGCCAGGAAACTCACACACTTGCATGCAACTGAGGCATGGAGCAGAGCTATGAAAATTCTAAACATATTTTAACCCACTGAGCCACCCAGGCGCCCCGAGAATTCTAAACATATTTTAAAAAACAAAAATCTTTTCCCAAAAATAAGCAGCAAAAGAGATGAAGAGTTCTCGGTTAAAAAAAAAATCTTTTCATGTGTCTGTTGGCCATCTGTATGTCTTCTTTGGAAAACGTCTATTCAGGTCCTCAGCTCATTTTTAATCAGATTATTTGCTTTTTTGGTATTGAGTTGTCTGAGTTCTTTATATACTGTGGATAGTAGGCTCTTACTGGGTACGTCATTTGAAAATATCTTCTCCCATTCAGTAGGCTCTTGCCATTTGCAACAACATGTGTGGCTAGACGGTAGGACGCTGAGTGAAATACATCCGTCAGAGAAAGACAAATACCGTATGATTTCATGCAAATGTAGAATTTATAAAACAAAAACAAACAAAAATTAAAAAAGAGACAAACAAAAAACAAGACTCTCAGATATAGAGAACAGACTGGTGGTTGCCAGAGGGGAGGCGAGCAGGGGATGGATGGAATAGACACAGGGGATTAAGAGTGTGTGTTAATTATATCTCAATAAAACAATAATGACAGTAATGCTATTTTCCTAACTCTTCCATAGTCCACCAGCTCGAACCATAAAAGGAGTCGTCATGCCCTAGCTCGTTTAAGTCACTCCAAGCCCTCGGCACCACAGTCCAGCAGACGCCGAGTGGAAGATGAACACCCAGCCCTTGCCCTGGAACCCTCCCACCTCCTTGTGCTCTTGGCTGGGACTCCGTCCTACTCCTATATTCCCTTTGACATCTCACTGCCAGGTCACAGAGAACTGCTACTCCTCGACCCCAGTGTTTCTGAAATGGAACTCCTCGAGTCCCCACTTATAGACCCTCCTCCGTGCCAGTGTTCACTAAGTGCGCCTACCCAGTTGCTGGGAAAGATGGGAAGCATCCTTCATGCCCACTTATCATTCATTCCTCATGTTCGGTCACCGAGCAGGGGCTGGTAAGTCATCCCTCCTGAATGGCGCTCGTCTCCACCCCCGCTCCATGCCTCCTGAAGGACCAACGTCGGGTACCCACATATGTTCTTCTCTCCGCTGCCACAAGCTCACTCTCTTGGTTTTGTTCTTATTCTGGCCCACTTCTTCTCAGTCTCCTCCCCAGTTGCTCCGTTCACACCTTAAATTTTGCTTTTTTCTGGACTTCTGTCTTGTCCTTTCTTCTCCTTTCTCTACACCACCTCTTCCCTCTCAAGACTTCAGACATGATCTATGGACCAAAGATGCCCAAGCCTACTTCAGGCCTGGGCCTCTCTCCTTAGCTCAATCCCTACACAGCCACTGCCTGCTGGATACACTTGGGTGTTTCAGAGACTAAACCTTCTCCCAAACCTCCTCCAATGGTTTCCTTATCTCAGAGCAGCACCAGCATTTCTCAGTTGCTCAAGCTACTAATATGGGAGTTGGCCTTGACCTCCCCACTTCCCACCATTCCTTTCATACGCTCAGTCTTCCTCATACACTGTCTCTTCTACTTCCTGAATTTGTCCATGTCTCTTCCACTGTCCCAACCATAGTCCACGTTCTCTCACTAAGGTTTCCTTCCTCTGAGTCTCCTCAGCTTTATAATCCACTTTCCACGCGGCAGTTGTAATCATCCTTGATTTAAAAAAAAGGAAAAGCCAGATAACCTCACTTCCCTTAAATCTCTTCAAAGGAGCTGGGTGATGGGTACATGGGACTACATACACACACACACACACACGCACATACACACACATCCGTGTGTGTGTATGTAATACACACAGATGGGTATATATATGTATATATACATATATATATATCTTTTATTTTTCAAAATGTGCACAGTGGTCCTTAAGGAAAAGCCAAATTCTTGTTTACAAGTCCTCCATAAGCCAAGCCCCACCCACATCCAACATGTTTCCCTCTTCCTTTCTCTGCTCCAGACATCTGGAACTCCTGCAGTTTCCAGAATATTTCCCTCTCAGAATTCCAATCCTTTGCACATACCATTCTCTCTGCCAGAAATATTTTTCTCTGTTGAGACACCTTATTGAGCTATGAATAACATACAAAAAACTGTCCTTATTTGATGCATACACCTTGATGAGTTTGAAGATATGTATACACCTGTGGAACCATCACCACAATCTATGTATTACATATCCATCACTTCCAAAAATCTCCTCCCACGCTCTTTATTTATATTATTACTACTACTATTATTTTTATTATTTTGTGGTAAGAACACTTAAACCATATGATCATCTTAACAGATACAGAAAAAACTCTTGACAAAATTCAACATCTGTTTATGATAAAAAACCTAAACAAATTAGGCATAGAAGATGTGTACCTCAACATAATAAAGCCCGTATATGACAAGCCCAGAGCTAATATCATACGCAATAGTGAAAGGCTGAAGTACTTTCTTTTAAGATCAGAAATAAGGCAAGTGTTTCACTTTCACCACTCCTATTCAACTACTGAAAGTCCTTGCCCGAGCCATCAGTCAGGAAAAAGAAATACAAAGCATCAAAACTGAAATGGAAGTAGTAAAATTTTCCCTATTTGCAGATGACATGATTTTATATAGAAAAAATATAGATTCCATCAAAAAACTGTTAGATCTAATCAATGAATTCAGTAAAGTTTCAGGGTACAAAATTAACATATAAAAATCAGTAGCATTGCTATACACTAACAATGAGTTATCTGAAAAAAGAAATAAAGAGAATGATCCCATTTACAACAGCATCAAAAACAATAAAATACTTAGGAATAAACTTAACCAAGGTAGTGAAAGATTTCTACTCTGAAAACAAGAAGACATTGATGAAGGAAACTAATGAAGACACAGACAAATGAAAATATATCCTATGTTCATGGATTGAAAGAATTCCTACTGTTAAAATATTCATACTACCAAAAGCCATCTATAGATACAATGTAATATCTATCAAGATTCCCATGGTATTTTTTGCAGAAGTACAAAAAACAATTCCAAAATTTATATGAAACTACAAAAGGCCCCAAATAGCCAAAGCCATCCTGAGAAGAAAATACAAAGAGGGAGCATCACGTTTCCCGATTTCAAGCTATACTATAAAACCATAGCAATCAAAATGTGTGACAGAGGCATAAAAGCAGACAGATAGATCTACAGAACAGACTGGGAGCCCAGAAATAAACCCCAACATATATGATCAACTAATACTGGACAAGGGAGGTGAGAGTACTCAAAAGAGAGAAGACAGTCTCTTAAACAAATGGTGCTGGGAAAATTAGATACTCACATGTAACAGAAAGAAACTAGACCCCTGCCTTACAACGCTCACAAAAATTAATGCAAAATGGGCTAAAGACTTAAATTTAAGACCTGGAACCATGCAACTTCTAGAAGAAAACAGAAAAGAAGTTTCTTGGCATAGGTCTTGGCGATGATTTCTTGGACATCGAAAGCACCAGCAACACAACAGGAAATACACAAGTGGGACCATATTAAACTAAAAAGCTTCTGCATGGCAAAATAAATCAACAAAGTGAAAAGACAACTGAGGGAATGGGAACAATGTTTGCAAAGTACATACCTGATGAGAGGTTAACATTCAAATTTATGAAGAACTGATACAATTAAAAAAGAAAGAAGTCAGTAAGTAGGCAAAAGACCTAAACAGACATGTCTCCGAAGAAGACACAGGAAAGGCCAACAGGGGCATGAAGCGATGATCTACATCACTATTCAATAGGGAAATGAAACCACAAGGAAACTGTCACCTCAGGCCCGTTAAAATGCTCATCACCAAGGATCCCTTCTGCACCATTGGTAGGAATCTAAATTAGTGCACCCAGTATGGAAAAGGACGGAGGAGCCTCAAAAAAAATTAAGAATCGAACTACCATGTGATCCAGCAGTTCCACTTTGGGGAAAATATCCAAATGAAATGAAAACGCTAACTTCAGGAGATAGATGCCCGTCCATGTTCACAGAAGCATTGCTTACAATAGCCAGGACACGGGAATCACCCAAGTATTCGCCAACAGACAGCCGAACAAAGAAACTGATCACATACATATAACGGAATATTGTTCAGCCATGAAAAACGAGGAAATCCTGCCATTTGTGGCAACATGAGAGAATTAAATACCTTGAGAGCAGCATGTGACATACGTCAGAGAAAGGCAAATGCTGCATGATCTCACTTGTATGCAAAATTTAAAAACAAACTCTAAGGACAAAAGATTAGATTTGTGGTCAGCCCAAGGCAGGGATGGGGGAGGAGGAGAAAGGAGGTCAAAGGGTACGAAGTTCCAGTGACAAGATATATATATGCATTAGGGATGTCACATACAGCATGAGGACCACATGTCCTCATGTGCTAGGATTTGTATGAAAGTTGCTAAGGGAGTAAATCCCCAGAGCTCTCATCACAAGGGATTTTTTTTTCACTTTCTCCTTATTGTCCCTATAGGAGATGCTAACTAAACTTGCCGCAGTAACCATGTCACGATACGTGTAATTCTAACCATCACGCTGCACGACTTGAGTTTACACAGTGACGTGTGTCAGCTATATCTCAATAAAATAAACTAATTAATAACAACGCACAACTCAAGATCTACCCTGCTGGCAATGGCTGAAGTATGCCACACAGGCATTATGTTGTCCAGGGGATCGCTAGGACTTACTCATGTCATTGAAGGGAAACTTGCTGGAACGGCCTTACTCCCACACTCCACACCCACACCCTGTCTATTTAAATTCGACTTATTTTTAAAGTCTTAAACATCATTCCCTTAGGGAGGCTCTTCCCAGCTCCCCAGGCTGAGCATATTCCCTTGTCAGATTCTCCCACAGCGTCCTCCCAGCCTGTCTTTTCATACTGATCACACTGGTAGTTACGGAATGGTTTTTGTGCCTGACCATAAGTTTCGTGGAAGTAGAAGCTATGTCAGTCACTGTGGTGCCCCAGTGATCCTGCTAGAGCACAGAAGGCACTCAACATGTCCCCTTTCTATTCAAAAGCATCCCATGCCTTTGGAACTCTTGGCCGCCTATAACATATGCATCTTGATCAAAGACCAGTGCGTGAAACCCCAAGGCCAACCCTATCCCCAAATGACCAGGAGCTTCCCCCTGAATCTGACCACATACATACTTGAATCCTGCACAAAGAAGATATTCACGCCAGATATACACGGCCAGACCCGCGTGTAGGGGAGGGAGAACCAAGACTCATATAATCTAAGGAGTAGGGAAACGGAACAGAGCTGGTGGTCTGTTTTCTCTCCCCGCAACTTTATCCAAATCACAACATCCACCAGATGGGACAGACGAGCCCAAGAGTTCCAAATGGAAGATGAAAGTCACAAGAGGCTTCTGGATATCAGGGCTCTGGATAGCAAGGGTCTCAGAGAGGGCAGGGGGAATTCTGATGGTAGAGAGGGGTGCTGGAAGATGAGTCCCGCATGGATGGAGAAGTGGCTGGGGTGGGGGTCACGGCATGTCACAGCTGGTCTTGACCCAAGACATCCACCTTCTCCTGCCCTCAGACATTAGCACTCATGGCCTCAGACTTTCGGACTCAGTCTGGGACCGTATGTATATCAGCTCCCCAGTTCTCAGGCCTTCAGAGCTGGGCTGAATTATACCACCAGTTTCACAGAGACAAGAGACAAGCTGGGAAGCAAGTGTGAGCACGAGACCAGTGTGAGTGGGATATCGGATGTTCATGTGGGGCGCTGGGGGTCTGGTCACCCCGGACAGCCTATAACTGCTCAATGAGCTCTTTGAAGGAGGCTGCCCTTCAAATCTGCTGCCGTCGTTATCCTAATTGGCTCAGGAACTATGAGGGTAACCTGGGTAACTTGGGTAACCCCTCAGGCTTCCAGTGTCTTGAACTCGAGGGTCCTGGGCTGGGCAAGATGGCAGGGACGCCACCCTGGAGTGCACTTGGGTCATGAGAAAGGCACCCGAACACCTTAGGAAAAATGGTGCGGCCCAGGGTCACCAGGCACTAGGCACCCAGCCGCTGTGGCAGCCAGATCAAGCTCTGCCATTTACGCCCATTATTGTTCCTCTGAGCAAACTCATGTACACACATCCTTTGCCCGTCGCTCACCATGGCATGAGTCTGAAACTTAGCAGCCACTGTCATGGAGCTGCGCCAAGGGGAAGGTCCTGGGGCTCAAGTGGGCAAGAAGGTTATCACCTGGTGCCTCCCCACCCCCTCTAGTTCGCAGGCCTGCGCCTCGAATCACCGGTCTCACAAATATTTACCAAAACGTACACACACAGTCCTAGAGGCACCCGATCATGCAAAGAGGTTTTCTGAGAGTCTGAGGGTCTCATAACATCCTTCTCCTGTCCTTCTTTAGGCACGGCTGCCCGACAGGATTCGGTAGACCTGGGTGTCACCCTTTCTACAAGGCTCCAGAAAAGATAGTGCCTCTTCTTCCCGGAGAAGTCGCTGGATTGGAGAGGTCTGAAGGCATGTGATTTGACACCATTTAAAAGGAATCTATCTGGTCTGCTCTCCTTGGAGAATGTTTTTTTCTCTCTTCCCATTTGGACATGTTACAATGAGACGCCTTGTTAATAGTTTCTGATTAATGTCACTCAGAACAAGGTGAAACCTCTCATTTCCGATCTCATTTATTTTCTCAGTCCTGACGAGCTCCGCTGCCCACCCTGGACGGATTGTTCTGGTCACAGGCAAGCTGCCTTTCACCCGAGCAATGGCCCAGGAGTCAACCCCACTAGTGTTTTTCCCCGAACCACAGTAAGACTTTGCATTTTTATTCTTATGATACATCTTTACTCACTGAGGATGGAAATAAAAAGGAACAAAAAATTTCAAAGAAGAGTTAGAAAGACTGCAGATGGACCCATTTCTTGGTGAAAAAAAAAATCACAAAGATAGTATTCTCATATTAGAATCTTCCTACATAACTAAAACATTAGATTTTGGGTCATTTTTTCTTTTAAAAAAAAGGTTTTATTTATTTGAGAGAGAGAGAGAGAGAGAGAGGGAGCATGAGTGGGGGGAAGGGCAGAGGGAGAAGCAGGCCCCCCAGTGAGCAGGGAGCCCCATGTTGGGCTCGATCTCAGGACCCTGGACCATGGCCTGAGCTGAAGGCAGAGGCTTAACCCACTGAGCCACGCAGGCGCCCCAATTGTGCATAATTTCTTATAGGTTAGTTTGCATCATTGTATATGTGGACGCTACATGAAAAGTGTGTGTGTGTGTGTGTGTGTGTGTGTGTATTAAACAAAGTTCTGGGTTACTTTTCAAGCAACGGGATGGCTTTCCTAACAATGCATTATTATTCATCTAATGCCGCCCTGAGTGGCACGAACAGAACGAAAGAACCAATACAGCCCGTGAAGCGCGGATTTGCCTCACGTAAAGGGCGCCTGTCGTCAGAAACCCTGCAGTCCCCTGGTCCGCACGCCTGCCCGTGAAGGTCATGAGGAAGCTGGGTGCTGATACCGAGGGGACCCGGGCTGTGTGGGCTGGGCAGGGGAGAAGGGCCCCCGTGGGCCTGCGGTGGCTGTGAGCGACACCCTGGGAAGGCCTTGAAAGCCGTGGATCCTCACCTGAGCTGCTTTCTGAGGAAAGGTGTGTCCTTGCCAGGGGGCAGGCTAAGTCCGGCTGCAGACCGCTGGCTCTCAAGCCTGGGTGTGCGACAGAATCACCCGGGAGGCCTGTTAAAATACAGGTCACTGAGCCGCAGCCCAGAGCGTCCGATTCAGTAGGTGGGAACGGGGCCCAAGAGTCTGCATTGTGACCCGTTCCCAGAAGAGGCTGACGGCAGCTGGTCAGGGACCGGCCGCTGACCCGCCGGAAGCTCTCACAGACGGAGCAGAGCGCAGCCGGGCGCGGAAGGGAAGCCGGGGCCGGGGCCGCGTCCCCAAACCGCCCGCTGCAGCCTGCTCGTAAGGCGCCTGCGGAGCTCAGCGCTCCGGGCGCTGGGCCGGCCGGTGGCACAAGGGCTGGGCTCTGCCGGGCTCTGCTTCGGGGCGGAAGCCGATGGGGCCCCTGCCCCCCTCACGGAGGGGCCGCCACACAGGACCGTCACCCATCACCACCGGGCCCGGCGGAGCTCCACGCACAGACCTTTGCAGGATCCAAGACGCGGCAAAGCAAATGTCCTTGCAAGCGCGGGGAGACCAACATCTTGCGAGCCTCGACACTGGATTCTGCCGTCGCAGCCTCTGTCCTCCCTGGAACACAGTGGGCAACGGCAGTCGGGAGCCCCTCCTCCTCCCACAGCCCGGGACCCGACCTGTGCCCCTGGCTCCACGGGGCAGAGCTCCGCCGCCATCCGGTCCCCCGCTCTGTGGTGGCGTCTTACTCCCCACGGCTTCCTTCCAACAGCAGACAGAGGCCTCCGTCTCTCTGCTCTGAACAAACAAAACTCCACTCTGTCCACACAGGGCTTCCGCGAGCTCGCTCCTCTCACGGGCGGCGGCCCGGAGCTATCACAGGTGCCCCACAGACGTTCATTCAGCCATGAATGTACCAGACACCCAAGGAGCCACATGCCGAGCGTGGTTCTCCATGCTTGGGACACAGAGGGGAGCACAGCAAAGGGCCCCGAAAGCTTGCGATCGGTGAGGGCAGGGTCGAGAAAAACAACACTCACGATAAATACGTCAGTCCTGTGGCATGCCAGAGGTCAGTGAGAACTTAAAGAGAAGAGAAGGCAGCAGAACAGCACAAGGACACAGGGGAAGGAGAGAGCAAGGCGGGGGCTAAGTTACAGGCCAAGTTCAATACGCCGGGTCCAGATCTTTTCCTTCTGTTAAATTCCAAACGGATGAATGACACGTACATTCACGGTAATGACATATGCACGGGCTTTTTAATTACGGGGCTTTACAAAGAAACCCTATGCAAATCCCATCCAGGAAAGAACCCGGCCTGACCCTGAGAGGAGCGGAAGAGCCGGCGGTCTTCGGAAGGGAGCCATGTGAGGAGGCGGGGGATGGCCTCGCTGTCCCCTCCCGCTCATGCGGCCCAGATGGCCATTCCATCACAGGCACGACGCCTTTCATTCCACAACGGGGGGTCAAGGGTTGATGAGGGGCTGACGGAAGGTTCGGAGCAGTGAGGGAGGGATCCACAAGCAAGACAGGACGCAAAAGGAGCAGCTTTGATTTAGGGTAGGAGATCGGCACTGGGTGTCTGCTTGATAGGACAGAAACAAGAACATGGCGGAGGGAGGCAAAAGAAATTCAGTGAATTTTAAACCTTACAGTTGTGTCCTGAGTGGCTTCCAACAAGCCTGCTTCCCAGGGATTAAGTATGCAAAGGGCAGTGGACACAGAGGCCCCGGCTGGGGGTCGCCCCAGCACCCACCCTTTGTGGTGTGGACAAGACGTACCGGTAAAGTGCCTACTGGGTCTTCGAGGAACTCCGCTGTCCCTGCACCAACTCCTGGCTACGGTTAATCTATCTCAACTCTATAACAACGAGGTTGGGATGCATCAGTGTGGCCAACTTGCGTTTTCTTCCACACTGCCATTCACGTCTTCAAACAAAATCTTAAGCAGAACACAGCACAACGGTGCTGGCCACCTGTGTGCAGTCAGAAATCCACGTGTGACTCTTGACTTTCCAGAAACTCAACTACCCCGAGCCCATGGCTGCAGACCAGAAGCCTCATCGATACCGTAAAGAGCCGATGAACACGTATTTTCTATGTTATGTATATTACGTACTGTGTTCTTACAATAGAGTAAGCTACAGAAAAAACGTGATTAAAGAGATCATAAAGCAGAGAAAATACATTTACAACATTGTACGGTCTGCATGTGAGTGAACCCGTGCAGCTCAAGCCCGCGTGGAGGGTCAGCCATTTACACGCCATCAAACAGTGAGGCCAACCCGGGCTGAGGGTCCAGCGAGAGGACCTGCAGCTTCATCATTCCCCTTGCCTGTCCTCCTTCTTGGAAGCATTCCTAAAGGAAGGGTCCCCCAGAATATGGTCCTTCTCGCTTCCGGCCTCTCAACGATTCTCTGATGTACGCAATACGTCAAAACGCATACCGTGGAAATACTCACGAAGGAGAACCTACTTTGAAGAGCACGTTAAGGGAAGAGGAAAAACTGGGTGGAAATGGGAACCGAGTTCTCTGACCCACATCCAGCATGGGTCACCGAAGCATGAAACATGGTTCGACCTTTGCCGAAGGGAAAGCCCAGGGTCCTCCTGCCTAGACAGGGTGACAAGCCACCCAGGAGTGGAGGCGGGTGACTGCTTCTAACATCCGCCAGCTAAGGAAACTTCAAACACACATGGAGGATGACCAGGCGGCTCGGCTCACAGACAAGAACAAGGAGGCAGGGACGCCGCACACAAACCTTGATTCCGAGTTCGATATTTTCTCCCCCGTACACATCCATCCCAGGGTCCAGAAGACCGATTTCTCCGAAGAACTTCCTGTTGACCACGAAGGAGCAGCCAATCATGGCGGGCGTCCTGCGGGAGAGAGGAGAGGTTAGAGTCGGCTGACGGACCTACGGCCCCGCGTGGGAAGGAAGGAAGTCCCGCCGCGTGCAGCCCCATGGGCCGTGCGAAGTCAGAGAGAGACAAACACTGCATGTTCTCCGTCGCGCGCGGCGTCCAGAAGAGCCGGACTCGTAGCAACGGAGGAGGATGCTGGTCACCGGGGGCTCGGGGCTGGGGACTGGGGGGTGCTGGTCGCGGGGTCTGAATGGGCCGTGTGAAGGCCGGTACGTTCTGGGGGTCACGTGCACAGCAAGGTCGTCATCGCCAGGAGACCGCACCCCGTTCTTCAAGCTGGGAGACCAGCTCCTAAATGCTTTCTCTCCGCGGGAAAGACCATGATGTGAGGGAGGGCGTTGGCGGGAGGCTGCTGCGGCGGCGATCGCACGGCCGTGGGAGACGCATCACGTCAACAGGTTGCACCCACTGTCAGGTGCCGAATATAGCTCAATTATAAAAAAAAAAAAAAAAAGAGGAGGAGCTAAAGCCACTAAGGGGACAGGCCAGCAGCCCCTCGGCAGGCCCCGCCCCGACATCGAGGCACGTCCCCGAAGTTCCCATCTCGCGCCCGCACATGCTCCCCGAAGCTCTGTTTCGGCTCTGGGCCGGTTAGGGTGCCCCCGGGCATCTCGCGGCAGCCCAGCCTCTGGGAGCTTACACAGGACGGTCTCCTGTGACCCGTGGGGTCTGCAAACACGGGCCGGTTCTCGGGGCACGTCAGGCATCAGCCATGTGACGCGATGAGCATCCCGGGACAGCCGCAGAGAAGCGCAGACGTCAGGACCAGGACGGGAGACTCATCCAGGAGACCACCAGCGCCCGGGGACACACCGCCTCGGCCTGCCGCGGAGGGCGCCCCGCGGGAAAGATGAGAGGTCCTGGCAGCGGGCGCCTGGGTGGCTCAGTGCGTCAAGTGTCCGCCTGTGGCTCAGGCCGTGACCCCAGGATCGAGCCCCGCGTCGGGCTCCCTGCTCAGCTGCTCGGTGGGGAGACTGCTTCTCCCTCTGCCTGCCGCCCTCCCGCCACCCCCCTGCTCACTCGCTCTCTGACAAATAAACAAACAGAATCTTGCAATAAGAGTAAGAATAAGAATCGGCAGGGTGGCCTGAGACCAGTAAGTCCGGAGACAACGATGAATACTTCAGTCTCGGGTACACGAAGCCGTGATGATCTCCTCCAGCCACACGCGGGCCACGGGCTCAGTGAAACTCAGAGGCAAAACCTACCCAAAGCTAAGCCTCGGGCCATAAGCGCGGCGCTGTCGGGAGGCGATACCGGACCAGCGCTCAGTGCAGCTTTGCCCGAAGCCCGGCCGCGCGCATTTCTGAGGAGGGACAGCAGCCCAGTCGGACCGAGGCCGCGGAGATGGGGCGCCCTGAGTCGCAGGCGGGGGGCTCAGCACCCCCGGCCTCCGGTCCACCCCGCGCTCCCGAGAAGGCTTCCTGCGGCCCCGGCCGCCGACGCCGGTGAGATGCTCTCTGGGGAGAAGAGACGGAAGCCAGGGACACTCGCCTGGGCCTCCGGGAAGCGGTTCACGAGGTGAAACTCCCTCGAGCTGAGCCGTGACCCTCCACGTCAGAGCCTCGTTTGCTCCTGATCTTGAGTCCTCGGTCCCATGCGGGGGGGGGAGAGGGGGGGAGCGGAGGGACACACTGGAAACACCTGCGCCCAGCGCTGACGGGAGCAGTCTGCATGCTGCTGTTGCCGCGGAGACCCACACTTGCATGATGTTAACGGAATGTTCTGGATACCGAGTATCGCTGTGCAGAGAAGTGCACCGGACACAGAGCAGGGGCTCAAGGAAGTCGGCTCCTTGGCCCTCTCGCGGGGAAGCCCACCCATAGTATTTTCTCCAGAAATCCCCTACCAGTCACAGCCCCGGACATGGGGGTGGCCCTCCACAGGTGTCCCGTGGGCCGCACCAGGGAGGGGAGGCACTCTGCTTGGTGACCCTCTCCTCCCAGCCCTGTGGCCCTCAGAGACAGGCAAATAACCCCTAGCATGGAAAAGCACCGTGTGAGCCTACCACCTCCCACCCCTGCCCCAGCCTCGACTAACCGAACCAGGAATGAGCACCAGACCCAAACTGGGTCAATCGAATCATGTTTTTCCTGGAACTCGGAGTCGGGAGGATTCTGGCAGCGAGAGCCACATGGCCTCCTTCATCTGCAGGGCTCAGGGCGCCATTTGGGGGAGGCTACGGTGGCCCCGTGAGCAAGTGCACGATTGTGCCCAGGAAGGAAGCAGATGCACGGTGCTGGTGAGAGGCTGTGGTGAGGGGCAGCCTGGTGACTCTGGCCTCCCAACGGCTGCAGGCCCAGCTCTGCCTTCTGCCCCCTGAGGTCACACAGGAGCCCCCCGAGTCTTCGTGTTCTATCCTCGACTGAAACCGGGTGGAGTAAGTTTCTGTTCTTCGCAACCAAGCAGTGATGAGAACACGCTCCCTCCTCCTCCTCGCGATTGGGGGGAGGGACGGTGTGTTCTCACTCAGCCAGCGGCGCACACTGCAGGGAAGAGTCATTCTGGGGGAGCTCGGCACCAGGGTCCACCCACGTGATGGAGAAATGCCAGCCACGGGAGGTGACAGGGACCTGTGGAGGAGGGGAGTCAGGAGGCAGCACAAGGAGCACCTCGGTTTTCTGGAGGGCAAGGGCTGAGCACATCCGGAAAGGTGCGCTGGACAGTCCCCCGGAGAAGCCTACGCTCAGCATCCAGAAACTCCCAACAGTAACATTCACATGTAATTAAGATCCTGCCCCAAGACGTTGTGCTTTGCAGCCCCTCTGGGGCAAGCGAGGTGGATGCAATCGGATGGCACACACTCTCGGAGGGGTGGCTGGGATGAAAGGGTGTTTCTCAGAGACGGGCTCAGGGCCCGTCTGCACCAGCATCACCGGGATGGTTTTTAGAAAACGTAGACTCCTGACTGCAGCCCGGAACCATGGAACCAGGTTTCCGGGGACAGGACTGGGGAACTTGGGTCCGTACCCATCCCGTGGAGGCATCTGCCCCTCAACTGCTCCTCAACAATCTGCCCAGGTGCCCGAGGGCAGAGAAGTTCCCCCCGGGAGCTGGGGCCTTGCTGGCACAGAGCGGGCTGCCTACTGGGGATAAACGAAGGAATGTAACACAGCCGGGTGACGGCCCCCACAGGGAAGGGCTCCGTGAGGTCTCAGGGAAACATCGGCTGAATTGGCCCGGAACCCAGGACAGCTGGGAGGTGTCCTGCAGCCCAGGCTGACCAGGAGGGGCGAAGAGGAGAGAGAAGAGGAGGAGGAGACGGAGAAAGGAGGGGAGGGAGGGGAGAAGTGGTGGAGGCTGAAGAGGAGGGGAGGGGGGGGAGGGCGGGCTTCAAAGCAGGAAGCTTTCCCCATCAAGGAAGGCAGACAGGCTGCCTGTTCCTTCCAGACCCCTCTCAGATCGCCCTTTGGGAAACATCCGGGCCTGTAAGCAGCGTGGTATTTTAGCAGAACTGGCTTTATCTGGGTGATGTTTCCCCCTGCAGTGGCGAGGAGACAAATTCACAGCAGGAGCCGCCCTGGGTCCCCCCTGTGCCGGTCTGTTCAGCACATTCAGCTCGATTCCCTCCCGGGAGCCCTCGGACTCCTTGCCACGGAACGGAGAGGTCCCCAAGGGCCCCTCGCTGCAACAGGCCGCAGCATGGAGGACGAGGCACAAACTCGTGACCATTCCTGTTGGTGGCCTGCGAGAAGGTCCCCTAAAGGCCGCAGGGAAACCCAGCCACAGTGTCAAGAAGAAGGGACGCACCGTTCTGTGTCCCGGCTCTCTCGTGAGGTGTCCCCTGACAGGGACAGCGGCAAAGAGAGGATAGACCGGCCTGGAGGTGGTCTCCAAGAGGGAGGGGACTCCCTGCTGAACCGAGACTCCAAGGGCTGCAAGAGCAGGGCTCCGCGGCCCCAGCGTCCTGGCAGGCGGCCGCACAGAACCGGGGAACGCAGAGACTGAATTAAAACATGCGCCCCCCCCCCTCGCCCCGGCTAGGCCAGCCAGCATTTCTGCTGGTCAGGGGGACGACTGCTTTGCCTTCTGGAACTATCTGACCGGACTGGAGAGGAGCCTCCAGCACCACACCACTTCCCGGCTTGCCCTGGCGGCTACATGGGGGGGACAGGGTTGGCCAGACCCGGCCTCAGCCAAGCTCTGCCCCCCACTTCCCGGCCGGTCTCCCTACCCCCTGCCCTGCCGCCGGCGCCCGGGGCTGCTGAGACCCTGGACCCGGAGCCTGCAGCCTCGTTCCTCCAACCGCACGGCGGTTAGTACTGTTACTGCAAACATTTCAATTCAAAATCACTCAAAAACAATAATCATATTAAGGGATCTGCCAAAGTCTAATAGCTCTATTACAGAGGAGAAGAACAGAAATTAAAAATAATCACTTTTATTGTTTCTGTTGTGCAGAATATATGCGACACGCACCGCAGTCCCAGCTGGGAGGGAGACGCGGGAGAATTTCCACCACGGGGAGACCCTTCCCCGTGACCAGGCTTCCTCACCTTGGAGTGCCAAAGGGCCCGTGTGGGGTCTAGGAACCCCCCAACTCTTCAGGGGTTCCCCATAATCTCAGTTAGGGACAGGCGCTCCCTCAGCTTTGCTGCCCCCCTCGGCACCTTCCCGGCCGTGTCGCCCCCGGATTCCATGGCTGCTCGGGGCTCGTCGTCGTTCAGAAAGCCCGTCCCAATTTATGCCTGTCGCCCTTCTTCCGAAACGTTGTCCCCGAGACCGCCTCCATCGATGCGAATCCTACCCAACCTTCAAAACACCTCTTTCCGGAAAAAAATATTAATTTCTATGGTATGAAGAACTACAATACCTGCCTTAAAGAAAATACACCTTGACAGAAACAAGAAAACAAATCTCGTTGCTTCGTGACCGAGAGCGCTGGTCCCCATCACCACAGCCCATCTTTGCAGCTGAGCTCCTTAAGCCCGGGGGGCCCACAGTCTCGTTACTCACCGGGACCCCCGGCCCACCGGCCCCGCGCACCCCTTTCCTCCCCAGTGTAAAGCCACAAGGGCGGTTGCAGTGATGCCCGGTTCCTTCCCCCTTTGCCGGTCCTCAGCAGGCAAACCCTCACACAGACCCTGCCTACCCACAGCTGGAACTCGGGGCTGATGGCAGTTAGAGACGCACCTAACCACGGGGGCTGGTCTTGCTTTAAACGCAGGGTTGTGAGCCTCCCCGGGTCTCGGGTCTCGGTGCGGCTCTTCCTTCCTGCTGCAGGGCCGGAGTCACTCCTCCCCCACCGACCTAGAAGCCCCTGCCACACCTCCTGCTCCCTCAGCCACTCAGGCCTCCTCTCCCGGGCTCTCCACGGACGACCTTGCTTCCTGCTCCCCTAAAAGGCGGCAAACAGAATCGAATGTCCCCAGTTCCCACGTTCACTTGGCTTCGTGCTGCCACCCACTGTCCTCTGTAGTTGCTCAAGTCCTCACGCCGGCAACGCCCCTCCCCTAAACAAGCCTGCATCAAATGTCTTCTCCAGGTCTCCGGATTCTTGATGCTCTGGCGTCTTGGGCCTTGCCCGCTGGGGAGAGGCTGCCCGTCCCAGGGCTGGCCAGTTCTTAGAGACAGCAGAAGGCCGGCCAGGGAGCATCGCCTCTCCGACGCAAACTGGCCACCCCAGAGACCACACTTAGCCCCCACCTGGGCCTGTGCTCCAGGAGGCAATATCTCTCTGTCCTGATCATCCCACAGCCAGGAGCCAGATGACTGGGGACAGCTCTTACTCCCCCCCAACCCCCAGAGCTTGCCAAAATGATCCCAGCTAGCCCACCCCTGCCTTGCCCATTCCTTCCTGGAAAGAAAACCACAGCGGAGATCCCGCCTGTGCCTCCCCTCACTCTTCCTGCCTCCTGACTGACGCGGAGGCGTCCTCAGATGGCCCTGCCCAGCGGCACATGCCTCCTCTTGGGAACCTAACAAACCGTCTTCTCAAAGGCACTGACCTCTTGATCTGTCGTCCTCATCACGCCTGAGAAAGAAAACTCCCGGGTGCGGCTTAGAACAACACTGCACATTACTGGCCCGCCTCCGGGGCCGGTCATGCGTAGCAGCCCACAGAGCCTACAATCTCCTTCTCCACCCACTTCCCCCACAGTCACCCCCTCCTCATTTAGCAGTTCCCCTTACAGCAAAACCCCTTTAAAGCACTGTCTCCGCCCAGGGCCTCCGATTCCTCTCTCCGGATCTCCCCTAAACCTCCTCAACCAGGCTTTCTCTCACCTTCACTGCCCCCCGCAAGCAAGCGCGTTTGTCAAGGTCAGAGACGACTCGTCCTAAGTGCCCAAGGCTCAGTCCTCACCACGGGCACCCTCCGAGGGGCGGCTGACCCAGCGCCCCATTCCCCTGACTTGGAAGCAGGACCTCTACAGGCGTGCGGGGCGCTGCACCTGCCCGGCTGTCCCGGATGCCCCCAGCCGTACCGTTGACTCTTCCTCTTCTCTCTGGTGTTCGAGGCAGGAGGACTCCAGGGCAGAGCCCGTGCATCTCTTCTTCAGCCGCACTCACTCCCCGGCGGTCTTCTTTGCTCTCGTGGCTTCCAGCAACATTTTATTCTAACAGCTTCCAAATTTACTTTCCGGTCTTCGTCCTTCCTCCGGACTCCAGACTGGGATACCGACTGCCCGTGCGACATCTCCGTCGTGTCTAAGGGGTCTCGCCAAACGGCCGAGATGGGGTGTTTAACCTCGTCCCACTCAAGCCTGCCCCACGCACTGTCTTTGCTATCTCAGGTAATGTCAGCTCTATTCTTCCAAAATATTGGGGTAAAAACCTTGGTGTTGCCTCGGTGCCGATCTGTCAGAAGTTCCTTAGGCTCTACCTTCAAGACCTAGCTGGGATCTGATGGCCTCTCACCACCTTCACTGCCACTGTCTAGGGCAGGCCTTCGCCATCGTGTTGCAGGTAACTACAATGGCCTCCCAACTGGCTTCTGCTTCCAGCCTTGCTCTCCTTCCGTAAACTCTCAACACAGCCTCCAGAACCCTCTACTGAACTATAAATCAGATCAGGGTAGGCCTCTGCTGCAAACCCGCCAAGGATTCCCCAATTCCCCTGGAGCAAAGGTTAGGGTCTCACTCTAGCTCACTGGGCTCCATCCAGATGGTCCGTGTTCCTGGGGCTTCTCTGACCTTGCCGCGCCCTCCCTGCTCCAGCCACATTCCCCGCTCTACACTCAAAATTACTGGAAGCAGGTGTGCCCACACCAACCCGCACATGCACGTTCACAGCAACACCGTTCACGAGAGCCAAAAGGTGGAAAGAACCCAAAGGTCCCCCAATGGACGAATGGATAAACCAAACGTAGAATATCCACACGACGGAAAATCGCTCAGCCGTAAGAAGGAATAAAGCGCTAAGACATCCTGTACCGTGGGTGAACCGCAAAACACGATGCGGAGTGACAAAAGCCAGACCCAGAGAGTCACAGGCTGTATGACTCTATCTACGTAAAATACCCAGAACAGGAAAATCCAGAGATAGGCAGCAGCTTAGTGGGCATCCGGGGTAGTAGGGAGTGGGTACCACGTTTCCATTCGGGGTGAGGAAAATGTTCTGGAAGGAGAAAGTGGGGATGGTTGCAGAACACTGTGAATGTGCTTAATGCCACTAAGTTGTACGCCTAGGATGGTTAAAACGGTAAATTTTATATGTATTTCACCCCAACAAAAAACATGCAGCTGATGATAACACTCCTTAAGCTTGCTTTGTTATGTAACATTATAAACAGGAACCCCAAATTTCCAATTGCCATTAGAATAGAAGGCAGGAGACTCAAGGGGCGCCTGGGTGGCTCAGGCAGTTAAATGTCTGCTTTTAGCTCAGCTCATGATCCTGGGGGTCCTGGGACTGGGTCCCAAGTCGGGCTCCCTACTCATCAGGGAGGCTGCTTCTCCCTCTCCTGCTGCCCCTCACCTCCACTCGTGCTCTCTCTCCCATTCTCTCTTGCTCACTCTCTCTCTCTCTCAAATAAATAAATAAAATCTAAAAGAAAAACAAAAAGAAGGTGGGAGACTGGAGGGATGCTTCTATCTCCAATCTTATTCTCTATTCATGGAGACAGATCTTCTAGAACTCTGGAGAGAAGGTCCTAATATGTTCAAAGTTTTAGCCCATACACCGTATTTCCAATCTGGTATAAACGGTCCCATCACGGTGAGCACCATGGTCCTCTCTCTAGAATGGGCGGAAACACGTGGCCCCAGGATTCAGGGAAAGCGCACTGATCTAAACGTCCTGCAGGGCCATCATCCAACCACGGGGTGACTCCGAATCTTCATCTATAAGCTGGTCACGAGATGCCCTGACGACCTAGTAGGGTTGTGGCAAGAATCTGAGGAGATAATGGAAGCAGGTGTGCTCTGTGCTCGGTTCACGTGAGTGACTGTGGGGAAACCGAGAAGAGCAGTAGAGGGACGAAGGACCGAGGGGGAGGGACTCAGGCAAAGGGGACAGAAGCCGGTGAGGAAGTGTCCTGGCAAATGGTGCCACAAACATCTCAGGTCCAGAGTGAGACAAGCAGAGGAGGTGGCCTGCAGTCCAGAAGGAAGGGGGAACGAGAAAGCCAGGTAGGGTGTGGCACAGAGGTGTGATGTTTGAGGTAAGTGTTGGGACAGGTGTGTGTCTCCCAGGGAAGAGAGTGGGGCAGTCAGAGCGGCCCCAAGAGAAAAGTCTGTCCAGTCTACAATGTCCAGCCCGTCCTGAGGTCATCTCTCACCTCCACAACTGAGTGCAACGTCTAGGCCTCCGCATGGAGAGTCCAAGAGAACATGTGTGCAATCCCATCGCACGGCTCCTCGCACCTGGGGCCCTCTTGTGAGGGCAGACTCCCCGCTCCGTGCCTCATCGTCACTGTAAGAAGAGGTCTGAGCAGGGGTGACGTGTGCCCACGCACTCCCTCGTTCATCGGCGCATCCGGTCAACAAGCATTAGGAGGCCACGGAGGCCACAGTTGTTAGGCTAAGTCCCAAGGACTTGAGGAGATAAAAGCACAAGTGATTCTATCCTTCGGAACAAACAAACATTATTTTATTTTGTTCTTTCCTAGTAAAGAGGTTTTCTGGTTGAAGTCATGGTGCCCCTTGTTATTACTGGTGAACAAGGCCACTGGGATGGGAAGCGATGCTAGAAAATGGAGACTCTGCTGGCCTGTGGCCGCAGGACTAGTGCTGTCTTCGGAAAGAAGCTGGGATGGGTCTTTCCTCTGCCCCTGGCTCTCCTGATTGTCTGTGCCTGAGGGACCCAGGGCTCACCCTGTTTTTCTTTTCTCATGATTCCAGCTGGCCTGCCTCTTTGGGACTCACCGTGTCCCTCTGTCCTCAAACTCAGAGACCTGCCACTTCCACTGGTCCCAGCTCTACTTCAGCTAATGTCCAGGACTGTTTGCTGAGCACCTTTTTTTTTTTTTAAGATTTATTTATTCATTTGAGAGAGTCAGAGATGGAGGTGGAGGCAGAGGCAAAGGGAGAGAATTGCAAGCAGGCTCCCCACTGAGCCTGGGACCCAGCACGGGGCTCGATCCCAGGACCCCGAGATCATGACCTGAGCTAAAGTCAAGAGCCAGCACCCAACTGAGTCCCTGAGGCACCTCTGCTGATACCTTCTAAGAGCTCATTTGTAGGGAAAGCATGTAAAATCCTACACCATGACTGGAGTTATCCTTGAAAGAACTTTTGCAAGTTCCGTTCCCAGGGTGTAACCTGCCCTGGGTACCCACTTCTCCAGCAACAGGTAGCGTCTTTCCTCCAAATGTACTGATTTCACTGCATTTGTTACAGTAACATATGCAATGGGCCCTTTTACACCATTTCCTAATACACAGAAAGGGTGTCTCATGGGGATGTCCCCCTTCTTCAGCTATCCTCTGGCACAGACACGGATGTGCTAAAGGGTCCCAAAGACAGAGCACAGAGGGGCGAGGAGACTGGGTGGGTGGCGCACCACCCAGGCCAACAAGACCCCGTACTGAGAAGACGGACGCATCTAGGGCCACATTGAAACTGTTCCCAGCAATCCCAAACCCTCAGAGCAGCTCTCCTGGGTCGATACTAGCCCGTTTTCCAGCGGAGGATCTGAGATCAGAGGGAGGTGAGCTGGCCCGGGGCAGACACATGGAAGTAAGCGCAGGGCGAGGTGCAACCTGCTGGCGCCGGACCCCTACGCCCTCCTAGGTATCCCGCTGCCTCCCTAACAAGATCATCCAAACCAGGCAGCAGCTAAGAGCTCTTGCACTGGGCGGAGTAAGTGGTCCCGCTTTGAAGATTTCTGGGAACTTGCAGCTGCCAAACACTAAAAATACAATTTGGGGGAAGGAGCTGGCATAGAATTCTCAACCGGCACAGAAGAGTCATTTAATACTCAGAGTTCCATTTGCCTCTGCTATACATATAAATACCAAAAGGGTAAGTACCGCGGCCTTATAAAAATCGAACGCTCTATCCAGTGCACAAATATCTCACAGAAAAATGGGGCCCAGAGGCCGGTGCTTCGTCTGGTAAATGGACGTAGCACTTCCCCTTTGTTGCCGAAGAGACCATTCACGCTGAGACGACGACTTCTTCCAGATTGGGAAGGGAACCGTCTGGGCATGGAGAGCCTTTCCTGGTGGAGGAGGAAGGAAATGCTCATCTCTCTGGAGTGTGATTTTTCACAGATGCAGAAAATGCCAGCGGGGATTGAAGCTGCCAGTCCCGAGCGCGTTTCCTTGGCTGGCTGATCTTGCCTGGGCTTGTTTTATTAAAACAAAGACCCTATCAAAACTCTCTAGTAAGATGTTCCCCACAAGGAATCTTCTCAGCATAACACTTTGGCTCTTTGCTAATCATATTTTCTGGAGGCTTTGGGAAATTGATGTGCAAATAATCCTTTGAAGACAATTTTTGTAAAAGCACCAAGTTTCTAGAGAAGCAGTAACACATTAAGCCATTATCAGCCATCAATGCCTCATATATATGTATATTTAAGTGTCTGGTTAGCTACCTCCTGAGATGAAGCAAAGGTTCGGTGAATGTTTGCAGAAGAGAAACGGAAGAAAGATCTAGAAGGGGGTCAGCACGCTCTACTGCCTGTTTTTGTCCAAGCCGAGAGCTAAGAATGCTTTGACCTGAAGATGAGAAGACCAGCAAAATGTTACCTTCCCCCAACAAAATTCCATTATCCCCATTAGTAGACATAAGCTCCAAAAAGCTATCCTCATTATTATCACATCTTGGATTTTATCAACAAAATATCCGCGGAAATTGTTTTTTTTTTTTTAAGATTTTTTTTATTTATCTGACAGAGAGAGAGAGAGAGAGAGAGATCACAAGTAGGCAGAGAGGCAGGGGGAAGCAGGCTCTGCTGAGCGGAGAGCCGGATGTGGGGCTCGATCCCAATACCCTAAGATCATGACCCGAGCTGAAGGCAGTGGCTTAACCCACTGAGCCACCCAGGTGCCCCCGGAAATTGGTTTTTACTGTTGTTTATAGGTATCTGCACAATAGCCTTGAATTTGTCTCTTGGACTGAAAAGCCTAAAATATTTGCTATTTGGCCCCTTAGAGAAAAATTTTGCTGAACTCTGTGCTAGGACATGAGCCCTAGAGGGGAATGCAGACTCTGTGTGGAGCAACATGGTACTGGTGATGAGCAAAAAGGTAACTTTCAAAGGACAGGTAAGGAGCTTGGGGAGAAAAAGACTTAAAGGATGGATAAGTGTCCTTCTCATCTGTAAAAGGGGAATAATAGTTCCTCTCCAGCCTCCAGGGCTGATGTGAAAACAAATCTGATGAAGGCTTTGGGGAGGCACACTCAAAAGTGGCATCAGGATAGCAAAACACGTGGTTCTATAAGGAAGGCGAAGGGGCACAGATTATGCCAGCCCAAAATATGCCTCTTTGGTATAAGGATTACCTTGAACTGGTTATATTTAAGAAACAGCAGACATAGGAGAAGCTCTGACAATCTACCCTTTGCAAAGAGAAATTTACATTTATGGGGGAATCTCCCTTTGTAAGGGTGCCTCCCTCTCTGTACCAGGAAGAGAAGGATGACCCTGAGTCTAGAAACCCTCAACAATGGAGAAGGCACCCACTTAAGTCACCAAACAAGCCTTACCCTTGCTAACTGTGCTTTTCCTGCCCCCCCAGCCTCCTCCTTCCCACCATCTTTATTTTGTCTTTAGCTGAAGATGTGTTTAGGGTGGTGGCTTGGGTCATTTTGGGGACTTAGTTTTCCTTGGTCTCTCCCATGCATACAAAAGGTATACATGTTATTAAACTTCTGTTTTTCTCCTATTAATCTTTTTATTTCAGGGAGGAATCTCAGTCAAGGACCTAGAAGGGTAAAAGGAAAATTATTTTTCCTCCCCTGCAAAAGGAAGGGTATTGAGATGCGTGCATGGCAGGGAATCTTTCTGAGAAAGTCTGAGGACATCCTATAAAAATGCAGGTACCCTGGGATAAAATACAATTAGAAGTAAGTAAATGAGAATAAGCAGGCAGAGGGGAAGAGAGCAGGAAAAGATGATGCCAAGAGTGAGCTTAGTGCACATAACACATACCCAGGAAAGGCGGGACACAAACGCAGCCTAGGCTTTCTGGCAGTCACGGCCAGCAGTGTTACTGGAATCATCTGCAGCGCCTAAAAGATTTTTAAAAGAGAAGTAATTGGCCTCTAAGACCCAAAAGAGATTTCTCCACTGAGTAACTTGGTGAACCATATCCTTGAAACGCTACTTCGGTGATACAACAAGCTCCACAAATCTGTTTCCTAAAACATCTCTCGGCATTGGCTCATAGCATTTACCCAGTATAATAAGATGAGCACGACTGTTTTCAAGGCCAAAATGAGGTCAAAGTAAGAACATGGCTTTCTGATGGCCTTGCTCATTTACAGGGTAGATGAATATTCAAGTTGTTGTAAGAACATAGTGAAATAAAATATATTATTTTGAAATCTAGGAGTATTCTTTTCTATTTTGGGTTCACTGTTCCATCCAGAGGCAGTCATAGCTTTCACATGAGTAAAGACCGTCAGAACTAAGAAGTGTTAATTTTCAGTTGTGACTATAAAGCCGACTCTTGAAACTACCGGAATAGTCTTGAAGCCAGAATTTCAAGTGCATTAGCCATGCATGGAAGAAAAGCATTTTCTAAATCTAAACCTCCTTTGAAATATCAGACAAACACAAGACCAGGCTGCTCCACGGCCATGGGTCTCAATGCTGGCTCGCTCTGGGATCACCTGAGCTTTGAGAAACTACCTGTGTTTGGGATCACTTCCAGACACTCGGCTTCAACTGCTCTACATCTATATCTGTTTCAGAAGTGCAGCCAGAGCTCGGATGGCTCATCTGGTTGATGTTAGCTCAGGTCATGTCTCTGGGTCATGAGACTGAGCCCCACATAGGCTCTGCACTTGGTGCGGGGTCTGCTTGGGACTCTCTCTCTTCCTCCGCTTCTCCCCCCACTTGCACATGTGTGTGTGCTCGCAATAAATGTGCTCAAATAAATAAAAATCTTTAAAAAACAAAAACAAAAATAAAACCAAACAAACCCTAGCAGATTCAGGGAAAGAACTTTGCCTCCCCCTCAACTGCCTAAATTTACCCTGGAAAAGAGAGCTTGTAGCAGGATGAGAGCTATTCACAGAGATTCCTCTATACCTAAAAAATTCTATCTGTATAAAAGGGCAACCTTTGTTTTCCAAACATCTCCTCTTACCTTACCTTTAAGGAAGCCCAGGGTCTTCCTCCCTTAGTATCCTCAGACCCCCTATGCCTCTCCTTAGCTCATATAAGCCTCATGTTGCCTACTGTCTTTAGACAGTAAGTATAAAACTAAATTTGATTTTCTCCTGTTCATGTCTCATGTTAATGTGATCCTTAGAGAAGCTGGAAGGATCTTGAAGGGCAGAGAAAAATTTTTTCCTCCCCAACACTGCCTATTACTCTAGAGGAGGGAGAATATCTTGCAGACTGCCCAGGCAGCAGTGAGGCAGATGTCTGAGTGACGTTTAGGCAGACAGAAGACTTCTTCTTCTTTTTTTTTTCTTAAAGATTTTATTTACTTATTTAACAGAGAGCACAAGCAGGCAGAGAGGCAGTCAGAGAGAGAGGAGGAAGCAGGCTCCCTGTTGAGCAGAGAGCCCGATGCGGAGCTCGATCCCAGGATCCCGGGATCATGACCTGAGCCAAAGGCAGAGGCTTTAACCCACTGAGCCACCCAGGCGCCCCAGACAGAAGACTTCTAATAGTGCTTCCAGTGCCCACAGATAGCTCTTGTTGGCTTGCAGGAAGTCCTGATAGTCCCTCATCTCCTGGAAAAGTGGTGGCAAAAGGCTAAACAGATTGGATCAAGGAAGTCAGGGGCCTGGAGGGCACAGAATTGGTGGATATTGTGCCTGGAGCTCAGGGCCAGGACCAAGGACATCGACAGTGAATACAGAGGGGGTAAAACTGAAGATGGCAGGTATGAGACATGTTAACAGGGGCCAGGAAGGTTACAGGGGACAGCCTGCAGCCCAGACCCCTCTCCCCATCACCACTGTACAATGCCAGCTCCCACTTACTCCTAGGAGTTATTCAAGGGAGGAAGCAGGAAAGGAAGATCCTTTAAGGAAAAAGATCAACCCTTACAGAGAATAGCCTGTGTAATCATGACTTAACTGAGCAACTGGGTTCAGAGAAATGGAGTTTTAAATTGGAAGAAACTGAATTCCCTTGAGATGACAAGATTAGTTTTCTTTCTCATCATCAGTGAAAATGGGGGCTAAAGATCAAGTTGAATTCAAATATGGAAAAACAAAGTCAACGTTTTCCACATCTGACTTGCAACTACAATTTAAAACCTGCTCCAGGTTTTGGAGTACTTAGAAGAATGAATGGACTCTAAGACACCAAGAGAAAACAAGGAGGAGAAAAGAACAAAGGAGTCACATAAGAAAAAGAACTTTTCTGGAAAGTAATTTGGCAAAATGTCTTATGAATCTTAACAGTGTACATGTCTTAGCTATAGAAATTCAATGCCCATGAATTTATCCTAGAGAATAAAAATGATTTCTGCCTCTGAGAATGTTGGATTATATGATTTGGACAACTTTCTAGCTGAAAACAATGAAAGAAACTGGATTGAAAAATTTTTTAAAAGATTTTATTTATTTGATAGAGAGAGACAGCTAGAGAGGGAACACAAGCAGGGGGAGCAGGAGAGGGAGAAGCAGACTCCCTGCTGAACAGGGAGCCTAACTCAGGGCTTGATCCCAGGACCCCGGAACCATGACCTGAGTCGAAGGCAGATGCTTAACCCACTGAGCCACCCTGGTGCCCCTGGATTGAAAAATTTTTTAAATCTTAATAAAACCATTAAAAATGAACAAAATATAAATGACTTGAGTTGCAATCTGGCTGAGACTGGAATAAAGGGAATCCCAGCACTAGGTTTGCTCCTGCCCAGAGTTATATACCAGTATGCGGTGGGCAGGGGGGCTGCACTTATGGCAACCTCAAAAGACCAGGAAGCTAAAAATTAGACTTCAGGGCCCACCACGATGGGCAACATGATGAATAACCTTCCAGTTTTGGCTGGGACCATGAAAGGCTGACTGAGGAGTAACAACCTCCTGGAAGCCAACCTGCTCTCCCACAGGCTACGAGTCCACTCCACTTCATTTGAGTAGCCCAGGAAACTTCAACTCTTGAATTCTGATTAACGGGATCAGGGCTACGAGTACTTCCATGCTCATGACAGAAGTAAACAAAAATTCCCCCTAGAGGCAGATAATATCTTCTAGGTTTCAAATTCTTTCAGTAAATACTTTTTCTAATACACTCTCCAACACATAATCCAAGATAATCAGAAGCATCAAACTCAAGATGTCAAAAGTCAGACCCACAGAAAGAAGAACCCACAGGAAGGTTTTTTTAAGCACGTTTAAAAATTTCAGCAGGACACTGGAAACTACATTAAAAGTGCCAGTTTTGAAAAAGAAAAAAGAGAAGACGTAGAGTTGAAAAGTTAAGCAACTAAAATTAGGAGCTCAGTGGAGAGTTTAACAGCAGATTAGACACAGAGACAGAGAGCATTATTAAAGTGGTAGGTAGGTCAGAAGAAACATTCAAGAACAAAGTCCAGAGAGACAAAAAGGTATGTAAAAGAGGTTAGGTTATGTATGTAGCGAATACAGTGAAATGTGACATGGGTTTGTGAGATCCTGGGAGAGAAGAAAAAAGGGAAGAGGCAATATTTGAAGAGGTAATGTCTGAGAATGTCCCAGAACTGAGGAAAGACATTAATATACAGATTTAAGAAGCTCAACAAATCTCAAGCAGAAGACATAAAAGAAATCCACACCTAGACAGATCACAATGAAATTAAAAACAAAACAAAACAAGAGATATAATCTTATAAGCAGCCATATGGGGGAAAAAAGAATTAATCAAAGATTTTTCAAGTTTTTTTTTGTGTAGGAATTTTAATCAAAACGTTATTTGTCATAGAGAAAAACTAAAAACCCAAATTTCCACCAACAGAGATACATTAGATATATTCTGGCATATTCCCGTCATAAAATATATGACACTATTAAAATATAATTTTAAAAATACTGAATGATGTAGGAAAAGTTTTTTTTTTAAGATTTTATTTATTTATTTGACAGACAGAGATCACAAGTAGGCAGAGAGGCAGGCAGAGAGAGAGGAGGAAGCAGGCTTCCCGCCAAGCAGAGAGCCTGATGCGGGGCTCGATCCCAGGACCCTGAGATCATGGCCCGAGCTGAAGGCAGAGGCTTAACCCACTGAGCCACCCCAGCACCCGATGTAGGAAAAGTTTTATTTAAAAATATTAACACCAGCAACCACTGTTCTCAATTTCGAACTGGGGCAGTAGCTGTCTGAGCTAGTGGTTGTTTTGTACATGGTATTAAGAGAGCAGGGTGAGTACAGAGCTGAGAAAGTCACACATTCTTTTCCAGATGCTTCTGTGGAGAATCTACCCAGCTTTTCCTCTACACTTCTTTCTCAGTTTTCCCAGAAGACCCATGAGACAGCATGGGATTCTTTTTCTTCCAAAATTCTCCTAGGAGTTTGGCATTTCCCCATCCCTTCTTGGGCTTGGCATATAACAAGCTGGGATGAGAGAAAAGGGCTTATTTTCTAGCACAACTCAAGGAGAAAAAGAAATACTCTTTTAGTATAATATATATTCAATCTTATAACATATTATTATCAGATTTACATTAAGATCTTTTCTCATGGTCTCACAGATGCTTGGCTAGGACGCTCATGACGGACAATCTCCTTCATTCACCTTCTCCACCCAGAAGGACTCAACCCAGCCCAGACGGACGGACAAGTCTGGCCAAGTAGACTTGTGGCGTGGGAACTCACTAGAAGAATACAGCAAGGCCACATGAAGCATGTACCGTCCCTGCCCTCCTGGAAACAACGGCACGAGGAAGGAGTTAAACATGGAGGTCATATGGTTATGAGAGGCCAAAGGCTGCCTCTCATTCACCCAGAACTCCCAGGAGCTCAAAAGCAAAGCCACTTCTCACACACCCTCATCTGCTCCCTGGCTCAGAGAAAGAAGCTGCAAATGTTGTCAGTTAACTCCTTCGAAGGCTGAGGAGTTGATACTACAAGGAGATGTGACATATGTCAGTAAGCAATCCTCTACAGGAACAGGACTTTGGCTGCCTTTTTCCTTAATGACATCATTCCTTTCTAGCAGTGTCTACTGTGAGGGAGAAGAGACGGGTCACTGAATCTAGGCACAGGCAAACTCTGGACATTGCCCAGTGCCTAAGGTTCCAAGTGCAGAGACTTTCCAAAGGTCATGACTATGCTCAGTTTCAAGGTATCCTCAACACCTGCCTGGTGAATTCCAAATTTCTAGGCAATACTCATTCAAGGTTCTGGAGGTCTGGCCCTTTCTCAGCTTTCCAAACTTCTTTTCTAGGGCCCCCGTCCCTCTCTAAATCTTTTACTCTGCCCTCGAAGCCCAAGATTATTTTAGCTTCACTCCCTGTGCTTAGACCATGCCCTGCTATCTCTTGTTCAAGTCCTTGTGTTTTATGGGGTTGGCTTTGGCCCAGCCGCCTCCATGACTCCTCTGACTGACTCAGCACTGTAGCTCCCAACCTCTGGAGAACCCGTTGTCTGCCGCACACCTCTGGCAAGTGTACTGTTCTGTTTTTCATTGTCCTGTGCCTCCCTACCCCTACATCCAGGCCCCAGGACTGGGAAAATGGCCATACTGCTCTTTTCCCGTCATGGGCATTCGGCCATGGGAGGGCTTGGGCAGCAGTAGAGCATGCTTCCGCCTTTGATATGACGACTGCCTGGCCTCTCTGCCATCCACACTCAACAAACCGGGTCCAGAAGACCGGAATAATTCTGTCGCTGGGAGATCTGAGAAGAGGCCAGGAGGGAACGAGCCACTAAGAGCTGTTCTCATGATGCACTGGGAGCAGCTGGGTGGGAGGAGGGAGCTTGGCAGAAGGCAGCCGGGGAGAGCAGGCATGAGGCTGGCCTTTTGTACCAGGCTGGGTTATGCCCGGCAGCCCTGCCAGGTTCAGAGTTTAGAAGACAAAGCTCCAAATGTTTTCCAGCGAAGAGAGCAGAAAATCCAAGTTGAGTCAGAGTCAAATCCAGACCCAAAGAGTCACAGAGTGAAAATCAGAGAAGAGGTATGTTTACATAGGATTGACTGGGAAGCTGTGATTTCACCCAGCTTTTATCAGCCCAGGGACGCCTCCCCCCGTGTGCCCATCATGAGCAGCCTCTGCTGCCCAGCTTGAGAGGCAGAGATTTCTGGGCCATTAAAGTTACCGTTTTGCCACTAACCCCATCATAGTTCAGTGTTCTTGAGTGCTTGGAAGCTCTGCTCTAAGCACTTACATATGGGATTTCACTTAATCCTTCCACTTGATCTGATTTATAAGGAGCTACTATTAATATCCCCAACTGAAAGATGGGAAAACTGAGGCACAAAGGAGGTCAACCCATTCCCCAGCAGCAAATCACCAGTAAGTATGTAGCCAAGATCTGAACCCAGGCTCTCCCAGACCAAGCCCATGGAGCTTTCTCTCCCCCCATTTTCTCCCACAGTATGTGTCACCTTTGGGTGGGTCCTGGCCCTGGCCTCAGAGAGAACCACACTGTTGGGAGTGGTCCACAGTACCTACATGGGTCTGGTCCTCCCCAGTCACATGCCATCCTTCAGGCAGATTCTCCCTGGTTTTCTAGAATCCAGTATTTATCTCCAGAAAATGTGTATCTTCCCAGCTCTGGTAGCTCCACTCCTCCTGCTTCAGCCAGACCCACTGCCTCCTCTTCTTTCCCTGAGACACAGGCCCGCTGAGACTCGCAGCCTGTGTTTGGAGTCAGCGCAGGCAGAGCCGCAGGGAGCGGCCGCGTAGGGGAGTCAGCGCAACGTATGACTCAGCCCTAATGAATGTCTGTGTGAGGGCGGCCCTGATACCACCCTCGGGTTTGCTTCTTTATTAGGGAGACTCAAAGGACTCAGTATATGGTCCTACTCATGGCTATGATTTATTATAGCAAAGGGGCAGAGGGAAGTCTTCTGTTCCTTTGACATAGGGAAGCATAGGGAAGGTGCACGGAACACAGTTGGAGAAACCAAGCAGAAGCTTTCAAGATCCTCTCCCACTGGAGTCAGATCAGATGTCCCCCAGGAAAGAGCTGGGACTGCACATGGGAAATGCTGTCTACCATGGAGGCTCATCAGAGACTCAGCACCCGGGATTTTTACTGATTATGGGGGCACCTTCTGCCTAGCAGGTACCAGAATTCCAGTCTCTCAGAGAGAAGGCAGGTGCACAGCACAAACCACATAAAGTGAGGCACTCTCACCAGAAGTCCAAGATGGCAGCCAAGGGCCAACCTTGTACGTGGGCCTTTCAAAGAATAAATACATAGTTAGGCCTGATACATTCACGGTTTTCTGCACATCATCCAAATAGAACCCCCAACAGAGTGTTTTCCATTTGTGCCAGACTGCACACTCCCAAAGACTGCCTACTTTATTAGAGCGTCACATGAACCCTGTATAGGAGGAGGCGGGAGTCAGTCCCTCCACAGATGAGCAGGTCAAGGCTGAGGGAGTTCTTGATTCTAAGTCACCATGAAAATGATGGGGAAAGCTTAACCCTAAGACCAGCCATGTCCGCCATGACAAAGGAAGGCTGGGTGCAATGGTCATGGCGCAGGGTGGCACCAGGGGAAGCCATGTGCACGAAGGCATAAGAAAAAGCTTCTGCTGCTGCTGTCATCTGGGTGTGGAGTGAGACAGGGATGTGTCTCCACCACTCAAGGAAACACAACGATGAAAGAACGCCCAGTCTCCATGAACTTCTGACTCCTCCACAGAGCTCCCTGTTAAATTGATTCACAGAATATTAGCACTAGCAGTGTCCTTAAGAAATCACTGTGTACAACTCATTTCTTTATTTGAAAAACAGGGAAAACAATTAGCTTCAGTCCCTATTGCATATGGCTAATAACCTATTGTTTAGAAAAGACTACAGAATGGGTAATGAAAGCCATTATGTGAGATAGCATTTATTGTACTTCTTTTATCGTTAGAAAATTGCTTTCATTATCAGCGAAAACAGTGATAGTCCCTCCTTCCTCAGCTTTGGGTTTCTCTCCCATTGCCGGCTCAGGCCAGGGACCCCATTCTAAGTTTGAGACAGAATTTAAGGAAAAGAAAAAGATAAAAAATAACCACCCGCCCACCCCCCCCCAGCTCTTCTGTTGTTTGAGGGCAGGTAAATGTACCCAAATGTAAACAAGTGGACCCATGAGAGGGTTTATGAGGAAAGGATCATGGCCTGACCGTGAAGCAGGGAGAGTGCTCCATCCAGCAGTGGGCTGATTCTTTCTGGCTTTGAGTTTCTCTACCCTTGCAGTGGGGAGAAGGGGAACAGCTACCATCAATGGACTGCTTCCCCCGCGGCAGGTGTGAGGCCATGAGTTTGATATATACTTGTCATTCCATCAGAGTCTCACAGCAATGCTTTTAGATGAGTAATAGTTCATGCTTTTGAGAGTTGGGAACAATGAAGTTCAGAGAACGTGGGTGCTCCGCTCTAATGCAGTGGAGAAGATCCCATCCTGGGTCTCCCTGACTCTCACCAGGTTGACAGTCACCAGGGGCGACTGCCGAAAGCAGATGCAAAACCTCCCCAGGTAGCATTGTGTGTCAACTACCTTTCAATTTAAAAACCAAACGAAACAAAGAAACAGCACTGGGGAGATCCACATTCAACCCGGCGCCAGACAACCCAGAAGCTCCACAGAAGGTGAGCTCACAATCTAAAATTACAAAGTTACAAAATTATGAAGAAGCAATCCGCCCTAAGAGAGAGTCAGCAAATACAACAGAATAGGGCCCCCAGGAACTCAAGCTAACAGAATCATCAGAGACCATGAAATAAAACATGTTCAAAATGTTTTAAAAACCTTAAAAATCGGGTGCAAAACCGTAAGTAGGAGACCCTATGAAAAATCAACAAGCAGATGCAAAAAATAATGACACAAAACTTCTAGAAATGAAAACTGTAGACTTTGAAGTTTAAAACATGGCTAAACTGTGGGGGGTTTTTTGTTTTAAAAAAAGATGTATTTATTTTTTTGACAGAAAGAAATCACAAGTAGGCAGAGAGGCAGGCAGAGAGAGAGGAGGAAGCAGGCTCCCTGCTGAGCAGAGAGCCCGATGCGGGGCTCCATCCCAGGACCCTGAGATCATGACCTGAACCGAAGGCAGAGACTTTAACCCACTGAGCCACCCAGGCGCCCCTTAAATAATAATAAATTATTAATAAAAAAACTAGGCATAGCTGAAGAGTGAAATGGAGTGAACAAAGGGATAGAGGGGTGAAATCACCCTTAGTGCATATAGAGAGAAGAAAAAAGGCAAAAGAGAGGAAGAGATAAGGAAGTTGGATCCTCCCATTACAGCAGTGGTCAGCAGGGTCCTGGACCCTGGGCAATTTCTCCCCGTGGCCAAGAGGGGAAATTACTGAACGTTTTATATTTGAATAAACTGCTATCATTTATAAATAAAGCTTTCAAGGTTATAGCCTATAATTCACCTGGTCCACAATCCGTGTGATGGAGATGCACATATTGAATTATCCATCTTACAGATGGAGAAATGGAGGCTCAGAGACATTTAAGGGACTTGCACAAGACCACACAGCTCATCAGCAATGAAGCCAAAAGTCCAAGACAATCTTCTGAATCCAAGACTTCCCTTTCTCCTACATCCCCCCCCCCGCCCCGCCCTTGATGAGTATTTTCAGCCGAAGAGAGATGCTGTCTTGGTCTGTTGGGGCTGCCATAACAGAATACCAAAGATCACTTACAAACAACAGAAATGTATTTTCTCACACTTCTAAAGGCCGGAAGTCTGAGATCAGAGAGCATGGTTGGGTGAGGGCCCTCTTCCGGGTTGTGAACGTCTCTGTACCCTCATAAGGAAGGAGCAAAGGCACCCTCTCAGACCTCTTTTATAAAATCATTAAACTCAGCCATGAGGGCTCTGTCTTGACCCCTAATCACCTCCTGAAGGGCCTCACCTCCTCATACCATCACATTGGACATGAGGATTTCAATACAGGAATCTGGGCTGGTGGGGGTTAGGGGGTGGGGGACACTCACATCCAGACCATCACGATGCCAACAGGGATGCTAATGGAGTGAACTTGGCAAAATTAACTGAGTCTCCACAGTGTTAACCCAAGGACAGCCCCAAGCCAGAACAACGGAGCAACCCTCCCTCCTTGGCCGTGGACAGCGCTCTCTTCCCGCCTAGGCAGAATGAACCTACAGCTGCAGAGGGATTGAAAGACAGGGAAGGGTTGGTTTGCAAGAAGGGGAACTGCTGGGTCTCCCTGGTTCTCCGAATGAACTCCTGCCACTCTGGACTTGATCATTTTTGGTGGGAGGGAGATAATGCGTCATTCACCTCCTTCCTACGCTGGGGGGAAGAAACTGGATGGGAATGGTGCCAGGGTCAATCGCACAGGCAGGGCACAAAAATGAGAAACATCCCCATCTGGGGGCCAGAGCCATAACTCAACCATGGTCACTGAAACTCTTTGACCAGAAGGACAAGGAGAAATGAAATTCTTTTGGGAGCGTGGGCTCTCTTTTCCAAAGGGCAAGTGCTCTCCCCCTTAGAGACAGTGAAACAAACCGCCCAGACATCTTCCCTTCAACCCCTCCCACCCCAAACAGGCTAGATTTCGCTATTCTTTTCAGTAGCTCACAGTTTTACGTTACTGGGACTCGACGTGTCGGCCAGGTGCGATCTTAAGTCTGATGAGGCTCTGGATTCATTAACCTTGGCAGAAGGAGCCTGAGTAAATCTGCTTGCAAAGTACCTGCTGAATATTTTAATTCTCAAAAGGGCAGGGAAGTAGAACGCAGATCGCTGTACCCGGCCCCAGAGACACCCTTGACCATCGTAATGACCTTCTCGAGATCAGCGTTCTCTCTTATTAAAGAATAAGTCTCCGGTGTCTCCCGGAGACACAGAGCTGTCCACGGAAAAGGGAAGTGGCGTCAGGTGACTCGAGGCTTTGTTCTCGTCTCCTCTTCGGCATTCTCGGCTTCCCACCTGACGCGACGCTTACTCACCAATCCATCTCTTCCTCCTGCTCGGAAAATGTGCCCGTGCTGGAGTCCCCGTGTGGTTCATCAACAGTGATTAACACAGCGTCCTGCATTTCACAAGTGCTCTACGAATGCTTGCTGTGTAGCAAGTGCATGCAGGGGCCCGATGAGAACATCCTTTTCTCCAGTGACTCCTCAGCTCAAAGAAGTTTCCTCTGAGAGGGGCCTGCATGGGAATTCATGAGAGCAGCCAGAATGCAGAAGGAGATGATGCGCCAGTCTCCGAACGGTCTTACTGTAATTGGGTCGCCCTTCCCACACCTCCTCTCCCCTCCCATCTGCAGCAGGTGGGTGAGGGTAAGCACAGGTCCACACCACACAGGGAGAAGGGGGATGTGAATGGGAACTGTGCGGGACCAGGAGACCCAAGCACTCTCTCGCCACACTGCCTGGTGCCGAGTGGCCACTGGTCCTTTAGCACAACTCTGTCCCGTGGCTTCGAGAACCCAGGCAGGAGAGCGCAGAGTAGGGACTCTGAGCAGGAGACGTGGGCCTAATGATGCAGCGACTGACGGTCATTAGCTTTGGGTTAAGAAAGAAAATGGCCCTGGGACGCCTGGGTGGCTCAGTGGGTTAAGCGGCTGCCTTCGGCTCAGGTCATGATCCCGGCGTCCTGGGATCGAGTCCCACATCGGGCTCCTTGCTCGGCAGGGAGCCTGCTTCTCCCTCTGCCTCTGCCTGCCGCTCTGCCTGCCTGTGCTCGCTCGCTCTCTCTCCCTCTGACCAGTAAGTAAATAAAATCTTAAAAGAGAGAAAGGAAGAAAATGGCCACTGACGAACGCTGTCTTGATGGGCAGGTCAAGCCCTGTTCCAGTCTATGACCTGTGACACTGTCGCGCTCGCGGGGCCGAACAAAACACGTCCGCTTGAGGGAAACTGGCCTGGAAACAGACCTGGGTAACAAAATGCCCATTCAAGGCAATTAACCATTGCGTTTGTTGGAACAGAGGAAAGGACAGAAGTAACCACGTGCCCATAAACAAGGGCCTGATCAAAACGTCCCGCAGGACAGACAGACCCCCGTCTGCGTGCACAGCTACAAGCCCGGCCCCTAGCACAGCACTGGCGCACAGTAGGGGCTCAATAAAAAGCCTGAGGCAGAACTAAACTCCAGAGACTGATGTGTCCTTGGTGAATTAAGTACAAAAGCAAGTTGCAGAATAATGTGAATGAGGCACTCCACGTTCGGCACATCACAAGTCCCTTCAAGATCGTTGTCGGAAAAAAGCCTGTTAAATGTGCTGGATTTTGCAGACAACGTCATGTAAGTTTATGAGCAGATGCACACGCGCACACAGGCACGTACGCACGATCGCACACGCACGATCACACGAGTCACACCATCACACAAATGCACTTGTGCGCGCACACACACACACACACGGGCGAACACATAAAGCAAACGGTCCAGACATCTACATACCAAACTGCTCAAAGGAAGGCAGCAAAATAAGGGGCTTCTGACTTACGTAATTCTCAACGGATTGAATTTTTTACAACACATTTTTCTGTTCTTATAATTCAAATGACGTTAAAAGAAAACGCAGGCTCTAAGAATGCCTCCGAGAGAAAGGGCAGTCAGCCACCAGGGCCGTCCCGGGCTGCTCCTACCACCCCTCCGACAGAGGATGAGGCCAGCAATGAAGGAGGAATGAGTTTCACGGGCTCAGCTCCCGAGCACTGGGGTGAAGAAGCGTGCAGAGACCCTTTACAGAACGAGGGTTAGTCTGCCGGGCGAAGCTATTCCCGCCATCACGTTACCAAAAAAGGGAGGTGGATAAGGGCAATCGATCATTTTATCTCATCGCTTCAAGGGACTGGGAAGATCTTTCATTGGCACTGAACACACTCTCAAGTTTAAAGGCCTTTAAATCAATTTTATTAGCTTAATTGATGATCTCTCCCGTGCACTTATGCTCTGCAGTCTGCCGTGCCTTGGCAGGGTGACTGGAGGGCTCCAAGCGGAGTTCTCCGTCTCTCATCCCTGCCGACAACTGGAAGCAGAGGAGCCGGAGTCGCCCCCTCTGTGCCGCTGGCCTGTGGGCCGGAGGGGGACGAGGCCCCTTTGTCCTCCGTGGAGGTGTGCAAGCCGCTGCCGTCCTCTCCGGGTTCCGTGGTGTCGAGCGGACCCAGAGGAGCACGTGCAGAGACACATCCAGGATTCTCCCTTTTCCACAGAAATATCTTTGGCCCTTCTAAATAAATGTTCTAAGTACAGAATTATCCACGATGATGCCTTCAGCAGCCAAGCCCCGACTCTGCGCCGTCCCTGCACCTCCTGGTCTCCCAGCGCTGCCGTGAGAAAACGGCACAAGCTGGAAGGCTCCGTCAGGAACGCGTCCTCTCAGAACTGCAGAGGCCACAAGTCCAGAATCTAGACACAGGCAGGCTGCACCCCTCCGAGGGCTCCAGGGGAGAATCTGCCCTGGCCCCTTCCAGCCCCCGGGGCCCCCACACCTACCGTGTCCTGTGGTTCCAAGAACCCCCGCCGCTGCCCGCCTTTCCACACAAGGTCACAATCACAGGTCCCAGGCGTCCTATCTTTTTTGGCGGGGGGCACCATTCATCCACCACACTCTACTCGGCACTGAGGATGCAAAGATACGTAAGCACCCTTCTCCCCATTGCAGAGCTTCCGGTCTGTGACGTGTCATCAAGCAGTTGTGATACAATGTGATCATACCAAAGACGAATGGAAACCACCATCCTACAGGGGACTGACTGAGCAGAAAGCTGCGGAAAGGAGGTGTCGGGCTGAGCCTTAAAGAACGAGTACACAATCACCGGGCGGGGACACCATGAGATGCAGCAGGACGTGCCAGGCAGCGGCAAGATCCTGGACTCAGGGAGAAAGGAGGGAGGTTAGATGGGCCTGGTGTGTTCAGGCCATGCAACGTAAGCCAAGGAGACAGGGGCAAAGTCTCCTCGTGTGGGTGTCTTAGAGGAGGAGGAACCCGAAGACGGGGCTGACCACGCAGAGGCAGGATGTGAACCATCTTCTACTTCCAAGTTCACGTCTTGCCAACCACCTGCCGCTACTCAAGGCTTTAAGGCCAGACTCAAAACAACTTCAAGCTTATCTGTATCTGAGCTCTCCCCATTAGACGAGGAGCCACTCGAGGCAGAAAGCCAGCCTTCCTTGCTCCCACTTGAGCAGTGACCAGTGCCCAGGCCCTGGCTGTGTCCAGCGCTTGGGTCTCTGTGCCCAGCTGCCCGGGAAAGGGGGAGGCTCAGATGCAGGAGCCTCTCCAAAGCAGAGAACTGGGTGCATCCGAAACCGGGTTGAAGGCATCCGCTGACGATGACTAGCCCTCTCCGGTGTCTCCAGGAGAAGGAGCTCAGCGAGGAGAACAGTGACCGAGGCGGGTAAACAGTCCCCCTGGCCATGCACGGTCACCGACACTCGGTCTTTCATCTTCGATAGCTGAATGCCCAAAGAGACTGATGGTTAAGACAGCAAGCTAAATCATGAAACGAACTGTTAAACGGAAATCACTGATTTTTATGACTAAACAAGGCCTGATAATGGCCTGGCTGGGGCCTAATGTAGACACGACTTCAGCGTTACGGGACACAGAATCAGAAATTCCAACTGCTGGAAATTAAATGCATTTATTCCTACAAATTAAATGGCCTCAGGGAAATCCATCTCAGGTGCAGAAGTGCTTAATGTTTACCAACTAATATTCCAGTTGCTAAATAACCCTGTCGGGGCTTGACACTCGGCCCAGAAGTGACATCTGTCTTCTTAATAAGCCGATAACATGAAATCACGCCCACGTGACCAAGGGCTTCACGCCCACTTCCTAACACAGATGCTTGCGACGCAGCCTCTGGAGATGAAGCCAGCGTGGTCACGAGCGGCCATATGCTGGACGGAAGCCCCACAGAGTGGGTGACTGATTGGATGATCGTCTGCTCGTGGCGGGCTTCACGGGCCGCAACCTGAATTTCTGCACATTTCCTCTTCATAGGTAAAAACCCATGGACACAAAAGTGCCCTTCTTTCCCACACGGATCTGATCTGGTGTTTCCACCCGTCAGGGAGGAGGATCCGGGGTGTCCTTTCCCAACCAAGAGACGGCGGAAGAGACAGCGTGAGTGCGACTCAGATGTCGGCCGGCATCTGGCAACCGCTCGTGCCACCTTCCCGTCCGGTGGCAAGATGGATGAAAACGCAGAAGAGAACAAAAATTACTGATCATTCTAGAGCTTGGATTCGGGCAACCCACTGTCAGAGTCTGGAAGACATATCTGCTAAGTACATGTCAGCAGAGCCGGAATGAGGAACACAGCCGTGGCTTCCCTCCGAAGTCTCTCTCTCACCCTCTAGGATGACAAGGAAATGATGTGGCCCTCCCACACCATCTCGCCACCGGCCCAAAGGCTCTGCGATGGAGAGGACCACACAGCAGGGCAGCCTGGCACCCACGACCTTAGGGAACAAGATCCCGGGTTGCAACATTCCCCTCTGGGAGACTGGAGATCCCGCGGGAGGGAATATGACACACAAGGTGACAAAACTGTAACTGCCCCAAGGAGGAGGTAACACCAAGACTGAGTCTTATATGAACGCAAAGAAATCCAAAACAGAAGAGCAGAAGCAAACATGCAGCGCCCCGGACGCCCCCGGATGGGGTAAAGAGACGACGTCACCTCGGCCCAGCAGAGGCGCATGAATAGAACTTGCAGAATGCACCTGTGATCTGTGCTCATCCTTCCGTCCCACCGTGAGAATGGAAAGTGGGCTCTGATGGGCAACTCAACACTAAGGTCATCGGTCACCTGGCCCGGCATTTCTCATAAGCTGAGAGTCTGTGGGAAAACACTGCAGGGCTGGGGAAGGAGACGAGCTTGCTGAAGCCTCCAAGAATGGTAGAGTTCTGAGATTATTTGCTACAGAAATCAGAAACGGAAAAAAAACAAACACCTGTCATCATCCGCTGCAAGGGACAAGAATATATCGTCTCACAATTGTCCGTCATTTGTTTTCTAAGACACTGAACTCCACATTTATTTTATGGGTTCTGGAAGAGAAGACGGACGCATTTTTGTTTCCCTCCAGCTTCATAAACTCATGTCACTCACATCACTAATTTGTGTTGGTCCCTGTCTTAGCCCCTCAGCGTTGCTTCCACACGAGGACTTTTAGGTCATGGATGCAGAGAAGTTGCCTTAGAAAACTCGGGTTTTTTACTGTGGAATCTATTTCTCACGCTCTTGGTCCGAGCGGTGGGTGAAAGAGAAAACTGAGCACTGGCGACTCTTCTCCCCAGCGTGAGGTGACGGAAGGCGATGGGGCACACGCCACGTCCAGTCCAGCTCGAAAGACAAGGGGCTTAGTACAGCTGGGAAGAAGGGGGAGACACAGGAGCCAAAAGGAGGGAGACACAGCAACCCTAGTAGCGCAGTGGGGGTTTTACTGGGAGAAGGATGGAAACTGTAAACAGGTGCAGCGAGGGACGGCTTCCCTTCTGGGCATTTTTTCACTCCGTTCTTTCTCCCCACTCAGGAGTAGCAAGCTTCGGAGAGCTACGGACACGGCTGGGCCAGCAGGAAGGGCAAGGAGTGGCTCCTCAGGGCTGGGTCTAGAGCTTCGAGCCCTGCCCGTGAGAGCCCCCCAGGCTCGTCAGGGCGAAGACCAAGCAGCAAACTAGGGACGGAGACCCCGCGAACTGGCAGCCCCTCGTGCACGCACACCCGTGCTCGCCATCTAGCCGAAGTGAATGCGGAGACTGACAATTAGTCCAGAGGCGGTCCTTCGGGTCCAAATGTCTCGGGAGACCCTGTCTGGCCTGTGCCATTGAGCTTGGAAAGTGGTGACATCACTGATACAGCGAGACAGACGTAGGATTAAGAGAAATGCTAACTGAACGACTTTGAAGGTGCTTTTTCTATGTTCTCCCCCCATACCAAGCTCGCCCTTCTGAACCCTGCCCTGGGATTCTGGGGGAGGGAGTCCCCAAATGACATTTTCCAGACCCCTCTGCCTGATTATATTCTGATTAGATTTCTGATTAGGTTCTGATTAAATTAAGTTCCATGGATTACATGTGCCATAAAATTAGATTCTGCCAATGGGAGGCACTGGCAGGAGGCTTGAAGTCAGAAGAAGGAAACAGAACTCAAAAAAAAAAAAAAAAAAGGAAGAAGAAGGAAACAGGATCCAACCCAGCCTTCGGCCTGGCTACATGTCTCAGGAAGTGAAGGAGGACAAAAGTTCCAAACTCCTGCGAAACCCAGAGCTCCTGGCTCCACGCGGAGTCCCCGGGGGACACAAGCACTTGCCAGAAATACTCTCTGTTCGAAGCCCCCGGCTTGGCTTCTGTACTCCGGGCCGGTCCCCCACCACCTCGCGCCTTTAGGAAACGCGCTAGAATCTTGTGAGGTTTAAATGAGTTCGGGTGTCGAGAGTCCTTAGAACGGTGTCTGGCATGTAGCAAACTCGAAAAACCCGAGGGCCAAGTCACACACAAACAGTGGATACGGGGGCGCCTGGGTGGCTCGGCTGGTCAGGCGTTCGACTCCCGATTTTCTGGCTCAGGCCGTGAGCTCAGGTCCTGGGGTCGAGCCCCGAGTTGGGCTGCGTGCTCGGCAGGGAGTCTGCTTGAGCTTCTCTCTCTCCCTTTCCCTCTGCGCCTTCTCCCACTTGGTGCCCGCACGTTCTCACTCTCTCTCTCCAGTAAGTAAATAACCTTTTAAAACAGCAACAGAAAACAAACAGTGCCCGTTGTTACTGCTGCTTACGATCCAGCCCTACGCCACCCCGAACAGGAGCCACAAGCCACACGTAACCATTTCAACATCAATATAAATTAGTTAAAGTGAAACGAAATCCAGAATTCTGTCACACAAGAGCACTGGCTTCGTCTGCAGGCTCGGCCGCGTGGCTCCCGTGGAGGACGGCGCGGAGCGCTTCCTGCGTCGCGGAGGGCTCCGGCGGCCGACGCTGGCCTCGATCACTGCGTGCCCCAAGCATCCACCACAGAGCTGTGCCGCTCCGAGAGATGCCGATCCAGGTCTGTGCCGTCATCAGCATTGACATCCGGGCCCCTCAAGTGCGGGTGTTTCCAGAACATTCTTTAAGAGGAACTGAAGGAGGGAACGGGGTGTTCTCCTGACATTCTTCCCAGAAACGTCAAGAAAGTGTGGGCGTGTGCGCGTGTGTGCCAAAACAGACACAAATGCCGTGAATTCACGATCAACCGGAATTCCAGAAGTCAAACTGCGAGAGACGACACCGCCTCAAAACAAAACCCCGGCCAACGCAGGAGTGTGTCGGCTGTGCTGAGGGGACAGCGGGCCCCAGACGTGCCGCCTTCTCCGTGGAAGTCTGTCGTCAGATGAGAGCTGACCAGGGAAGGAGGACAGGTGGCCCAGCGTCGTTGCCCGAGTCGTGCGCTGATTAGTGACTGTTCCCGCTCACCCTGCTAATTGCAGAGCCCACGGTGGGGCACCCGCTTCTCTGTCGTTGCCACAATTCATCTTCGTTTTTCAAGAAAAGTTTGGTTACATTTTGTGGGTAATGATAGCTCCAAAGCTTCCCGTAGCAAAGCCTGAGCGTCAGACTTAACACCTTGGTAGCGACGAGTTCTCGACGGCGTGACTAGCGCTGCAGACACCCGGGCGAGCGTAAGTGAAATCCGCGACTGCCCGCTCCCTGGCTGTGCTGCGTGGGACACCGTCGCTCAACCTTCCCCGGCTCCCGAGGACGGGCGCGGGAGGAGCGGAACCCACCGCTGCTCCCTACCCGGGGCTCTACTCTGCGCGGGGCTGCTCGCGGCCTTCCGCGCACCACCAAGTGCCCGAGCCGGGGGGAGGCGTCCCTCGTGCCGTCTGTGTACATGCTCCGCTGCCACGCGAGACCCAGGTGGTCCGCTGCTCCTTCTCTGCCCTGGTGACCGGGGGCTATTTCCATCAATGATGCTTCGAATTTCCGTTTTATATGTGACTTTATATTTTATTTCACACTCTGTGTTTTTTCCCCACATTTCGTCTTTAGGTCTTCTACGTCTGTGCTTTTACTCTAAGCCTCCTCGTGCTTTTCTGTAAATATGTGCCTGGAATTCACCCATCCAGCCAACCCACTCTTCCCTGCTGTGGTGGCAGCGGTCATTGGGTAATGAAGTTCACTAGGATTTCCTTTCTTTCTTTCTCTTTTAAAATATTTTATTTATTTACTTGAGAGAGAGTGTGTGTGTACAAGCAGGGGGAAGAGCTCCCTACCCCCAATGCGGGGCTCGATCCCAGGACGCCGGGATCATGACCTGAGCTGAAGGCAGGCGCCTCACCAACTGAGCTGCCCAGGTCCCTCCTCACTAGGATTTCTAATTCCCCCCGTAGGTAGTGGAATTATCAAGGGAAAAAGACTGTATTCATTGGACATAACTGTCCCCTTCTCCCCGCTCTGACCATGCTTCCCTGGGAACTTCCCCGCCTCACGGACCATCTGCGTGGCCATGTCACTTGTATGGACCAATGGTGTGTGAAATGAAGGTGACACAGACTGTGCTCGAACACGGTCCTCAAGGGCTCTCGTGCCACTGGGCTGTCATTGCTTCTGTCCCCTCCGTAAGAACAGCACTTGCTACGTAAATACCACCCACAGGTCAGGGTCCCCGAAATGAGGAGACACAGACGGACGTTCAGCCAACCCACAGCCTGGAGGGGGTCGCAGGGCGGCCTCGAGCCCGTAGAGGCCACGTGACACGAGCAACAACGACCTCTTGTTGGCGAGGCCGTGACGATTTGGAGGTCACTGGATCGGCTAGCGACACGGCACAGGCTCGGCCCATCACCTCGCTGCCGCTGATGCAGAGGGCAGGATGGAGCACCGGCCACAACCGAGGGAGCACTCCCAGCGAGGATCAGCTGGGAAGACCCCATACCTGACACGCGGTCCGAGGCACATGAGTGTTACACCTGCCTAAAACCTTCCGGCGAAGAAAACCGAAGGGTGTGGGACAGCGAGAATTCCAGGACAGTGAGGTGACACCAGAGATGGCAGCGATGCAATCCCAGGGCCCCCAGGAATCTCGTGCCCTCGACTGCAAGGAGGGGTTGTGAATCACTCTCGGGCTCTCTGCCTACTTTATACCTCCCCTCAGCGGCCCCTGGGCTTGGCACGCTCGCCTGGATTACTCAGTCCCCCCAGACTGAAGGGAATTTTGGTAAAAACCCGGTTTCAACAATCATATTTAAAAAGCAAAGAAAAGATGAGGAACCGAGGAAAGGGGTGGGTGCGGGGGAACGTGTGTACGTGTGTGCATGTGTGCGCGTGTGCGGGCACGTGCGTCCTCATGCGTGCCCCCACACATATGAGAGTCAGGCAGAAAATAAAGGTCTCTCCTCAGGAAATGCCAAGTTCCTCGTCTCGTGCATTTTTTTTGCTGTAGACATTTTAAGATTTTGCTCCATTTTAAGATTTGCTACAGATGGCAAATATTTGTTAACAAACCGACGATAAAGTGAGCACGGCAAGAAAAGGCAGTTAAGAGCTGACACAAGCCTTGGAGTCGAGAGTAAAGTGAGCCTTCAGTGTCAGCCTGGGGAGGCCAGGACAATAATCGGGCCAGAAAAGAGGCAAAAAAGGATCTCCGTGCCGTCGAGGCTTTGAGATCTGCAGCCGGAGAGCTCCTTGCAATTACATACCAGGAAGCCTAATGGTGTTCTCGGAGGGCCGCTCACATAATAAGGAGGAAAACACCAGTTCTCCACACTTACACGGCGGTGTTACATGATGATTTTGTTCTAATTTTTCTCTCCTATGGATATGCACTGCCTAATGACCTATGTGATGGGCTTTCGTAGGATTTTTAGATCTTTAGACCTTCCTTTTAGTATTTTTCTGATGGGATGTTTCCACATACGCTGAATTAAGGTCATGCCTCCCGAGTTTCTTGGGTACCCCATCGACAATCGTGGTGGTCACAGCGACAACAGAGAGAATGCCTTTTGTGTACCAAACATGGTGCTGGATATGGGCTGGACAGAAAATGAACAGGACCAGATTCTACCTGAGAATTCTAATGAAAGACTCGAATAGGGCCCAGACATGGACGGAAGGGACAGGGATGTGAAATGCAGTAGGGGACGCGGCAAAGAAAATGCTCATTGCCGCAAGTGAGGCCTGGACGAAGGGGCCATGGAGAGATTACACCATGTTCGGAGAGGACAGTGGGCTTCACGGAGGCGGCGGCTGAGGCTGCTGCCCTGGGCCCCAGTGGACGAGGACGGCATCTGAACCACACGCGACTGTGTGGGCAAAGCTGCGGAAGCGGGGCAGGGCCGGCACATCAAGGCATGGGGCGGTTCACATTTGCAGAAGAATATATTTTGCGACTCGTCTCGTCTGGTCCTCGGACGAGGCCCAACCAGTTTGTGAGGAATTGGTTGCAGATTTGGGAAAAGATGTGCGCATCTGAGAGAGAGAAGGAAACGGAAATAACCGAGGTCCTGCTTCTATTCTCGGCTCCGTGTGCAAGCAGCACTCACATAAACTCTTCTTTGAGGGAAAAGACAAAAAAAAAACCCCAACATCCTAAGAGACATATCAAAATGAAGGAAAAGTGCGAACATTCCGGACTAAAATCATCTGAACAGGTTAAGTCTCGTCATCGCTACAGATGTGGTCACCACAGTAAGCATGACGGTCGGATCTTCACCTTCAAAGGGAAGTTGTTCACGGAAAAGTTAGCAAGTCGGTAATAACGTAGACCCCAAACCTCCAATTTTACTAAGAGAAAGAAGGAAAGGAGGAGGGAGAGAGGGAGCAGGGAAACACTGAAGCGAGTCAAACACCTTGTATTTAGAGAATTGAACCAACAGAGATTTCCTCTTGACTCCCATCATTTGAAAACACAGGCTTCACGAGTTTCTAAAAACATAAAAAGAAGAACTAGAATTAAAAGGGGAATGAGCATCCTCCTGATCACAGGACGAGACAGAACCAAAGACCAGTATCGGAGGAAAAGACAGAAAACAAAGGCCAAGGAAGAGGAGCTGTAACCCCGGACAGAAAGTGAGGGCGACGGGGCTGTTTCTGACGATAATCAGAGTCCCCACCCGCGTACAATCCGCAAGCAGCATGCTGGAAACAAAAGGACCCAGCAGGGTTTAGGGTGGGCTGAGTACGGATGTCAGAAAGATGAAGGTAGCGCTTGCTCCCCTCACATCAGTCGGAGACGGGCACTGCTGAGACCCTCGTCCTTCCTCCTAAGATTCCAACCCAGAAGCTCTACTCTTGGGAACACAATGACTTCACTTTCTGCTTCTCCAGGGGCACTCACTGAATGTTTTAGGAAATGCATGTGGTACACTGTGACCATCTGCTCAGCCAGTGGGAGACAGAGGTCACCTGTGGATTTGGGGTATCGTCAGAGCTCCATGTGCTAGCGACGGCCTACAGGTCGTGGGTGGCATCTATGGGCACATGGATATGTTGGGCCCACCCCACGGGTTTCCTCGTTGGTAGGTTTGGGGGGGGGGGTTGCTGACTGACAATCTGTATTTCTGGCAAGTTCCCAGGGGGTTCTGGTGCCGCTGGTCTGGGGAGCAAGTATGAGACCATCAGCTTCGATGATGTGCTCCCCTGCTCATTCAGACATCCCCAGTGAAGCAAGGACTTCGGGGGGAACCACATTCCATCAGGTAGGGGGGCTGAGCTGGGTGACCCCAGCTCTGGCCTGAAGAACAGGGCTAGCGGGGGTGGTCCGGCCACATCAGCAGAGACCCCAAAGTCACCTGCATTGCCTCAGAAAGGGTGTGAGGACTGTCTGACCCTCAGAGACGGTGCTGCGCCAGGGGCCTACCAACGCTTGGGCTTCTGGCATTTTCTGAACGTCCCAGGCCCAGACTTTATCCTCAGCCTCGTCACTAACAACCTGAGTCACCCTGGACAAATCCCTTAACGCTCCCGGACTTCCGCTTCTGGTTTGTAAGGGGGGCATCTGGACAAGAAGCTTTCCCGGAGGCCTTACGGTCTAACGTTCCAGAACTCCTTCTAGAATCAAAACTTTAGGGGGAGGAAAACGCTGTGATTACGGGATTCCTCAGTCCACAGTTACGCTTCTAACACCGACCGTCTGTTATGGTTCCCGACGCGGCACCGGCACGACAGTGCCATCTGCCAGTAATCTGCGTCCCTTCCTTGCGGTGTGACTGATGACATTCGACCCACCGCCAAGGGTATCAGGAGGAAACCGCTTTCCCCACAGGCCAGTAACGAAGCACGCTGGGCCCAGAGCCTGGGCGTGAGGCGCCGAGAAGAACTGAGGGGAGCGGCCCACTGCGTGGCACAGCCGGCCCCGAGCCGGGTTCAGCCACCACTGACTGGTGAGAGACCTTGCTAAACTGCCGCCCCTACCTGCTGCGGGCAGAGAAGCCACCATGTCGGCAGCAGGGTTCCAGAGGTTTCCGTGGACAAGGGATGGGAAGCAGTGGTTTATACAAAGATGGGCTCCCAGGTGGGCCCTGGAAGTCTGTGACCCAGACACCAGGGAAGGAGCGCAGGGCCATGAGCAGTTTCTCTGGGCCATGGAGCAAGCATGCAGGAGAAGGCAGCTTTGTCCCGGGCAGAGCCGACTCTCCTGGCCACCCGGAGACAGGTGTGCTGAGCCTGGCCTTCGCCGGACTCGCGAGCACACAAACGCACAAACACACAAATGCGCACCAGCCCTCGAGGCCTCCTGCAGAAGAACAGAGCTGGCAGCTGCCAGAGCGGCCAGTCACAGCTCTGCGGTGCCACAAAGAGCGGCATGACATCTGGGAACCCCAGCGCCCACCAGGCACACACGTGCGCGCACACACACCCAGGGTCTTCAGCAGCTCCCTGTGGCCCTTGGGGACCTCCCACAGCAGCTCCGGCTCTCAGCCCACACCTCCGAGGGCAGCCTGCACCAGAGAAAGTGCCAGAAGATGGCACACCACCCGGCAGAACTCTGGCCAAGCTCCCGTGTGCTCTCTCCTAGTCTCTCTTCTCCGTCATCTTTTTTCTTTTTTAAGAATTTATTTATTTGAGAGAAAGAACAAGCAGGGGGAGCAGCAGGCAAAGGGAGAGGAGAAGCAGGCTCCCCCTTGAGCAGGGAGCGGGATGCGGGGCTCGATCCCAGGACGCTGGGATCGTGACCTGAGCTGAAGGCAGACACCTAACCTACTGAGCCACCCAGGTGCCCCTCCTAGTATCTCTTCTTACAGCCCTTTTGCTGGGTCCCCACATCCCTGTCTCCATCCTCTACTGCCATGCTTGCTGGGACCTCCTATTCCCACTTCCCACCCAAGCATTTTGTCTGAGAACCACAACTACTGAGATTAAGGTCCCGTCATTTACCTGTCTCTCCCACCCTCTATTTCAAGTCTGCTCCTGTGGCCTCCACCACACCCCACCCTGCCTCCTACCCCCTGCCCTTGACCATGCTGGTCCCTCTGCCAGGATGTCCCTTCCCACTTGCTCTCACCTGGAATCCCAGCACCGCCTCCTTCACGGAGGGTCCTTGGAGAACCACATAGGATGGCAAGCCCCAGCACTAGGTCCCTGAGGGTCACCGTGCATAGATCGGCCATAGTCCGACCCCGCAGGATAGAACTCTGTTTCTAAATGTCTCCCCCTTGGACGATCAACTCTTGGAGGATTAGGACTGTGATCTCACTGATTTCTCCGGTCGTCTACAAAACCCAGCACACGGTGGGTGCTGCAGAGCTGCTCACTGAGCCAGTGAGAGCTGCTGCCCTCTGCTTGAAGAACGGCCCCATCGTATGTGTCCCTCTGCCCTCCCCACCTGCCCTGCACCCCGCCTCATGCGGTCCTCACGCAGGCCTCCTTAGACTAACTGCCGGACCGCTTCTAGAGCACACCTCTCCACGTGTCACACTCCCCAAGCCAACCTAACTGGTCCCTCTGGCTTAATTTGTGCTGGAGCCATCCCATCCTGATGCTCACTCCTCAACTTCAAACGCGGAAATACGCCTCCATGACTTTCCACTGTGACTTTAAAGAATCTCTGTGATTTCCTGAAGAGAAAAAGAACATCTTTCTCCTCTTAACGCCCTCCAGGACCCCTGGCAGACACTATAGCTATAAGATGCATGAACGTGAAAGTCAATGAATGAATTGGCCAGAGCTCACTGATTAAACCATTTACCTAATCCAAGCAAGATACAGGGAAAAACAGGTCTGGGACGGTTTACTGGAGCACAAAGGACCTTCCAGTCTGTTCCCAGGCAAAGGTTTTAATCTTGTCTGGCAGCGGGCTTTTAGGAATCTGCACCATTCAGAACATCCATCTCGTCCCCTCCCCGCGCCCAGGGACAGCGAGCACTATTTCCCAATCACGTGTAGAGGGAGCTGCACGTCTGGGGGCTGTTCCGCCCTCCGGAGGGCTCCCGGTGACTCGGCGAGTGAGGGGGCATTCTGGAAATGCCAGTCTCAAGCCACGTTGATCCGAGGAGCAGACGCTGGCCTGGGTCTCCGGTGGTTAATGGTATCCTGGTAAGATCTCCCAGGGCACCCAGGACTTCCAGAAACACCGTATTCAAAGCAGGCGAAGATGCTTTTAACTGATGGCAAAACCCCAACCAGAGTTCCCCAAAGAAAGCACTTTCCAGGTTAGAAGCCGGGTCCCCACAGAAAGGATGAAGGAAAACGACGACGTGAAGATCACGTAACTGTCTCCCCCAGAAATGGGGGGAGACGGGAAACGTGCAGAAGCAACGGAAGATAAGAAAGGGGATTCGCAGGGTGGCAGTCGCTGGTCCGTGCACCTCACGGCTATTTTTATCACCTGGATCGGCTCATGCTATGCCCCCGCTTAAAGCCCTCCCGAGGCTTCTCCTTGAGTGAAGAATAACGGTACCTGCTTGGGCTGGCAGAGAAGGTCCACCTGGCGTGGGCCTGGATCCCCCCTTCTCTTCCCTCCCACCGGCTCCGCCCACTGCCCACCCTCTCCTTCCCGGGGCCACGCATACCCTCCCCAGAGGTCATTGATGGCTGCTCCTCAGAGAGGAGAGCTCCAGGTCTCAACCCCTTCCCCAGAGCTGGTTCTTCCTCTCCCCCACTGGAGCAGTGCCCACGCTGCACCACCGTCCCCCCCCACCCCCGTTCAATGTCCTACATAACACAATCATGGGCTTGGGTTTTCTGTTTTTATTTACTTAAGGACCCATGGGTGTCGTGTCTCTCCCTACAGTAGTGCATAAGAACCATGAAAGGACGGGCCCCTCTGTATTGTTCACCTATGAAATCCTTGAACCTACAACAGCCCCTGGCATGTAGTTGCAGTTAATAAATATTTTTTATTAAATGGTTGATTTTTATTATCCTCTATCTATCTCGATGTCTTATCCATCTGACGTCTAATCTAATAGGAAAAAACAACCACCACACAACTAAAAAGAGAATATAAACAAATGATTGCCCGGAAGGAAATTCCGAAGTTATGTTATTTCTAGAAAAGGAAAAAAAAAAAAAAGCTGCCCATGAAAACCAGCCAGATGGGCCAAAGAGTGCGGGAACCGGGACACCCGTCCTAAGGCTTCTGACACCCCCCATCACTGTCGGCAGCCCCAGGGTGAGGTCAGGCTCCAAGGAACGGTGACAGAGACAGGATATAAATCCCGGCCACCATGCTGCTCATCCCAGACGGCCCCGGGCCGTGCTGTGCCCTCAGAGCTTGGAGGAACCCGGCTGGAGGCTCGGAGGCTGCAGCTCCTTCTAGCTAGGACGGACGGACAGGCACCTGCAGCCCCAGGGGACAAAAGCCATTCTTCCAGGCAGAAATCGGGCGGGAACAGGGACTCTGCCGCCGGTGACAGAGCGACAAGCAGGAGAGAAGGAAGTGTGTGCCAAGGGGAGCGGCGGGCCGCCCGGTGGGCCGACCTCGCTAACTCCAGCACGTTCCCCTTTCCCCAAGGAAGCCCACATGCCGGAGGAGCGTGCGAGCAGCCCTGCACCCCTCTGCTCTTGGAAGGAGGCCCTGGGACCAGGAGCCAGTGACCCAGGAGGCAGGCAAGGAGATGAGGGAGGGCTGCTGCCAGCCCCTCGACGGCCCACGGTCAAGGAAGGTGTTCCAGACTTGATCCCACGGCCCTGCCGAGGACAGCAGCTACGCCGCTCCTCCGAGGCAGTGGGACCCCAGACCTACGCCTTCTCTGCTCCCAATCATTATAGATTCGGAGCAATCACTAAATTCCTCGCGTATCAACAGGAGCTGGGTAACAGCGCTCCTCTTCCCGTGGGGAAAGCGAGGGAGGAAAGAAGATGAGCCCTCGTGGAGAGGGTCTGCATTCGTGGATAGGAGGGGAGAGCGTCACCAGGGACGGGTCAGAGCCCCACAGAGTGTTCCCAGGAAGCCCAGCCTCAGCAGACCCTCCTGGCAGCTCCGATGAAGGCCTTTCTAGACCATGAAGCCCGCAAGGGGCAGGGAAGGTCACCTGCCCCGGACTGCTCCCCACTCCCCCGCCCTGGCGGTGTTCTGTGGGCAGGGCATCTCCCGGTTTGAGTCCGTGCCAATTTCTCTTACCAGAATTCTCCTACACGTTCTTCTCTTTAGGAAGAAATAATAACTGAGTGGAGACTGCCCATCAGTCGATAATTACGGAAGCTGGGTGATCGGTACACGGAGGTGTGTCGCACGGCTCTCCCTACTTTTGCCTGAGCTCGAGATTTAACATAATAAATAAAAATAAAAATAAGCCAAAACTGCCAAGGGAAGAAAGACAGACTTCAAATTCAGGGTTCCTTGCCTCCCAGGGAACGGCTCAGTCCTTAAAAAGACAACTCAGCCTTCAGTTACAACAATCATCCTTGAAAAACAACACAAACAGCCTAATCAACCCTGGAACATAGAGAAGGCTGTTTGTGGAACTTAATTGCCATTTTAATGTGTTTTAATTGCATAGAAATGCTACGTAATGTGGCGTTTCCGTTTCCATTTGCCGTTCTGGGAATCGCAGTGCTCGAGAAGAGGAGACCAGGTTGTAGCTAAAGGAATCCTGGCCCATTAGACACAGTGAAGTAGTTCCCTTGACAGGGAACTGGGCCTCGGGCCCGTTTCTCCCCCAAATCCTCCATCACCCCCACCTTCTCTGTGCTCAGGGAGCCAGGTCTGTGGCTGCCTGTCAGAGGGACCGGGGAGGGGAGGAAGGCCTGGGGCAGCACTCGGGGTCTAGCCAGGCACAGTGGCCGAGCTGAGAGCCTCAGAAACATGCCCAGTCTCCGACATCTCCCACACCAGCCTCCCCAGGGGGTGCCAAGAACAGGGAAACTGAGGGAGCCCCCAAGCAAAGCTGCCCACTGAGTGTGCTGATGCCCTGGGCAACCATTTTCTCACAGAGCATCACCCCAAGAGGCCAGTGGAGCACCTGCAGGCCTTCTGTGAGGCCCGGGCACCTAGGCTGACCTGGATGCTAAAGGCAAGAGGCTGTCCACACCGAGAGAGCTAGAAACACCACCAGTCTAAGGGACTTCGTCCTTTCACGCTGCCTCTAACGTAGCTGGGCAAGGAAGGAAGACCCCGGGGCACAAGGTAGATCCTATAGTTTGGGAGGATGGATCCCAAGTTAGCTGTTCATTAGCAGAGTCAGTGTTGAGAAAACAAACTCTACTGAAGATAAAAGAAAGATTTCCTTTCCATCCAGGTCGATGGGACATTGGTTCTAGGGGTACAGTGGCATGTGGCAGTTACTACCAGAAATGTCCAGCAGAAGCAGGACTCTGGGAGGTCAGACAAGTGAGGGGAACCCTGGCTCATCCAAGCTATAGTATCAGAGAAGTCTGTCGTGGGAGGTAGGCAGGGTTGCCATGTACAGTTGTGTAGGCTGCACACTGCCCCACCCTAAGTGGCACCCTCATAGACAGGTACGCTAATTATGATGGTTTTCCAGCAGATGGCAGTAACGTGTCTTGTGCCTTTTCCTAACTTGCACAAAGGGCTGTTTGGCCTAGCAAGGGTGGTAGTGACAGAGCCCGTACCATGGAACCAGAGTTTAATGGCCAGATGAGACCCAAGTGGGGCTGGAGAAGGCCAAAGGCAATCCAATGCTAAAGACTGAAGTCCCTGGCGAATGGACTAGGTGTCAAGAGGAAATGAGAAGGTCCCATCCCTGCTTAACACTGCTCGAGGAACGCCCTTGGTTTGGAAGAAAATCCAAACTCCTCACCAAGGAGCCCCTTGTGGGATCTGCTGCTCCCACCCTCTCCTCCCACTTCCTCCTGCCCCCGCAGCCAACTATGTCCCCTCCAGGCCCCGGGCTTCTGGTCAAGTCCGTGCAAACTCCAAGCCCATTCCTGCCTCCCCCGCTTTGCCCCGATGCTTGTCCACTGGAGCTCGACCCAGCTGCTTCATCTCCCTGTTTAGGCCCCAGACCCTGAGCACACTCTTTAAAGCCACATCCCCCTTCCCCCCTCCCCCGGGAAGAGGACACATCGAGTGGGATGGACTTGGGGAGCAGAGACCTCACTACAGCCCTCTTGGATCTTGGGAGAAAAGAGGTGTGACTTCATGGGGGGAGCAAAGAGGCTTCCCGGGTGAGTAGAGACCCCCAGGAGGCACAGGGGAGAAGGATATGAAGCAGACGCTGTCAGAACCCGACCCACGTCCCTGAGGTCCCCGCACCGCTGAGGCCTTCCGCTCCCGGGCCTCTCTGCCTGGGTGTGCTGTGTTCTCTGGGAAGACGTGGGTTGGCCTACGAGCCTGCGCTCTGGGCAGGCTGGACGTGCCAGGGAATCAGCCTCAGGAGTGACCCAGCTGATGGGGGACAGGATTTAGGGGGACAAAAGTCCTAGCGTCGGGCAAACCCATGGAGACAGAAAGTAGGCCAGTGGTTGGCGAGGGCTGGGAGGGACACAGGGGCTGGGGGCATCATGGCAAAGAGGCACAGGGTTTCTCTGTGGGATGATGAAAAGGTCATAAAATCGGTCGTGGAGATGGTTCCACAACACGGTGAATGCACTAAAAACCAGCGTGTCGTACGCTTCGGCAAGCCTTGGAGCTGGGCCTGAGTGGGGCTTGGCCCCCGCGCTCGGCAGACAGAGTAGGTCCTTGGAGAAGAAGTCATTGAAGAAGTCCACTGCACTGGTGACGCTGAGGCCAGGAGGGAGGCAGTGACCCCTGCTGACTCCCAGTCCAGTGCTCCTCTGGCAGCTCAAGGCTGCCATTAAAAAAACTCACACAGAATGTGCACTTTAAATGGGAGAATTGCATAGCATGGGACTTAAATGTCCATAAATGTCAATAAACTCTTAAAAGAAGAAAAAAAAAGACCGTCTCCTGAGAAAATGCTGTGTGTCCCATGCAGGCTCTCAGAGGGTCCCCCAGGGTTAAGCCCGCGCGGCGGCTGGCTCATAAGCCCCTTCACTGCTTGCTTCCCTTCCACGGTGCTTTAAGGGGTCAACCCCCCCCCAAGAAAGTGTTTGCCCCAAATCCTAGTTCTGAGGTCTTTGGGGGGCGTCCCAGATGCGCGGGGTGGGTCTGACTCCTAGCTATGGGCCAGTTCAGGGCTCAGGGATGCCAAGTGCTTCCTTAGTCACAAACCAGAGATAATTACACCCAAGCTGTCAACATTCTCCGGAGGATTAAGTAAGACCCAAAACAGCCACAGGGTTCTGAGCACAAGAACTAAGAGAGAAAGAGTTAGCAGAGAGGATGCCTGAACAGCTGGAAGACACCACAGGTGGGGGCTGTCCACACACAAGTGCACACACACACACACGCACACACGCGCACACACACATGCCCAGGAGCTCACGGGCTTCTCCCAGGAACCCCTGATGCTCCGGAACCAGGCAGAGACTCTGTAAGAGAGAAGAGTAAAGCCAGGGCCATGTCACGTGGCAGCTCATGGGTGTGAGGCTGTCCCCAGGGAGGAGGGACTGTCCTCTGGGGAGAAGTGAAGCAGGGAGACCGATTTCCTCCCACGGCTTCTGCATCTGCAAAGTCAGGGCCACAGCCCAGTGACTGGCAAGGCTGGGGACCTGGAAGGTCTGGCTCGTCCGGGCGGGACGATCCCCAAAACCAACGAGGACGGCAGCTCCAATAAAACACTGGCGCTCAGCTCACCGGCCAGGAAAGGGCCGTACTCCCCTCTCCAGGTTTTAACAACTGTTCTTGCCTGTCCGGAACCAGGAAAGTGGGCAAACACCATTGTTGCTCACGTGACGATGGCCGGGTTTCTACCTTTAAAAAGCCGACTGGAAATTACACGGTAGCACAGACGCAAAGACAGGACGGGCAGTTTTTGCGTGATAGAACCCTGATGCCGAACGGCCCTGATGTGTCCTGGTTGCCAAAGCCCAGACACGGGATTAGCGGGTTTTACATAATTGCAAAAGAGACATGGATGCCTTTTAACATTATGCTGATGGATGTCACGCCGCTGTGGACTTCATTTATGTTCCATTTCTTTCTTTCCTGCCAGGAAACAAGGTCCCCAGCTTCACAAATTGCCCCCCACCCCCACGCCCAGGGAAAAGCAAAGCAGAGAAGAGATGAAGCTTGCACCTGACAAGGTGGCTAGAATGGGGGGGGCTTGCAAACCAGCCCCTCCTGCCCAGCAGCTCAGCCCTGTCTCATTAGAACAAGGAAGCCGGGCACGATTAGAAAAGGAGGCTTAATTTCTTTGGGGTGGACTAGTGCAGCTTAAAATAGTTAATATTTTGTTTTATCTTCATTGACTTGTCTAATAATGCAGAAAATATCCTCCTCGGGCATTGAACAAAGGAGATTATCCTGTCACACAAGCTTAGCAAAATCTGTGAGCTGAATACTGATCCCAGGTGCGCGAGACCTGAAACCCCCTGCTTAAAACAACTAGGCTTATCATGGAGGGATGGCTTCCTCTTCCTCCCACATCCCTCCTCCAAACACTTCCCAGCCGCGCACACCCAGGCCCGGCTGGGCAACCCTCCTCCTGCGGGGAAAGGTGCTGTGCTCTGGATCCCTTTCATTTGGTCATCAGAAGACGCAAATTACTCTGCGTTAAAGGCACAGCTTAAAGACTAAGCTCCGGTGCCAGCTGTGTACCCAGACAGAAGCCGGTTTAATTTTCTTGGGGTGTCAAGGCCACCCCCCCAAAATCCAGATCCCAGGGTCCAAAGGGACTGTGAATGAGTGTTTACTTCCAACCAGGGGTTCAAGCAGAACCGTCTTAAGATTATTCTGGACCCATGACAAGGTTTTCTCCAGAAACCACTGAGGTTTGTGCAAAAACACTGAAGGTTTTCATCATTTTGGCTGCATTTCATTTTCACTGTATGAAAAACTAAGTTCCCAGACAAGTTTAGGATCACAAGTGGGTTCCGGCAGGGGATGGAGCGGGGAGACCTAACTGCACAATTCCAGCGCGCTGACCACGCCTTTTGAGGACGTCCCTCCACGCCCCTGCTGGTGTGTCCTCTTCTCTGGTTCTGATCCTTGGTCGTGCTAGCCAAGAACCAGAAAGACAAAAACTAGACTGAGGGAGCGTGTGGCCTCCACCTTTCCGGGATATGTTATTTTACTAAGGAGCTAGGAAGAGGTTCAGGTTGGACAAAGGGAAAAGTACTCAATGTCACCAAGTATAAGAACTGCTTTTCTCTCTCTGTCTTCACATTTTCTGCTAAGGTCTCTGAAGGTGGGCACCTGTAGGGAACCCTCAAAAGCCTTGTCCGGGCGGGGATGGGATCAAAGGTAATTACACAATTAACGCAGCTGGGCACTCAGAAGGAGCGGCCCATGCTAAGAGCCTACAATGCAGGACTCCGATGTCCTCAAGAATGCCCAGAAGGGGGCACCTGGGCAGGCTCCGTCAGTAAAGCGTCTGCCTTCAGCTCAGGTCATGATCTCGGGGTCCTGGGATTGAGCCCCATGTAGGGCCCCCTGCTCAGTGGGGAGTCTGTTTGTTTCTCTGCCCTGCCCAGTGCTCTTTCACTTTCAAATAAATAAAATAAAAAATAAAATAAATAAAAATTAAAAAATAAAAATATTTTAAATATTTATTTAATAAATATTTACTTTAAATATTTAAGTTAATATTTAAATATTTATTTTAAATAAATTTAATAAATATTTATTAAAAAATTTTTAAAAAAAGAAGAAGAATTCCCTGAAGATTCTCTAGAAGAGAGATGAGGAGGCATTAACAGGCAGTAGAGGAAAGAAAAGCCATTCCAGCAGAAGGACTAGCAAGTGCCAAGGTCCTGGGGCAGGGGGTGATGTGGCAGGAGGAAGAGTAGGAGGGCTGGTGTGCTAAGGTCAAAGCAAGGCTGGGAACTGTTCCAGCCGGAGCTGGCCAGGTACGTAAGGCCAGACGGCCACACAAAGGCTCGGACTCCTAGTTCTACAAGCCAAGGGAAACTACTGCATTACTTTTGCACGTGAGCCCTCAAGTACGTTGGACAGGAGCTGGTCTGCATTTTAAGAAAAACCGTGAGACGGCAGTCCGGGATAGAAAAGCGGGAAAGTCAGGAGGGGATAGGGGGAAACCCATGTGAAGGCTACACCCCAAGCCCGTGGGAAGCGCAGCAGCCTGGTCTGGGGGTGGCTGCAGCAGAGCAGGGAGAGACTGGGGCCATGTCAGGGCTTAGCGTGGACAGCGCAGCAGGACACAGCCGGTGTGGGAGGAGGATGGCGTCTCTGGCTGAGCAACGGGCAGCGGTGTAACGGGTGGCCAGATGCCTCACTTGCCCTTTTGGCCAAAGGTGCCTAGGTTTCCTCTGTGCTCAACACTGTTCCTTCTCTACATGTTGGCGTCCTCAGGGCTCTGTGCCGTGTTTCTCTTTTCTCCCTGTATAACCACCCGTTTTCCCTAAGTGACTTCTTCAGCCCCATGCGTACAGATAACAACATCGAACTCCCCGACCTCAAACCCCAGCCCGGATTTCTGCGGGCTCCCACATCCAGCTGCATGCACAGCATTTTGCCCCGCAAGCCCCACAGCTACCTCAGACTGAACACAGCCGAAGTCACACCAAGTCTCTGCCACCTAGAAGTGGTACCACCATCCACCACCGCACTGCTTAACCCAAGATCTAGAGGTCATCCCCAACTCTTCTTATGTCGTCGTCCCCTGCATTTAATGCACCCACAAATTCTGCGGACTGCAGCTCCAAGACACACCCCCAGTCACCCAGTGCTCCCCACCGCCCTCATCCCGCACGCTAGCCTAACCGCCGCCTGGCCTCCTGCTGCAGCAGCCTCCACACCGGACTCCTTGACTCTACGCGTGTCTCTCACGGTCCCTTCTTGGCCCAGAAGCTGGAGGCTCTTTCTAGGCCAGATCACGCTACTTGCGTCCTTTGACCCGGCCCATCCCATTCAGGACACAACTCAAGTCTCAGGCCCAGCTTTCCTGCACGGTCCACCCGCCGGTGCCGATCTCCTGGTCCGCCTCCAACCATCATCCCCTTCAGTCTCCAGAGCGCACAACGGAATTCACTGAGCTCCCCGCAACTGCCAAGAGTTTCTTTCCAATCTGCATCTTCTCATCACTGTTCCTTCTACCATGAATGCTCCTGCTGCCCAATCTCTATGTGGTGGCTCCGTTTTATTCTAACAAAAGCTTTCTCGGGGTATGAGTCACAAACCACACGATCCGCTTCTCTGAAGTGCGTAAGTCAACAGTTTATAGTGTTTTCACGGGGTTGTGCAAACACCACCGTGATCGGGTTTAGAACATTTTCATCATTTTGAGAAGGAATCCCAGACCCATGGGGGTGGCCACTCCCCATTTCTCCCCAATGTCCAGCCCTGGGCAACCACCATCTACTTTCTGTCTCTCTAGATCTGTCCCCTTTCGGACGTGTCCTATACATGGAATCATACGACACGTGTCTTTTGCGACTGGCTTCTTTCCCTTAGCACAGTGTTTTCAGGGTTCAGCTGCCTCGTAGCCTGTGTTCACGCTGCCTTCCCGTTAGCTGCACTATGGCTCTTTTTGTCACCCACATCTCTGCTCTCATTTCTTCTCTTCCCGACCACCCAGGCTGCCTCTGCGCATTGCCTGTGTAAAATTTGGTGTCTGGTATTTGATTACTTACTGACATACTGACAAGTATTTGTCTGCTCCAAGGATTTGGAATTAAAGCTCTATGAGAGCAGGAACTGCATGTGTCTTACTCGAATTCTAGGCAGAATGGCGTCCACACAGTGACTGAATCTCACGACCCTCCAGGCAGAGCAGGTGAAGAGAGCAGCAGACTGTGAGTACGGTTGTGAGACCTTGGCCATGTCGGAAATGAGGTAACTGTGACATTCTGAAGGGGGAGCCGCCCCAGGAAACTGGACATCAGGAGCCTGGAGAAGATGTGAATCATGACTTGTGCCCAGAAGGGGGAGGGCACAGACATGTGAACATGGAAGAAACTGTCCAGAGTGGGGAAGCACAGAACGGAAACAGAAGAAAGACCAGGCCTGAGTCTTGCAGGATTTCTGTGTTTGATAGGGATGAAATGATGTAAAAAAGGGGAAGCAGCAGCCTGAAAAGTAGGAAGAAAACCAAAAGAGTCCCGAAGAGGGTTACATGATGGATTGCAAGGGAACCCAGCGTTCAGGGTGGGTGGTCTACTGTGTAGAGGGTCACTGTCCAGACAGAGGAGTTCTGGATACCGCCCACCGGGCGTAGCGACAGGGCGAGCCTAGTCAGAGCCATTTTAAGCATGTGATGGGGCAAAGGTGGCCTGGGCAGGTTTCAGGGCTGACTGGGCTTACTGCTGCTGTGTAACAGACCGGTCCAAATGGGCTTGTAGCGGTGTTTTTGTTCACAGATTTTGCTTGCAAATCTACAATTTGGTCAGGGCCCTGCAGGGATGGCCTTGTCTCTGCTCTCCTCAGTGTGAGCTGGGGCAGGACACAGGCTGGGGGATGGGATCATCCAACGTCTTCCCCATGCCCATGCCTGGTGGTTGAGATCGGGACAACTTAAACAGCAGGGCTGGAGCAGTGCGCGCTCCTTGGGCGTCTCTCCCTCTGCCCTTGTGGCCTCTCCACGTGGTCTTCCCAACATGGCGGCTGTGGAGAAGCCAGACTTCCTACACATTGGCTCGAGGCTCCCAAGAGGCGTGTTGAGGGAGAGGCGCCACATTGCCTGATACGACCCAGCCTTAGAGGCTGGACACCAACCCTCCAGCACATTCTATCGGCTGGCACAGTTCCCAAGGTCCTCCCCGGATCTGAAGTCCTAACGGGGTATCCATGTCACACTGTAAGAGGAGCAAGAGGGATGGCATTTATACCGGTGTGGCCATCTCCGGAAGAGACACTCGGCCATGAGAATGAGTAGGAGGTAAGGAAATGGTGAGCAAAACTGGAGACTTCGCGCCACGAGGGGCGAGAGAGAAACAGATGCCAGCAAATGTGAAATTATCTGTTTAATGTGAGCGCCCGGGCACATCTGAAGGCCAGTGGGACAGACCCATCTGGGGTGAGGGGGAGGGGAGGGCGAATATGAAAAGGAGAGCAAAGGGCTTATCAACAAACACGGCAGAGAGCCCGTGAAGACGGGACTGAATCCTGAGTCAGGTGAAGGAACCGGCTTAAGAGAAGACACGGTTTCTCGGTGTAACAGGCGGGAGGGAGGAGAGGGGCGTATTTCCACAAGTCCGTGTCTGTGGTCCTGAGGACGAGGATGTCTCTCACTTCGCCTGTGACAGGGGTGTACTTCCCAGGCACGTGGGAGGGGGCGGTCAGGGGTTCGGATGGGGAGGCCGGCCAAAGGGAAACACTCGACATGGAGGACTGGAATCGCCCCAACACTGACACAGTGAGGGGCCACCAGAGGCTGGTGACAAGAGCTGGTGACAAGAGCCCACCTGCCTCGGGTAAGGGTCCCTCACACCACTCAGGGCATGAGTTCATCAGGAAGAGACCCACCTAGGGCTGAGGCTTTGCCATATATGTGTGTATACATATGGCAAAAAGACGGAGCGAGTAGAGCGTTTACTCTGTGGTCATGGTGCGGCTGAGGGATGAGTCCTGGAATCAGACCAGGAAAGGAGGCAGCGAGGGAAGAGGAGGTCGTGTGCTCCAGCTCTGATGCCCTCACGGAAGGTTCCGAGCGGGAGGGCCGGTGGTACAGGCGAGGATGCGGGAGGGGACGGATGTCTGCCTTCCTGCTGTGCGCGTCATGACACGCTCTGGGGGTACGGCCGCGGGACTGGGCGGATGCAGCCAAGTGCAAGCGGTCAATGGAAAGGGTGAAGCCAAGAATCAGAGAGGCCGGTGGGCTAGAAGGGGGCTCCGCCGCAGATACGGAGGTCCCCGGCGATGACAGCAGAGAGAAGGGGCGGGGAGGACCGCCCGCAGAGTCTGCCAGGACAAAGTCACCTGCATAAGCCACTGCTGCGCACCGCCCCGGCGGTCTCCAGCAGACACCGAGAGCCCTTCCCGAAGACCTGCTCCTTTCACAGCACGTTCCTTGGCACCGCGAGGAGACGCGCACGCAGAGTGTTGTCGTGGACGTGCGGGAGCGCAACGAGACGCAGCAGGTCGCCGCGAGTGTCAGGACTGGCTCTGGGAAATCCGCAGGAGAAGCAACCAGCTGGGATGGACGGGCCCAGGCTGGATTTACAGGGGAAGAGTGTGAACCTGCAGCGGCTTTGGTGGGACAGGCTAGACCCGGGGAAGGCACGAAGGCACCGGGAGCACGTTTCAAGCCGATGGAGGCCAGAGCTAACCGGTCTTTGTCTGAGCCCAGGGACGCTCTTCTCTGGCGTCTTTCAAGCGCTCACAAGGAAGTGATAATGTCCTTACGAAAAGGCTCCTGCGTGCGGCACCTTCTCCGGCCGGCGATCCGAGCCAGCACTCTTGGAGCCGGTCTGCATTCCGGGCAGTCTCTCCCGCTCTCAGTCCTGTCCGTGAATCAGCATCACTGGAGACTGGAAACGTGACTGGTCCACGCAAATCACCCGCAAACGATGAGCCCATCTGCATACCCTGCCCGGAGCGGGGGCCCGTCCGCGGTGACAGTATGAAGATACAGGTCATCTGAGACAGAAATGCCATTTCGTGCAGCGGTCGCGAACGCTGGACACGAGATGTCAAGATGGAAACGTAATGCCGCACCGTCTGTGTGCCTTTGGATCTCCCTAAAAATACACTTCCGCCGAAAGAGTTGCCATGGAGACTTACAAGGTATTCCGACGTCCTGCAGGACATCCTTCCAGGTGGAGTTGGCCCAGGGCAGATTTCAAAGAAACCATCCACAGATGCTCTTAGCCTCAAATGTCACCGTGCCCTCAAAGACAGCTCAGCTCAGGGGCTTTGCATTCTCACAGAAGCACAGACTCCCGGGGTTAGGAGGGACCTTAAATGTCATCTTTCAACCCTACTCATCTCTTTGATGCAGTTTCCTGCTCCTGCTCAGCCATCTGAGGCAGCTCGGGAGCTCAGCCTCGGCTGCAGCAGAGACCCAAACAGGCGGGAGGGGTCCCCGCCTCCGCCGGCCGTCCTGAGTTCGTCCCCTCCATGAGTGCCCTGTGCTCTCCAGGACCCCAAGCCCGTCACTCTGACGGCTGCTATAATTAAATACAGAAGGGAGACCAGACGTGAAAATTCCCCGAGCAAACAAACCCACTGAAACCGCACAAACGAAAGAGAACCTGGTATTTCGTGGACGCCAGTGAAAGACCTCCAGTGTTTCTTGTCCAAGTTTCTGAGAAGTGTGAAGAGAGACTTAAGTCGCATTGCTAAAGATGGGACGAGACAGCCACTTTACACCAATCCCCTGCCGTCTGCACGCCCCCAGTGTAATGACCGAGTACTGTCAAGGTCCGATGACCTCCTCGTTCCCACTTTATAAACCACCATGTAACCTCACGCCTCTGGGCCTCCCGGCAGTTTTGAGCTTAAAAGCTCCCAGTCGGCCAACTGTTCCTATATGCACAATAAACTCTTACTGAACACTATTTTACTGATCTGCTGCTTATAATTTGGCTATTTCTGGGTTTTGGGCACCTTCCAAGTCCTGGCTCATGAACCCACATTCCATCCCTTGGCTCCCAGCTCCCAGGCTCAGCATTTGCCTTCTCTGGGTCTCCCTTCTCCTTCGTCATGTGGCTCTTTCTCTCTTTTATGTCGCAAAAGTCATATCAAGTCATTGCAGGAAACATGGCAAATACAGGTGAGGATTTCTAGAAGTGGTGACTACCGCCTTCCCGCCCGCAAGGATACCCCATGCCCCACCGCCACCTCGGACGTCCTGGCTTGCACACGTCCCGGGCACGGTCACACGTGCGTGTGGATGCAGACATTCTCTTAAAACAGAATCATGCTATCCTGTCTGCTCCGCGAACTGCCTCTGTCCTGGAGGAAAATACATCATGGCTGTCCATCTTCCCCAAAGTCCCAGCCACCCGTAGGGCGAATCGCTGCAAGGAACGCCTGCATTCCCGAAGCGAGCCGCTCCTGCTGGAGCCCACAGACATGTTCCTGTCACTCTGGCCTTGCCACCCATCCGCCCGCGGTCGCGGGAACAGGCGGGGGCAGCCGCGGCGGACATCGCTAGCCCTGGCAGGCTGCCGGCGGCGTCCTGAGGACGTGTTCCAGGAAGACGGCGTCCTTCCCCCAGGGCCACAGCGGGCCCACATTAACAGGGTAGAGGAGCCGAATTGTGTCCCCTCGAAATTCACGCTGAAGCCCTTACCCCCAAGACCTCAGAAGGGACTGTATGTGGACACAGGTCTTCAAAGAGGTAAATCGGTTAAAATGAGGTTGTTAGGGTGGGCCCTAGTCCAATGCAGCCCCCGTCCCTGTAAGAGGAGGAGGCTGGGACGCAGGTGCATGGGGAAGACCACGTGGGACACGGGGAGGAGGCAGCCATCTGCAGGCCAAGGAGAGGGGCCTCAGAGGAGCCCGACCCTGCCCACACCTTGACCCCAGACTTCCGGCCTCCAGAACCGTGGAAGGTTGGTGCCTGTTGTCTGTAAGCCCCACCGTCTGTCACAAACTGTGGCGGCAGCTCTAGGACACCAACACTCGGAGGAAGGCTAGTTCACTGGGAAGCAGCAGGTGATTTTATTTTTAATCCAGTCCCTGCTCCCAGCTCAGTGACAAGGAACCAAACTTTCCTCCTTGGACACACGTGCTACCTCTCAAGCCATTTTCAGTTCTTGGAACTTGGACCAGTGAAGAACACGGTCTCATTTTGCGTCAGCCCTCTTGCCTTGCACCCATGCAGCCGGAAGGGTCGAGAAGAAGGCCGTGCTGGGCTCTGGGATACTCATTCCTCTTCACCCTCCTTCTCAAGCACCAGCAGGTCAGGAAGGTGAGACGGGGCAGTGCTGGGAGGTCAGGCAGAGACCACTGACTGGGGGTCAGTGGTGAGAGGAGGCGATGTCCTCACTCTGGCTCCCTCCGTGCAAACTGTGGCTACTGGCCTCACCACTGTGCTGTGCACTGAGCAAGCCCTGTGGCGTGCAGTCTCTTCTAGGGACACGTTCCCCTCTAATGCCAAGGACCTCCCCACCCCCCACGGAAGAGAGGCAGCTCCGTCGCTGTTTCGTGCCTGCAAACACTCTGGGTAAGGCTTACCGCTCGCGGTCCTGCAGCCGCCCGGCCACTCCTGGGAGGCCTGCGCCTGCCACCTCAAAGCCCCTCATTCTTAAGGTCCTGGAGCTTCCCGATGTACTTTCGTGAACACAGGGAACTCCTTCGGAGTTGTTTCTGCTTCCTGAGCATACCACACATGGCCCCTTCACCTCTGGTGACTCCTGCCGGCCCTTGGGGCTGCTGTTTTCTTGCTCTAGACCAAAAATGGACGTTCCTAGAGCTCTCTTCTTGCTACCCTGCTGCAACCTCCTACACACTTGGAGAGAGAAGGGGCATTACTCTTGTTCCCAATTCAAGCAGAGAAATCACCAGCCTCCAGCACGATCATCAAACACCCTCCCCTTGTGGGGGCTATGCCGAGACATGGCTCCGTGTCCGAGCCTGGCCAGGAGGTGGTGGTTGGAGCCCCAGGGGCTGGGGGTCAGACCTTGGCACTGTATTTAAACCTAGTCCTGTCACTGCTAGCCAGGGGCAAACTACTTAATCTCTTTCTGCCTCATCTATAGAACTCTTTTGAGTGATAAATTATTAATCCATGGAAAGCGGTTAGCACAGTCCTGGCTCACAGTAGTATGTGCTCAGTAAAGACAGCTATTAACCTCATTGTCCACACAGGACACGGAATATAATCTTTCCTAGCTCACATTTTGCATGTTATATGTATTAGATGCTATAGTCTTACGATACAGTAAGCTGGAGAAGAGAAAATGTTATTAAGAACATCAAGAGAAAGATGCCCGGGCGGCTCAATGGGTTAAGCATCTGCCTTTGACTCAAGTCATGGTGCCAGGGTCCTGGGATCAAGTCCCGCATCAGGCTCCCTGCTCAGTGGAGAGCCTGCTTCCCCCTCGGCCTGCTGTTCTCCCTTCCTGTGTGGGTGATCTCTCTTTGACAAACAAATAAAATCTTTTAAAAACGAACAGAACATCAAAAGGAAGAGGAGATACATCCACTGTACTGTATCTACTGAAAGGAACCCACGTTCAAGCCCGTGTTGACGGGTTTGGTACGACAAAACCAACTTCTGACAGCCGCACCACGGACCTACATTCTCCCCAGTTTACAGATCAATGACCAAGAGGATTTAGGTAACTCGCCCAGTGTCACCCCACCTGGCCAACTTTCTTTCCGAAGCCAGGTCCATCTGCCACTGAAGCCGGCCTCCTCTCCCTCCTTCGCTCCACCAGGAAAGAGCTACCCAACAGATCATCCGATGAGGGGACTGGCTCCTGGCCAGGCTCTGAAAGTGAGAGCCAGAGGACCGAGGGTTCACACAGGTGCCAAGATTGGAAAGTTCCAGCACACGATACGCCGGAGGAAGGTGGGTACAAGCGGGAGGCTCCGGCAGCTCTGTGGGTGGGGAGAGCACCGAAAACAGGCCCGCGTCATCGCTGGAGGGCGGACACGGTGTCCAGCTCTCGTGTTTAGGAGCCAGCTCTCAGCACAAGTTTCTCCAGGTCAGTGCTCGCCAACGCGCGGCTTCCCAGCCCGCAGCATCCACAGCTTCAGGTGTCCTAGACATGCGCGTCCTCGGGGCTGCCGCAGACCTAAGGCATCAGGAAATCAGCGTGGAGCTACATCAGCAGCGCTCGAGAACATGCCCTCCACGCAGCCACTCTGCGCTCTCTCCCCCAGCCCGCACGGTGGGGCCGGGGTCTCCTGCTAAGACAACTTGGCCAAGCCCACCTGCCCGGGCTGGTAACGGAGTCTGCCTCCCCCACGGGCGCTGACAGTGGACTCATGAACTGGGGTGTGCAGCTGCCTTAAATCTTCCGGGGACGAGGCAGGGAACAAACATATAAATAACACCACGTGCTTTGTGGGCACGACGGGCCTCGCCATGAACCGTAAGCCGAGAAGTGCAGCTGGTGGAGGAAAGCCATCCTGACGGCTCCCTCTGCTCCCTGCCTGAGGAAACATACGAATCACCCCCGACGCCCACCCCTCACCCCCAGCTACGGATACCACCGTGAGGGCCCGGCAGCATGAGCACGACTCAGAGCCCGGGCACCAGAAGGCACCAGAAGGCTGGAGGAGGCGGGGCGGCGGGGCTGGCTCCCCTTGTGCACGGAACCCAAACCTGGTCATTCAAGACGGCAGTCCCCTCCACTGGCACCCCCCGGCCCCGCGCACTCTCAGCCTCTCACGGGAGTCCCGCCATCATCCCACCGCTCTGACCGTCCCGTCTGGCTCTCGGTCTGTCTCTGCAGCGCTTGTTCTGGCGGGACTCCGTGCTGGCACTGTCCATGACTGATCCTGGGCAATCCCTTGCAAGGACCCTATGTGACGGCTGGCATCACCCTCTTTTGGAGTCGAGTCACCTCCTGTAGTGAACATTTGACCCCACAAAGTCTACTGACAAGACCTGGAAGTCCTCTTTGTGTGAATCTCAGACCTTCCGTCGGGCTTCTGTCCGCGCCACTAGGAGCTGAGTGTGAGCAAGGTATGTCAGGGCACCCCGGTGACCTGCCTTCCGACCTTGTTCCAGGTCAGGTTCTCCGAGCACGGCCCCAGGTCACGTGGAGACTTGTTAAAAACGCAAACCCTCGGCAACCCCCCCCCGCACCCCGCGGCCCTGACCCACTAATGAGAAAATCTGGGGGCGAGCCTGGGAAGTGTTTCACCCTCCAGGAGACAACCCGGGCCCCAGCTCGTGTTGTGACGAGGGAGGAGGTTCTGTCCTGCTCTGCGGAACCCCCTTCTCAAAGTTTCTTCACATTCCTCCCAGCAAAGATGGGTGCCTCCCTGGATGCTGGTCCGCTGGGAGGCGGGTCTGGCTTTCTGCTCTGGGGCTCCCTTGGTCTGCCGGCCCAGACACCCTAGGTCTGCACCTGGCAGGTCCCTTGGCTCTTCCTCATCCCGCTGCCCAAGGGCTTGCTTTTTGCTCTGACTCTACTGCTCCTTGCCCCCCACCCCCACCCTGAGATTCCTTGGGCCACGGACAGGCTTTTAGTTCCATTGCCAAACTTCTGACCCTCCTGCTCTGGTTTCCAGATCCTAGTTTCCTTCCAGTCTGGCCTATTCTCCATCAGGTAAGCCAAGAACGTGTGTGAACAGACTCCTGTTCCTGCTCCGGCGGACCTAGCAGGAGGTGGAAAGAGGCTCAAGGAGAAGGAACTCTGCCACTCAGATGGAGACAGCAGCACGGGTCTGTTCCCTGGGAAGCAGTCTCTGACACGGAGACGGGGGTGCAGGGAGGGTGGGAGACAGGACTGGGCAGAAGAGAAGTGGGACGGTGATGCAGACAGGACAGGGACCCCAGAAGAACCCATGGGGAGCACTGAAGCAGAGCTGCCCTGCAGGAATGCCCCGAATCAGGCAAGGGGGGCTGGACCTTCATGCCCCACGCTGGCAAGCCTGGAGGGGGGACGGGGGAGAAGGGGGCGGACCTGGAGGCGTGTGGCGTGGGGGCAGGGGTCGGAGCTGACCCACCACTGGAGCGGTCACGCAGACGCCGGAAGCTCTCTTCCTCATGGCCGATGCTGGGGCTTGAGTCCACAGGGCAGAGGGTCGGGAAGGGGAGGTGACGGACATAAAGAGAAGGAGCAGGAACCAGTTGGAACCCACAGACGCGCTACAGCCCAGGCAGACGGGTGAATCTTGGCTGGCGGTCTTGCTGCCTCTGACCTTGGTGGTCTGGGGGGTCCTACAGAAGCCAGGGCCCCTCCTCACGGAGCTACATACACACCCCCCCAGTGCAGAAGCCCAAGAGGCTAGGGAGGCCCCGGAAAAGGCAGAGCGGTTGCGGGGTGGCTGGCTCACGGAGCTGGCAGACGAGCCCCGGCATGTGCGGTACAAAACGGCGGGGGCCTCCCCTCCACCCTCTAGCCCTCCCCCAGGAACCTGGGGCCCACCCAGCGGGAGACGCTCCAGGAGGGGGATTCTGGAAGGTGTAGCCCAGCCAGGGCAACTGTCGCATCGCCGAGCTGCTGGAAGGACTTGTCCCGTGGGGTTTCAGGAGGGTCCCCAGCTCCCTCTGGAGACAGTGCCCCGGTCGGGTACGAAGCTGGGGGACCCACACGGAAAGGAGACAGGCGACCGCAAGGCCAGGATGCCTACAGGCAAGCGCAGAGCTCTCGGCTGTCCAGCTCTGTGTGGACAGGCCGCCGCGAGGGGGCTCACTGAGGAAAATGCGGGGATTGAAAGGGCAAAGCCGCAGCGGGGGACACAGCGGCCCCTTCTGCAGGGATGAGAGACAAAGTCCTTGACCTAAGACATCAGTGGCGTCCCGGCGAACGGTCTGCATCCCCAAAGCACCTCGGGTGACTGTGGACAGCTCTGCCTGTGTCCGGGGCACGTCACCCACGATGCTGGCATTTGGGGCATCAGAGCCGAAGGTGACCTCACACAGGAGTGGGGAGAGAAGTGGACGCATCATGCCAGGAGCCAAGAGGACTGACCACGGAGCTCCTGCCCAGGACGAGGCACAGCTGGGCCGGGCCGGCAGCCTTCGGATCTGTGACTGTCACTACGGACCGAGAGGGAACATCAGCCCAACGTGCGCCATGTGGCCCGAACAATCCAAGACGAGGGGGTCAAAGGTGAGGAAACACCGCGGGTGGCAGAAACCATCTTCTCAAAGGACAGAGCTGCTTGGTCCAGGAGGGTCTACTTCAAAGCCCAGAGAGCATGGCTCCGCCAGCGTCACGAAAGGAGATGAGACGATCTCACAGGGGCCACTCGGGGCAGCGTTCCCGCTGGAGTGCTTTCTGGAAACGGCTGGGGTGGCTACGATGGGGGTCCCGCGGCCCGAGGACATCCAAGCGGTCCTTGACTCCGAGGCCACGAGAGCTGCTCCTCCGGCCCGGGCCCGTTCAGATGCAGCGTCATTACCATCCGAGAGAGAGCCCAGCACCGTCTCCGCAGACTTCACCTGATTCATTACCATCCGAGAGAGAGCCCAGCACCGTCTCCGCAGACATCACCTGATTCATTACCATCCGAGAGAGAGCCCAGCACCGTCTCCGCAGACATCCCCTTTGATTCATTACCATCCGAGAGAGAGCCCAGCACCGTCTCCGCAGACTTCACCTGATTCATTACCATCCGAGAGAGAGCCCAGCACCGTCTCCGCAAACATCACCTTTGATTTTACAGTCTCTGGACATCTCCTCAGACATTCAAACCTCCTCCGGTTTGCAAATGGAGGAGCTCCAGCAAGAGGAGGAAAGTCATCTGCTGACCCTGAACTAGGGCCCTCTTTCCCACCGCCCAGCCGTAAGGAGAGGGCTCTGCCGCGGATCACCCAGTCTCTCGCCTGAATCAGGAACGACCCGAGTGTCCCCGGAGGCCGGGTCGAGCCGTAATCCAGGCAGTTCCCTGAGCCTGTCGCGGCCTCTGCTCTGTGGCTTCCTCCAAGAACCTGTTTCGACAGAGCCTCCGAACCCACGGGCAGCGAGCGGCACGGTGAAGGACGGGGCGGGAGAGATGGCAACTTTTCGTTTCTACTCGACTCGGAATGTTTTCAGAAACGTAAGGGCAGAGGCTGCGTCCGTCGCACGTAGGGTCGCCGTGAGCCAGGTGGCACCTCTCTCCCAAAGCCCGTGGCCTTGACACCACTGCAAAGGTGATTTCTGGTCTTAGACAAGATACTAGCGAGAGTTCTTCCCAAACCACAGAGGAGGTGGGAATGGCAACAGTGGGTGACGCTGGCAGAAACACAGAAACGCCAAGCCATGTGGCGTCTGGGGGAGTTCTGCTGTCCCTCTCTCCTGCCTTGGTGGGGGGGGGGGTCCCTACTTGGACCCCAGCTAGTTCAGCTGCTCGGGAATTTATTAACGGAGACCCCGGCCAGCCGCCACCCTGTCCAGGTGGGAACGAGACGCCCCGACAAAAAGACACCACGTTTGCCCCCCTGTCACAGCAATGGATTGGCTGTGACAGGTCCTCTGTCACCGTCTTCTGCAACCGTACCCCGGGTAAGTCTGACTGGAGAAGCTGGTTCGCACCTCTGGCCTGAGCTACAAGGGACACAGCAAGGGAGTTTCCACTTTGACCCAAGAAAGGCTGAACTAGAGGGACCTGGGCGGCTCAGATGGCCAAGCGTCTGCCTTCAGCTCAGGTCATGATCTCCAGGTCCTGGGACCGAGCCCCCACATTGGGCTCCCAGCTCTGCAGGGAGTCTGCTGCTCCCGTCCTTCTGACTCTCCCCTGTTCTCTCTGCCTCTGTCTCTCTCAAATGAATAAATAAAATCTTAAAAAAAAAAAGAAAGAAAGAAAGGCTGGACTCCCAGTGGACAAGTCCCCCAGACAGAAGGCAGGAGGTCGCAGGTGCACAGAGGGCACCAAGCGGGAAGACAGGGTGAGAGCATGACCCTCAGTGTGTCTCCCCCCGAGCCCCCCGTCCTTAGCAGCTTCTGTGTAGAAGAGGCCAACATATCAACTCCAGCTTCTAGAACATGCGCTGGCATTACATAATTCCAGCTATAAATTTAATGGCCTCTAAATGCTCAGGGCCAAAAACAGGGCAGGCCGGTGAATGCCTCAGTGAATGATCTTGGTAAGATCCTCGACAGCCGTACTTTACGGTCAGAGATGAATCAGATCGTGTCTGAAAGATTTTCCGGCAGTGGTTGGAAGCCCCCAGGTTTCTCTGGCAGGGGAATAGGGGAGTCTTGAGAGGGTCCGGCTCTGGTACTGGGGAAGCCAGGACGCCGGGCTCCCCGGGGCGCTGCCACTTACGACCTGTGCACCGGAGTTCTGCCAGCAGAGGTCTGCTTTTCAGCTCCCAACCAGAGGACCAGAACACTTCAGTTATGTTCAGACCTCTGGGGAGCACCAACAGCCCCAGCAGAAATGCCCAGGCCCACGTCAACCAGGAGGAAACGGGGGCTGGTGAGGTGGGGGCACCTGGGACAGCCTCACACGCCCCACTGGGCCTGCCGTAGCTCCCAGGGCCCCCTCGTTGCCCCCGTGGGATCTGAAGGAGGACGCCTGGAAACCAGGCAGCTTCGTGATCCCTGGAGTCCCTTCGCGGACTCTGAGTCCGTGAGTCTGGGACTCTCCTCCCAGACGCAAGCCTCTCAGCCTTGGCACAACCGACCTTGCGGGCTGTGGAAGGTTTCCGGCAGGTGAGCCTGTGGAGCCTCCCCAGCCTCTACCAACCGGACGCCAGCGGCACCCCTAGATGCACGGACCCCTCATGTCACCCCACCTTGCCAAATGTCCCCTGGGGGACAAAAGTCCTCCCCTACACCTCCTTGACAGCCACAGTCCTAGATTAATTCAAAATGCTATTAAACGTCACACTCTATTGTGATCAGCCAATGGCTTCTGCTCATTCATTAAAAAGAAATGCAATCCCCTTTGAAGCTAGCAAGAAGGACTCCCTTCTGCCGTTCCGGGGTCTGCCAGTAAGCTCGCTTTTGTCCGACTGGTCCTCCCCACGGCTCCTGTTCACTGAAGGACCACACATCTTCCAGCTAAGTACCCTTTCCGGTATCTGTATCTCCCCAGAAGCTCAGGACATCGAGCTGGGGCGGCCTAGGTCACACCAAGCCCATCACTGCCCACACCTTGCACCTCTGTCCTCCCGCATGTAGGAGCTGAAACCCAAGTCCCGACTAGCATGGCCGTTGTCTTCACGCATGAACCCACCATTCTCTTCCAGAGGACACGGATCCCAGTTAGTCCCGTGAACCCCTGGTCCCCATCAACACGGCCCACGCAGTGAAAAGGGCCAGCTGGGACCATGAGGGAAGGTGGCCACGACAGTGAGGATCCGGGTCATTAACCGGTGGTCATGGCGGTAGGAAGAGGAGTGTCACAGCTACCGCCCAGCATGGGGCGTCCGAGGCTCTGCACGTTCCCTGAGCACCTCCGACTTCACGGAGACCCCGAGACGGTCGGGGGAATTGTCCAGAGCTTCCTGGAAATCCTGTCGGCGGCGCTCTGGGTGCGGGCCAGCAGAGCCTCCAGGGTCTGGGCCTTGGATGGACCCGTGGAGGAGGCTAGTTCACGCCTCCGAAGCCCGCTCCTGGGGCCGCTGTGACTGACTGCCGCACGCTGGCTCCGAAATCTATTCTCTCTTGGTGCCGGAAGTCTGAAGTCCGTTCACCGGGCTTTCGGATCACGGCGTCTGCAGGGCCGCGCTCCACCCAGACGCTGCGGGGGACGATCTGCCCCTTGCCTCGTCCAGCATTCGGGGGCTGCCGGCATTCCTGGGTCTGCGGTCACGTGGCCCCGCGCCTGCAGTCACACGGCTTCCCAGGGTGAGCGCGTGTGTTCACACACGTGTGCGTGCCTGCTAAGTCTCCCCCTGCTTCCCTCCCGTAGGATGTGTGTGAGTCCACGGAGGCCCGCCAGGATAATCCAGGATAAGCTCTTCATCTCAGGATCTTCAATTTAATCATATCTGCAAAGTCGTTTTTTTTAACCATACACAAGAGCAGTTTATGGGTCCCAGGGAACAGGATGGAGCTGAAGGGGCAGCTGTTACAGGACAGACGCCGGGAACAGGCGAATGCCACCTGTAATGAGTTTTTTCTGGTGAAAACAAATCCCTGTAAGTCAAACTTTCACTTGAGCTGGATTTGGTTTCTTATGGATTCTTCTGTGAGTTAATAACATGAGTGAAATGTTATGTTCTCACTTTATAATCGCAGCAAACCATGATTTTAAATTATGCTTTAATGACACTAATCCTCGCGGCAACCCCATGAGAGAAGACAGGCGCTGCTGTTTATCCCCATTTTAAAGACTGTAAAGGGAGCCCCAGAGAGGTCAGGAGAGTAGTCCAAGGTCATACAGCTAGGAAGGGGGAGCTGGCCAGAGGAACCACTGCCTCATAGTGTCCTAACGGGGACGGCTGAACCTAGGGACCTGTCATGTCCATTAAGCCGGCTTTGCCCAGATTCCGCAAGGCGTGTAGTTTGCTCCGGCCCCGCAAACACCTTTCACAACAGCCTGCACGAAGGGCACAGCCCTGATCGGGCTCTCTGAGGGCAGACAGGGCGATGCGCCTGGCTGAGGAGAGATGGGTTATTTTCACTGTTACAACGATTTCAGAACACAATCATGAAATGCAAATATTAGGACTGATATGCAAACTGAAATATGCAAACTGAAAAACATCTGTGATAGAAACGCATCATTTGTTGTGTATAATCCCCGACTGCAAAGGACGGAGCCAGACGTGTCCTTTGTTTCCTGAAAGAGAAGATGGGCCTGAGAAGAGCAGATTGGAGCAGCGGGGAGCTACCGCGCTTAGTGTACGAGAAGAACCGCGGGGAGATCTGGGAGGAGACGGAGGTACCTGGCAGCCAGTGCGGGTGCAATCAGGTATTTTAATAGTGACTTTGTTAAATTTTACGGGAGCACGTGACAGGGTCCCCTCTGCTTCCTTTTGCATTAATTGCCTGTTAAATCTCTTTTATGCAAAACATGCTTCATAGAGCTGAATGGATTTTAATTAATTAATTTATTTGACTGAGAGAGAGAGAGAGCATGCCTGTGAGGAGGGGGAGGGCAGACAGAGAGAAGCAAGCTCCCCGGGGAGCACAGAGCCCCACGCAGCTGGATCCCAGGACCCTGAGATCGTGACCTGAGCCGAGATCGTGACCTGACTCAAAGCCAAGCGTCGGCTGCCTAACCCACGCAGCCACCCAGGCGCCCTTTCAAATTTGGCTTTTGAGCAAAGGACGCCAAGCCCTAGTTCTAGAAGCTGGGACAATCACAGAGGCTGCACCCACACGGTCACACAGGTATGTTCTCACACTGCACGAATGCTTTTCAAAATGTCCAGCGGATTAACTGTGGTTTGGGGCGTCAGATAGGCAGGGGTGAGACGCTACTGCGTCTCCAACAATGAATGTGCATGGGAAACAAGTTTACGAAAACGGGCGGGGGAAGCAGGGGAAACCCACGATCCCTCTATTAAAACAACAGCAACAATAGCAACGAACCTGACCCAAATATTACTCAACAGCAAACACACGCCGTCGCTCTCTGATGTGAGCGTCAGACAACGGACCCCGTTCACGAATCCGTGTCACGTGTCCGCAGCGCTCCAGGCTCCCGTGGGCGTCTTAGTTAAGTAAGGGCTCCAGTCTGCTCATTTTCCGATCTGCTTTCTATCTCTGCTGTGGTTTTTCTGTCACGCCCCTCCTTCTGCTTGGACCAGTCCTTTCATTTCTAAAAGCCAGCAGTTTACAAAGCAGTTTTTTCCTTTCTGAGTCTGGGTCTGCACAGTCAGAGAGAGATGCCCACACCCCCGACGGTCACCACGGGGAAGGGACATTCGATGCAGGACGCTCCCTTTGGTTTGAGCTCCATGGCTGTTCCTCCAAAGCCAACCAAGTTACCAACCAACCAACCAACCCACGTCCCCCTAAAGCTTACTGTGTTCGTGTCTTGTCTTTTATTTCGGGGCCACATACATCACTGGCATTAATTTCCGAACTAGACTACAATATTAAATGAAAGGGACTCCACATCTCGAGACCAACATTTTCTTCCCAGGGGACAACATCTCGAATTGCATGATAAAGTCACGTTGGTCGTCTGGCCCCTGCCTCAGTCTTCGAGGGCCACAGAGGGACACAGGCTGCTGTTACCGGCGACTGCTGGAGGGGACAGCGCTCCTAGCTGTTCGTTTTGGTTTTCGTTTGGCTTTCTTGAGCTGTGACGGACACACAGCACGGTGTAAACGTAAGACACGTAAAATGATTATTTGATACACATATACTTTAAAAAAAAACTTTTAAGATCTTACTTATTAATTTTAGGGAGAGAGCGAGCACGGGGAGAGACAGAATCTCAAGCAGAGCCCCCTGAGCTCAGAGCCTGAGGCGGGCTCAGTCCCACGACCCTGAGATCATGATCTGAGCTGAAACCAAGAGTCGGACGCTTAACCGACTGAGCCATTCAGGTGCCCCTGTATTTTCTTTTTTCTGTGGTGAGAACATTTAATATCAACTCACCTAGCAATTTTCAAGAGTTGGGGGCTTAACTGACTGAGCCCCCAGGCGTCTTCCCCAACCTCAGCGATTTCCTATCCACTGACCCCGTCGCCCTGCTCCCTGGCCATAAATCCCCACTTGTCCTCATGCTTACAGTTGAGTTCTCTCTCTCTCCCCTATTACAACAGAGTTAAGCCCTTACAATCCTCTTGAATAAAGTCTTCCTTATGGTTTTAAGTGTCATCCATTTCTTTAAACCTCCTTTGAGTAGAGGACGTGAATGGCTGGGGGTGGGGGGAGATAAACGTGCTTGAGACTGGAAGGAGGATAAAGGGGCAGATACCGGGGTTTCCACACAGAGGAGTCCTACACGCAGGTCCCCGCGGTGCCTCAGCTGCAGGAAGACTTCAGAAGGCTCAAGGGCAGGGAGGACCCTCTAGTTCACATACGAGGCATACCTGTGAGGCGGGGTGGCTCGTAACCCCACCATCATGGAGCGCAAGGGTCTGCTCTGCTTTTTGCCACGATGCCCACATCCTTCTTGAAGTAGGCGGGAGGAGGAGAGCTGAAGCCAGCGTTCCTGGATGTCTAGCCAATTACACCAATGTCTGCTCGATTCAAAGGCTAAAGACGTGTATCATTTCTCATCCCAGGGGGTCATGCAACAGGTGTATCTCAGGTGCATAATAAATAACTGAGACCTGCTGGGACATCTGTGGGAGAGGGCATGGAGATGAGAGAAGCCGCTGAGAACGACACTCCAGAGCAGGACCTCAAAAGGCAGAGAATAGTTCTGCAGGAGCCCATCGGGTGGCCCAGCTCAGGGAGGCAACGGCATCCAGCAGTCACATGAAGCACTTCTTTCCCCCCGAGGATATGTTAATGGAGGTCCCATTTCTGACTTTTCTTGTTAATCTAAATGCTGTATGTTTACGCCCCACTAAGTAAAAAGGGCTGAATTCACACACACATGAAAGAACATGGCAGCCTTCAGCCATCGCTCTCCAAATACTCTGCTAAGTCCTGTGGGATGAAGGACCGCTTTCCTCACTCTGCTTCTAAGAGATCCTCCCGTCCGCACCTCCCTGTTTTGAAGACTCGCCAAGGAAGTCATTAAACACCCGCTTCTTAATGAGAGGAGAGTGCAGCGGGTCAACAATTTATTCCAATGCCCTCTGCTTAAGGAAAAGGAAAGACTCACTCCTACATCCTGTCCCCACCTTTTCCCTCAGGTTGTGTTCATTCTAACACGCACGAGCTATTTCCAGGGCTCACACCCGGCTTTCCCTCTGTAAGTCCGTGGTGTACCCGTAAGATCTAGAAAAACAGGGGGGTGGTTTTCTGGCTAATGCTCATTCGTAAATGGCTGGGTTTCACTCAGAGGCATGAGAGACCTTCTAGGCATGTGAAGTCTTATGCCTCCCTAGTGTCCCTCTACTTTTCATATTCGTCCCATGCCCGGTCCCTCTGTGTGAGGTCGGCTTCGTCCCCTTACCCCTTCAACGTAATAGTAAACAGGAGCTGTGCTCCTAGCTGTTGTTGGGGTGGCGGTGAGTTACCTCTGTAGGAAACTCTAATATGCCGCCTCAACCTATGCCTCTTTGGCACAGAGATTATTCTGAGCTGATTATTTTGAGAAACAGGAGAAGCTCTGGAAACAGAGTAGAAACTTGCCTTTTGCAAGGGAAATTAACATATATGAAGGGAATCTCCATTTGTAGGGGTGCGTCTCTGTACCAGGAGAGGAGGACTCCACATCAGCAGAGACTCTTACCATGGACAAGACACTGGTATAAATCGATGTAACGAGCTTTATCCTTGCCCACTTTTCCTGGCCCCTTCCCGCCAACGCTTTCCTCCACACCCTTCTGACTCTGTTTTAGCTGAAGATGGCATTTAAGCCCCAATGAAAGTCACCTCTCAGAGTTTACCCAACCCAAAGTTTCCCCCAGGTATAGAAGAGATCTACATGTTAATACGCTTCTGTTTGTTTTTTCCCTTGTTAAGCTGTCTTTTGTTCGAGGAGCCCTAGAACCTAGAAGAGAGAAGGACAAAATGTAGCTTCCCTACAGTTTCTATTTGTTTTTATCTGCCAGATGTGACCAAAAATTCTACCTAAGAAATAGGAGTCTCATATTAGTTAGTACTGCCCTCCCCCCGCCACGCTGGGCTGTGGTCCAACATGGACATCCTTGTCCATCCGATGGACGTCTCTAAGCCCACCCTTGTATCTGGCGCGTCCATCTACTGCTCCCCGCAGCTTTCCAACCACCGGGAGAGCTCTGCTTCCTCTGTTCCAGGAGCAACCAAAGGTCGGTCAGATGTTCGTCGCTGCTGCCCAGAACAGAGCCCACCATACCTGCGGTGGGAAAGCGTCTGCCCACCACCGAGCCCGGCCGCGGGACTGGGTCAGCTCCTCACGCGGAGCTTTGCCATGGCGCTCCGTGGCAGGATGGGGGTAGGTGAGAGCAGAGGTCCTACTGGGGGACACAGTGTGACTTCAGAGAGTTGGGGGGAAGGGGTGGCTGTGTGCCCTGCCTTCCACTATCGCTATCGCCTGCTGTTGAGATTAGATGTCATTAGCTCCTTTCTACAAAGAGGCTTATTTTAAAATGTATATGCAAGAGCACAAACATCCCTCCCATCCCAGGCCGCACGCGGGATTTTCAGAAGTGTAGGAAAGAGCTAATGGCCGGGACTCCTACCATAGGCCCTACACTCGGTACATGGAGTCAGACATGTCATCCGCCTCAACCTTCGTCAAAGTCCCAAGGGCCGAGGATCTCTCCTGAGACTCCCAGTGGGGTCTGAGACTGACCCACGGAAATGAACCAGGACAAAAAAGCAGAGAGATCCAGGGCCAAAGCTCTTTCCAGGTCTGCTTCGTGCTGAAAGTCTGGCTTGTCCTCTTATGCAGACAGGACTACCCTTGAGAGAGAAGTCATTACCTGCCCAATGTTGTACGTGCCCAGTGGGATCGGAGGTTCCAGACAGGAAGCCCTGTCCCCCACCCCAGCTAGGGAGCGAGGCCTGCAAGCCCGAGAGACAGCGGAGCTCTCGTTGGTACCGCAGGGTCGGGTACAGTGCCTCAATCAGAGTGAGGTTCGAGGAATGTCTGCCGAATGAATAAATGAGAAGATGAATAAAGACTTATTAAAATGCAAAAACCTCCACACCCAAACCCAGCTTAGTAATACCCACGGGACACATTAAGCTGTCATTAGATCTTTCAAAACTGTAACGTGAACGAGTTTACAGGAGACTAGCAAGTCAGTCGTGGAGGGGATGCGCAGAAAGGGGGATGCGGAAAGCTAAGTTCGGAGTCGTAACAGCAGAAGCCGAAGGACCGGTCCACGTGTCTGTGGACACTGACGGGAGGAACCTGATGGCGAAACTCCACACCCAGGGAGGGTTTGCGCAGTGGGAGAAGGCACTGTCTTAGGAGCTGGAACAGAACCAAGGAGGTGGGCAGGAGAGCATCCCGCCACGCGGCTTACTTCTGAGCCACTTCTGCACCTGTCCCCACCACGCCATCCACATGCGGCAGACGCTGGAGAAGGCCCATAGCCCGTATTCTGGAATCAAGATTGCTGATTGCTGATTACGCAGGATAGTACTTCAGACCAAAAAAAAAAAAAAAAAAAAAAAAAAACCCCAAAAAACCAAACCTGCCATATAATTATGAATGATGCCTAAAATGAAACCTGGGGAACACCCACCCCTCCCCACCCCAACCCCAGCAGCCACTCTCGACCTGAATTCATGCCAAAAATATTTACTTACTATACTTCAGGCAGGAGTCCATGCCCTGGAGAAAAGACGATGAGCAAAGAAAGCAGGAGTCCTGCCCAGAGGGGGTTCCCAGTCTGGGACTCCCTGAAGCAGCAACGAGAACGGGGGAGCTCATGGCCAGGACAGGGAAGAACGCTAATCGTGGCAGAGAACTGGGGGTCAGTGTCGAGGCAGCGCCGGCGATGAATTTAGAGCAGATGGAGCAAAACCAGGAAGGAGCTACTCACGATTCAGCAGGCGAATGCTCTGACTACACTTCAGGAGCGAGAAGGTGCCAGAAACAAAACAGAAAGTGCGGGTGGTGTCATGCTTGCTCCAGCGTCCCTGCGCCCGTGCTAACAGAGATCCCCCTCCCGTGAGATGCGGCATGAAGGTGGGGAGAGTTCCCCCTGCTCAGCCCAGCTCACGGCACTCCTCGGACACAACCTGAGGAGGCAGACATCAAGGACTGAAACGCAGACCACCTCCTACCCCATGAGCGACACCACTTCTTTTCCAATAACCATTACAAAAGAAACCCTTCATACTTAAAAAATAAAAAAAATAAAAAATCACCAGCATGCAGTTGAAGCAAGAAATTAAGAATAAAGGTTTACATTTCTAAAACTTAATCACTGGGTTATAAAAAAAAAAAAAGCTTTTAAATAACTCTTCGATCAAAGAGAAAATAAAAACTGAAATTATACACTATTTAGAAAATAGTGACAACTCTAACACTATGTATAAAAACTTATGAGCTGTGGCAAGATCTGTTCTCAGAGGAAAACGCATAACATTAAATGCTTTTGCTATTAAGCAAGGCAAAAGGAAAATAAATGAGCTGAGGTTTCAACACAAAGTAGAAAGCAAGAAACCAAAGCTAAAGGGGACAGGACAGAAGAAGTTGTAGAATTCAAATATAGGGAAAGAGAGAAATCGGTACATCAGGAGCTGGCTCTCCAAAAAGGCCAACTAAATAGATTATAAAATTAAATCTAATTTTAAAAGGAGTAAAAAAAAAAACACACATAAATGCCATTAGGACTGAGAAAAGGGCTTTGACCACACATAAAGAAGCTTTTACATGTTTTAATAATGAAGGAAGGGAAGAAATGCCAACCCAGAAAGCTTTCTGAGACACAGCTGAAAACTGGTGGGGGCCAACCACTTCAAAATCCTGAGAAAGTCATCCGGGATTACTATCCAAAAGGCACTCGACCAAGATTATATTACAAATAAATTGTCTTTTTTTTTTTTTTTCGAGGAATAGAAAAATACCATGTAATCTGAAATAGCACAGAACATAAAAGAAAATGGAAAAGCTGGTCATTTTTTCCACACACATACAAGGCTCAGCATAAAGGCAGTAAAGTGAACACTCACACACCTTGAAAACATCAGGCTAAGTGAACACAGCTAGTCACAACACACCACTTACCACATTTGCATGAAATGTCCAGATTAGGCAAATCTATAGAGACAGTAAGGAGATCAGTGATTGGCCATGGCTGTGGGGGTCAGAAGAAAATAATATGATTTCTCTTAAGGGTGATGAATTATGTACTAAAATCACGGTAATGGTTGTACAACTCTGAAGATACAAAAAACTCATTTAATTATATGTTTTAAATGGATAAAATGTATGTGAATTTTATTTCAACAGGGCTTTTTTTTGTTTGTTTTTAAGAAAAAACAGCATAGACACAATCTAAAGGAAAAACTACATACATGTGTCACTGATCAATTGAGTGCTGAAAATTTTAACAAAAAATCCTGGTGACTAACATAGGAGAACCAAGTAGAGTTTACTCTAGGAATAAAAATATGGCCCTATTTTAGACAATCTATGAATATAATGCAAAAATTAATAAATCAAGAGAAAAAATAATCACATTGATAAATGCCAAAAACATATATAAAAACATTATGTATGTATTCTCAAGGAAAATCTCCTACAAAATTAAAAAGTAAGTTTTCTGAGCCTGACGTCTTTTTCAAACAAACATCCAGTATTAGTTATAATGGTAAAATCCTCAAAGCACTTCATTAAGTCAGAAACGAGATAAGGATCTGCTGTTACCATCAATATTCAATATTGCTCTGTAGATTTCAGTGGAGGCAATAAAAAAGGTAAATACAATGAAGGGAAAGAAAAAGGCAAAGCTATGTTTATTTGTTCTTAATGTGATGCTCTGTCTACCTTGAAAGAAAAAGTCAACAAAAATTATTAGAATTTATAAAGACTTCAGAAATGCGGTCAGTTGTCATTTCTAATGAAAACTTTCTATCAAGGGATGCCTGGGTGGCTCAGTTGGGTTAAGCATCTGCCTTCAGCTCAGGTCTTGATCCCAGAGTTCTGGGAAAAAGTCCCACATCGGACTCCTTGCTCAGCGGGGGGCCTGCTTCTCCCTCTGTGGGCTCTCTCACTCGCGTGCGCTCTCTCTGGCAAATAAATAAATAAAAATCTCTCTCTTTTTTTTTTTTTTTAAAGAACACCTTTAGTTGAAGTAGAGCATACATTGTTTCAAAAGCACAAAAATCTCAAGCGTTCAGCCCTGTCAGTTAAAAAACTGAGCATACCCATTTAAGCATTGTTCAAGTCAAGAAACAGAAGATGACCAGTCTCCCTGAATCTCCCAGTGCGCTTTTCCAGTCACTACTCTGATTACCTGCCCGACGGTGACTACTATTTATCCTGAGTACTAACCTTACAGATTGATGGTGCATGATTTTGAAACTTACATAAAAAGAATCAAATAGTGTATACTATTTGGGATCTGAATTCTTTAATTCAACATGTTTGGGAGACATGTGTGCCTTTTGTTTTGAAAAAAAAAAAATTAATATCCTCAGGTAATCAGAGACTATATCACATTCATAAAACAAGAACTGGGTGTTACAGCAAAAGATGAGTTATAGAACCAATAGGAACACTTGAAAATGAAAATACAAAAGCAGAAATAGAAAGTTTAGAAAATAAGGTGAAGCATATTTCCCAAAATGTATAGTCAAAAGGGAAAAACGAAAAATAGAAGGATAAAGATTGAAAACATAGAGAATTGGTCCAGGAGGTCTGACACTCAAAACAAGTTCCAAAAATGAAGAGCACCAAACACACCTACACACACACACACACGCACACACACACACGCATGCACACACGCATGCACACACAAATAAAGAGTATCAACAACAAATATGCGTTTCCATTGGAAAGCTCCACCAAGCATCCCGCACAATGGTTAGAAGCAAATCCCAAGCACGTCATCAGGAAATTCAGAATACCTGGAGTAAAAAGGATTTCTAAAAAGATAATGACAAGTCACCTTCAAAGAACCAAGGTCAAAATGGCTCTAAACGTCCCAAGAGCCGTGTTGAAAGTTAGAAGGCAGTAAAACACAGCCTTCAAAATAGGGAAGAAAAATCATTCCAAGTGGGAAGCATGAATCCAGATATTTCTAGACAAGCCAGGACTAAAAAGTTTACTTGAAGTTATGCAACACTAAAATGAAGGGGTAAACCAAGAAAATCAAGGCATGAGATGGGAACACAGAGGACCACACCCAGGAGAGAGGGAAAGGGAAGTCTAGAACCCATGCTATATTGCACAGCCTATTCCGCCGCAAAGGGCCAGAGCACTCAGAAGACTTTTCCTGAATTGAGGGGGATTCAGACAAGAGGCAGAGGGTCTAGGGCTGGATTAGTGACGAGTACATAGAAAACAAAGCAACCAAGAGAGAAGGACTAAGTGCAGGAAGAACAAAAAGCTGAGCAGGAAAGAGGAAATAACCAAGTGTACCGTGGAGATGAGCAGTAAGTTACAATACTACAAATATCTTTAAATGACCTGAACAAAATCACAGCATAATTATCACGGGGGATGGAAGAGGGACGAAAGGTGCAGGCAAATGCAGCAGGGATCGCTATGAGTAGATGTCAAAAAATCCTGCTTACATCTCAAAAAACAAGAAGGACTAGAAGTATGTTATTTGGAAAGAGACAGGCAGACAGAAGGGGCATTTTCAAGAGTGGAGAGTGGTCCCTCTAGAGAGTGAACAGAGCCTTCTAGAATATGCACTAGACTTTTAAAACACACGTGCACATAAATCTCATAGAAGGACCACGTAATTTAAAACACGTTAAGACCCTCATGAAACAGTCATCGTGATGGTCACTGGGGATTTGATGATTAGTGATCAACCAGTACTTGTATTTTTTAATTTGTACAATGAATATTAAATTTACAATGAACGCATAATAAAAAAAGTATTTTTTGCAATGGGATTTTCAAATTCCCCAGTCTCCTCGCCACTGTCCTTGTTCTTTTCTGCTGGGCTGGGAGGCAACATCTGGATTAGACGCAGAGCAGAAAATGACTCTTCTTTCTTCCCCTCCTGAATGCCTACAGACAAATTACAAAGCTCTCACTTCATGGCTGTCAGCCCCTGCTCCTTCCCCCTCATATTCTTCCGGATTTTAAGTCTTTGCAACTTCAAGTTTCTTCAAGTAAAAACTCCCGCTTTCCAGTGATGACGACAAGTGTCGGGGATTTCTTTCCCCGTGTGTAGTTACTTTTAAGATACCATAGGGTTTGGGGGCAGATGAGACGGATGTCCCAGTTGTGCAAACATTTACGACCCGTCGAACCACCATTCTTCACTACTTTGAGGCCTGAGACTGTATTCAAAGAGACACACAAAGACTGAGGGTGGGAAGGTCAAGGTGGTCCTTTGAAGTCTGGGAACGTTGTCCCAGCCACAGAAGCACATAGGTTGGCTGGAGTGGTTGAGCCCTTCAGGCAAAATGATTGCATTTAAGGGCTGCAGGAACTTAAAATCAGAGGTCAGCCATCGGGTGACCAGAAATCCAAAGGGAAACATGGGGCTGGGGAAAGGGGCGCGGCAGGCAGTGGACACGAGGGGGGCCGGGGTGTGGTTCCAGGGCCGGCCCAGCAATGGTCCCCAGGAGCCTAGGACTCCGAATGGATGCATCCCTGAGGTCTGGCCAAAGAAAAGCCCCTGGCTCCCGGGAAGCCGGGATTCTGGGGGAGAGGACCCTGGTGGAGTGGAGGGTCTCCGTGTGGAGACCCTACTCCGGGAGCCTCATGAGCAAAAACAGAGGCCTATGGGAGAGCACTGGCTGCGGGAGGAAGGAGAGCCTCAGTGATGCCTGGCGGCTCAAGGTTCAAGGTGGGAACACTGCTCCTCGGTTCACGTCCTGGGGGCTGGGACTGCAGCCGGGCCACCAGGTCAGACGCCAGGGCCCAGGACCAGAGCAGGACGAAATCCGGAGAGAAAATAGGGTGGGGATCTCAGGGGAACTGGGGAACAAGCAGGGGAGACACAGAGGTCTTCGCCGCCGTCCCCAACCGTCCTCCAAACCCTGGAATGGAAGAAGAGCCTCGAGGAAGCTGTTCTTCACAAACCCCGTTCTCTTTGCTCCAGAAGAGGCCAAACCTGCGTGCTAGAGGCGGCGGTTTGAGAGCCATCCCGTGCTCGCCTCCTTTGGGCTCCGTGACCTCTGCTCCCTGCTCTCAGGTGCCAGGCCGAGACCGTGGGAGGCTTCCCAGTGCCTTCACTGCCTTTTTCAGGGGGGAGCTAAGCTGGGAGCCAGCGGGGCTCTCAGAGCTGGAAGGAAACCCGCTTGCCCCGGTCCAGCCCAGCACTGGGTGGGCACTGAGAAGAACGAAGATGCTCTCTAAACCGAAGCCTGTGGTTTTTCTGCCTCGGGTCCCAAGGGAAGAGGGAGGGACGCACTCCCCCATGAGGCTGGCGCAGGGGGCACAGAGGGGCTTTGCCTCCATTCTCCCTGGGGGCCAAGAAGGAGCCTGCCTCACAGGTGGCCCACATTCATGCGGCGCCCGCCTCATCCGAACAACCACGATGGCGCATGTGGCCACGGGGGAGGGGAGGGAGGAGGGAGGCTGAGTGGAAGCCAGAGGCGCAGCTAGGGGTCCCTCCTGAGGGCAAGATGGGCCCGCAGCTGACGCTGGGATGAGTGGGAGAGGGAGGACCAGGCCCAGGCGCCTGCCCCCAGCACACGCATTGGGCCCGGAGGAGGACGCGTGCTGACCCAGCTGAGCGATCAGATCCCAGCTAGGCTGGCTCTCGGCCCCTGCTGGCAGCTGTGGCAGGGCCGGGGACCCTGCCCACGGGAAGAAGAGACACACACAGACCCCGAGGCTTCCAGTCAGCTGCCAGGGGGACGAGCCCACCTGTCCCCACCCACCACCTGGGACTGAGCATTCTGTTCGCAGGAGGCCGAGCATTTCCTCGGGGACCCACTGCGCTCAGTAGCCCAGACCCAGCAGCCGTCCCAGACTTGGGGGTGAGCCCGGATGTAGTGAAGGTTCAAGAGGTATGTGGCGCTGTGCCAGAGGTGGCTTCGCTACTCCGCGCTCTTCTGTCCGGACAGCGGAGGGAAGCCAGAGCGACTTCGTAAGGACTCCACAGCAGACGCGCTGTTATCATTCCTGTCCACCTCGGAGCATTTAATTGAGGCTGGGGGCCAGATGCAGGGGGAAAAAAGCACGCTAATGGCCTTGCTTTGGCTTCCCTGCCTCTTGGCTCCCATTTGCTTCAGAACTGCACGTGTCCGTCACCACGGGGAGGAGTGGGGGGCAGAGGGACGCCCACGGAAGTCACAGTGCCAGCTCCTGGATTTCAAGTCATTATCCGGCTGATTCTCAGTGTGGGTGGAAGCAAACGTGCCGTCAACCTTTCTGAGAGAGGCGGAAAGATACAGAGTAAATCCAGGAACTACACCCCGTGCAGCTGGGCCTGCGACAAAACCGGCCTCCAGCGTGAGAAGCGGCGGCTGGCCTGCTCTCGGGCTCGGCCACAGCCCGCGGATGCTCCCACCTGCCGCAATCCCGTCCCGTCTGCAGAGCCGTCTGCAGCCACCTCGTACGCCGCAGTCGGAAGTCAACATTAATAGACGCAGTTCAAGGAACGTTTGTCTCATTTTTCCCGTAAGTCCAACTTCTTGGGAACCCGGGGGTCCGCTGAACTTCACGTAAGTCAAACTCCAAAATACTGACTTGTGCATCCTACCGGGTCCAGAAAGGACCGCCCGTGCAGGAAAGCCTTCCCAGACCGCAGACGCTGCCCGATCTCAAAAGGCTTCGAAGGGGCCGCTCTCCATCACACGCCACTCCTACCGATACTGTCCCTAACGGCCAAGACCGCTCGTCACCGCCTCTCTGCGGCTGTGAGGGTGCGAGACCGAGAGGTTTACTGACGCAGCTTCTTGGGGGAAAACGAAGCCCGTTGCCCCTGACGTTCTGTGTGCGTTGGTTGCAAAAGCTATTTTTAGAGCCCGGCAGGAGCCAAACCGGCGACGACTCTGACCTAAAATCCAGAGAGAGATTGCAAAGCGTCAACCTGAACTTCCCTGCTTTGGGAAAGTCTGGGGTGAACTGCAGCCATGGAAACTGGGCGTGGTCCCCGGGACGAGGAATGCCCGCACGCCGACTGGATAAGAGCAAACCGCCGTGTGTGTGTGTGTGTGTGTGTGTGTGTGTGCGCGCGCCGAACCTGGCCAGCGGGCTGAACCTGGCGGAGAAGCACACCACAGGCTCTATTCTCACTGCTTACAGTTAATTCCCGGGCTCTCAGGGAAGGCTCTATTTGCTTTCTCCCCAGTATAAGAGAAATAAAACAGTCACATGTTCCTGGCCAGCGGGATGAACCTGGCCATAAAAGAACCTGGTCATAAAAGAGAGGAGGAAGTGGAGAGGGGCTCAGCTCCAAACTGAGCCTGAAATGGGACAAACGTTGCACATCTGGGAAAGCCGGTCCAAGCTGATCTGTGGTGGAGGACGGGGAGTCTGGCGGTGCTGGCGGGGAGCGGACGAAAGGCCGGCTGGGCTTGCGACAAGTTATGACCCGTATCTAAGGCACCATATCCAGAAGGTGCCCTAAAAACAACAGGGAGCAATGGTGCACCGTGGATGCAACGGGCCAGAGTTCCAAACTCCACCATAGAGAAAGCCAGGGGGCAGCTGGGAATAGAGAGAGAAAGGGTACTTTCTGCTCCAAACTCAGTCGGAGTCTCCTGTAGCTGCTTTTTGGGCTCTGAAGGTGGAGTGGAGAAAAGACACGGTGGAGGAGGGCAGGAGAAGGAAAACATACGCAAGACTGGACGACAGCACGCTCCGGAATCGTCTGGAAGAGGGGCACCACTGGGAGCCCGCCCCTCCCCACCCCTTCTGCAATCACACGCACCCAGCTCCAACCGCTAAGGAATCCGAGGTCTCGCCAGATCCGTTTGGCAGGATTAATGGCACCACTGCTCCCCGATTTATGTCCAGCAATAACTCAGGACCTGGGCATTTAACTCAGAGGCAAAGTATCTTCTGTTTTTAAAACCTTACATTTAAAAGGAAACTTATCCACTGTCTGGCAGCCCAGAACACCGAGTCTCTTTGGAAGCGAGGAGGAGAGCCTTCCCGTAGCTACTCAGAGTCACCTGCTCGCCGCTCTGTCGTCGCACGTGCGGCTGATGGAGGCGGGTGTCTGGCCGTCGCCGCCGAGAACGGCTGCCCTGCAAGCCTTGCTCCGGCTCCGCGGCACCGCCTGGGAACTCTGCTTCCAAGCGGATGCCATCCGGCAGCGTTCCAGGGTGCCACGTGAGAAGAAAACCTCACCCACCCAGGCTGGTGTTGCAGCTACAGAAGGGGTGTCAAGAAATACCATTTATTTCGCCCAAAAGCGGTCTGCTCACCAATGTGCAAGCACGCTTCTGCTCTACAATGACAGCCTCCCTGACGGGACTGACGGGAGGGCCGTGGGCCTCTCCTTTCTCTGGGCAAATGCCCTTGTGTGAGAAGTGCCACTTCCTCGTTGGCAGGCGGCATTCTGCTCCGTAGGCAGGAGACGGGGACGGCTAATCCCGCGATCAGGTTACCTGTCCTGACCATGCAGTCGGAGGAACCAGACATGCAGACGAGGGCGTAGGGCCCTACAGGGAGCAGCAGGCTGGCCGCCGCAGAACACGGAAGAGTCCTAAGAACAACAGCAACAACGAGCATTTTTAAGCAGTTTGCGTGTATTCGTCTTCACGACAATCCTACAAAAGAGATGACTGTCCTCACGGACAGGTGAAGCGGCTTGTCTTGCAGAATGGGTCTGGGGCACATCTACCCCGTTCACAGAGAAGCAAGCTGAGGCTCAAAGCCAGTGGTCAGATCTGATCCCAGAACAGGTTGTGGCAATGTTCTCTCTCTCCCATCATGCTGCCGACGACACACGGAGTGGTTGAGAAGTGCCTGCCCCCAGCTTTTTTTTTTTTTTAAGGTTTTATTTATTTGGCAGAGAGAGAGAGAGAGTGCATGGGGGAGAGGGAGAAGCAGGCTCCCTGCTGAGCAGGGAGCCCGATGCAGGGCTCAATCCGAGGACTCTGGGATCATGACCTGAGCCGAGGGTGGTTGCTTAACGACGGAGCCACCCAGGCGTCCGGTCCCAGCTTGCAGCACCGTGAAAAGGCAGCCGTCAGCCATGGCTGGCCATGCAGAGCAGACACTGGCCATCCTGTGCTTCCAGGTGGGCTGGACCTGCTGCTTTCCCAGAAGTGACAAACGTTTGAGGATGACACTGTTTCAAGGTCTAACTGTGACCACTAGATCACTCGATCACTCACTAGATCACTGTGGTCTGAGGCATTCTCTCCAGCTGACTGTCCGACCCGGTATCAAATGCTTCAGAGGAGTGACACGGCTTCCACTGGACACTCTTACAAAGGGCAGAAAAGCAAGAACACATCCATTCCTTCTCCAGTGGTCATTCTCGTTCACTGAACTCTCACTTGGGGTCTCAAAAATGTGCAACCATGGAAAAACTTGAAAAGGACCGAAACACAAGTAGAGAAGCCTCTACCCTGCTTAGAAGAGAGGTTCATACACAACAGGAATGAATGCTCCTGAGGCAGAGAGGGGAAAACACTGCAGGCAGAGTCGGCCCCTGCCCGGATCCTGCTCGTAACAATTCTCCCTCCGGAAGGAGAGGAAACCCCACAGTTGGCTGTCCCTGAAGAGGGCAAGCGGAGTTTTGCGGAGGATTGTTATTTTCAACTGTAAATTGCCTCGTGTCTTGGGTCTCTGGTAAAACTCCATTTACTGAGCCTCATTTCCTACAACACCTCCTGCCCAATCTTCAGACTTTGCAGTGAGCACTTTTCCTCTGAAGAACCAAAAGCTTCGTTACGGAAATTTTCTGCTCCTGGAACAATACACATTTGCATGCTGGGAATGGCATGTGGCTAAGAAGATGCAAAGCTCACTCACACGGGGCATGAGCGACTGCCTAAGGACACAGACCCTGTTGGTCGCAAAATCAACCCGGTCACTCCTCTGTCACTGGAAACCACAAGGCAGGAGAAGGTGAAGCATTTCCGTTGTGATTTTTCTCTTCCTGAACTGGGACAGACTTCAGCTGGCCCCCGAGCTAGATTCCTTTCCAGACTCTCTTTTCCTAGACCAAGAGGCAAGTGCAAACCGCTGTGGTCTTCAGTCTGTCCTTCCCCCCATGCTGCAGGTGGCCAGCATCAGAGGCACAGCCCACGGTGGCCAGTAAACCTGGCTCTGACGCTGGGTGACGGTCGGCTTCTACCCAGCGTCCTCCTTGTTCTCCGAATCCCTGCTTGCAACTCCACCGTGACGTTCTGCTGCTCTGGGATTTGCCCCAGTTTAATCAGTTTCGTGCTCTGTGTTGTCCGGCCACGTCCCTCCAAAGGGTGACCACGCAAGACTAGGAGCCAAGAATTAATACCCGACTGTCTCCATCGTGTTGCAAGATTGGCCATCAGCTCCGAAGACAGAATTCACATCCCACTCGATTCATCTACTTAAAGTGCACAGTGTTTGGTGGTGCACAGAGTTGTGCGATCAACACCAAAATCATTTTTGGAACATTTCTGTCACTCCCCCAAAAAGCCTTGTGCTCATCAGCAGTCCCTCCTCTCCCTACCCCTTCCCCAGGCCAAGACAACTGCTCTTCTACTTGTCTCTCCGACCGGTGTTTCATCTGTCTACCTCGTTCGACCGCTGGGCTGACTCTGGGCCCCTCTGCTTGGTTTTGAGAACTGTCTGTAAAGTGGACTTCCTGTTCTGATCTACTTGGTCTGGAATGTCTCCTCTCATTTTTAATGCACAGCCCTACCCTCAGCCTCCTCACCACACCCCAGACCCCTCAACCTCCGGGTGTCCTAGATGGTAATTCTGTGGACTCGGGTCGCCCCAACCCTGCACGCTCTAAAGAAAGAACTAGCTCTGGCCAGGGCCCAGGAAAATAACTGATAGGCCCCTGAGGTCTCCTGCCTGATTAGAGTGTCCTGCGGGCCTGAGGCCCTGGACCACGCTAGGTTAAGCTCGGTGGGGGGGAGGGGGGTGGAGACTGCATGGTCAAGGCCAGTCAAGGCACCCCGTGCCTCCACGGCTGACCCCCACTAAAAACCGGGGATGCCAAGGCTCAGGAGAGCTTCCCTGGTTGGCCGTGCTTCGTACCTGCTGTTCGGCATCACTGCCGGGACATGAGGTGCTGTCTGTGCAGCCCCACGGGAGAGGACAGCCCGAACCTCACACCTGGCTTCTCCTGGACTCCGTCCTCTGCATCTTTTTCCTTTCCTGATTTTCATCTGTATCCTTCTACTCCAACGACTTGATAACTGGAAACAGGACTGCTTTCCCGAGTTTTGTGAGTCCTTCTAGGGAATCATCATCACACCTGAGGGCAGTCTGGGGACCCCAAACACACTCATTTTTCACTCCTAGCCCTCTAACTGTGCTGTCTCCACATACTATGTCAGCCTGCAAGGCCCAGAAAGTCCCATCTTTTCCAAGAGAGACAGCACCATGGGGAAGAGTGCAGACTCCGGGCGACGCGGTCGGCCTCCTAGCTGCCTCTCCCACTAAGCCTGTGACCCTGAGTAAAGAGCTTGCCCCGTCTGCGAAATGGAGACCATGATGATACTCACTTCCAAGGCCATCAGATGTAAATGGATTTGCAATGTGTACAGCATAAGATTAAAGCCCGGCACATGGAAAATTCCACCATTAATTACGGTTTTTAGGAGCTCTCCCATCCGCTCCACTCACAAAGTTAACTCCCCTCCCGTCAAACCACACTTCCCTGTGCTTAAATGCAACTGTGCCCACTTAGGTCCGGGGTCTCCAACAAGCCCAGGACCTCCTTTGGGAGGATCACGTTCTTCACCGACCCTGTCCCCCAAAAGTTCCTACGAGGCTGAGACCAGAATTGGTTCCTAAAATATGTCTGCTGATGCCTAGGGAAGAGATCTCTGTTTAAAAGTCTAGAAAAATCAGGTTTTTCATGTAAGGATTTCCCCTTGTGTAAGCCAATGACAGTCCCCCAGGGAGGGGGGAAGAACCCTTCTCCATTATATACATTTGTGTATAGAATCTGAGACACCAGCAGCCACACACATCCAGGACAGCCCTTTCAACCAACAGCCTCTAATGGCTCCTATACCTTATAATTACAATCAAATTATATGTTGGTTTAGGATGGCTAATTATTAATCATCAGCCTGAATTAGATATTAATGAGTAATGCCACTAATTACAGGGTCACCTCACACAGAGCCGGCAGGAACCCCCAGCACCTCATTCAACTGCAGACAGTCCCCAGAAGCAGCGCCCTGGAAAATGTCCCATTTCTGGTGCCACCGGAGACCCCCGCCTCCTGGTAAAACTCTCAGATTTTACAGCTGGGAAAACTGGAAAGATCAGCGCTTGCCACGCGGTGAGCGACACACCTCTCTGAGGCTGCTGAGCTCAGCGAGGTTTCCATGAATTCAAGGTGCATCGAACGTGCGTGCCGCCAGGCTGCGTAGACTAGATCCCCTTTCTGCTACGAGTTTCCAGATATGAGGACGTAATGGTACAAATCATAAAATTTGAGTTCATATCCAAGTACAACTGAATTCACAGTTCTTTTGTCAAGGAATTCTCACGGGAGATTTGTCGAATGTTCCCAGATCCTCCAAACCGCCGTCAACGACACCTTTGTTCTTGGTTCGCTCACGCACTCTCGTTCCTTCTGGAAAAGATTCCAGACCTTTATCACTTTCCCATAACCTCCCATGCAAAGGCCTAGCTCCCACTCTTCAGGGCGACTTCTCCTCCTCTTTCCCAAGGAGAATGTGGGTCATAAACCACGAGCTCTCCTCCTGCTCTTCAAGACCGAACCACCATCTGTGCTCATGGCCTGACCTCGCCCGCACTCCGGGGTCCTTCACTCCCAGCCAGCCCCCTCCCTCCTTCCTGTGTCTCCAGACCTTGCGCCGTGCCCTCACCTGTACGCACGTTTAAACGGCGGTCTCCCTGTCCTCACCTGGGAAGAGGACATTCAAGCAACGGACGACAAATTCAGGGAGATCTGGCGGAAGTTTCAAAGTCGGAAGCTGAGAAGCAGCTGATAAGGGAGCGGCCTTCAGGGGACAATGTGTGAGGAGAGCTCCCCTGGGGCAAGGTGCTCCCCGGAGCAGGGGAGTCTTACCATCTGACCCAAGCCCGATGGCCAGTGCTCCTGGCAGCAGAAACACACCCTCACTCCTCTCGGCCCCAGGATTAGGGAAAGTGGCCTGTGGAGCGGCGCGGAGCCTGGGTAGACGGGGGCGTCACCTCTCCGTGTGTGACTCCTGGAACGCAGACACGGAACCCAGGGCAAATGCGACCCGTGACCACTTCCAAAATGGCCTTATTGAAGCTCACTATAGAAAAGGAGGGAAGTACTCCCTCGTGCTACAAGACAGATGAACCTCGCAAACTCTGGGTGACGTCAAAGAAGCCAAACGCAAGCCCGGGACTGCACAGTTCTGCGCGCACGAACCGTCCGGAACAGGAAGTCCAGAGGCAGCGGACTGGTGGCTGCCAGGGGCGCGGCAGGGGAGGGGGGAGGGGGAGGGGGAGGGGACGGCTGCCTACTGGGGAAGGAACCGGACAGGAAGCGCTGATGGGTGCACAGGAGCGTGAGTGCCTGTGACGCCACTGAACTCTATACCGTCAAACGGTTAAGATGTAAAATTTGTGTCACGTGCACTTTACCACCTTAAATAAAATCGTCAACAAGACAGAAAATAGGGAACGTCTAAAACCGTACCCTAGAAGACAGAAACCACCTACGAGCCCGTCGATGGGTGAACTGGGCTGAGAAGACGCGATGTATCTGCGAAAGAAGAACATCCCGCCGCTTGCGACGACACGGATGGACCTCGAGGGCGTCCTGCTGAGTGCCCGACGTCAGAGGGAGAAACACAAGTAGGGAGTGACAGCGCGCGGGGCATCTACGGAAGCTACGGAAGCCAGACCCGTAAGGGAGCAGAGATCGGCACAGCCGGTGCCGGAGGCCGGGGCAAGCAGGGAGGGGCTGGTCCCAGAGCCCAGACTTCCAATCCTGAGACGGGGACGTTCTGGAGATCTGACGGGCAGCACGGCCACTACGCTTATTAGTAACCTACTGTATGCTCGAAATTAGCTGGGGAAGAGATCTTGAGGGCTCCCACCCTTTCAAAGACAGGGCTTTTGTAAAGTGATGGCCACGCTGGCTGGCCTGACCGTAGTAGCCATTTTGTACCAGAACACTGTCCGCACCCCCACACAGTTTGTATCGTCCGTCCTAGCTCAGGAAAGCTTGAAAAAAATAAGCGCTTAAAATGCGTATGTAAATTAGTGAATTAACTACCTGGAAACAGAAGGCAGCTCTGCAGTACGGGGACCCCAGCAGTTAGAGGGTGCGGGGTGGACGCTAAGCCAGAGGTGGAGGGAGCACGGGGAGAGGCCCAAGGAGGGAAGGGCCCTGCCGCCTTGATAAAGCAGGACTGAGGTTCGGATTCCCCAGCCCTACACGGGGCAACGGGAAGATCCTTCCTCCCGCACCTCCCGCAGGACAGAGGAGTGAGCAACAGCTGCTCCCCCACTGCAAAGGGTCAGCAAGGGACAGGAGGACATCTTATTCGGCACGGAGCCCAATACAGGGCTTGAACTCACCACCCTGAGATCAAGACCTGAGCTGAGATCAGGATCAGACGTCTCACCAACTGAGCCACCCAGGTGCCCTGAAGAGTTCTTAAGTTCAAGGAAGTTCAAGTTTTTATGACAACAGGAGATGGGACAATTTCCATAATGGACTGAGGCTGATTTGTGACTTAAAGTAGCCCTAGGACTTGCCTAACCCAAGAGTGATAAGAAACGTCACGAGGTCTACCAGGGTTTCCATCAGGGCAGGAGAAGGCTCACTGCACTGGGAAGGAGGAAACCGAGACAGCTGGGGTTTGATCATTACACCCAGGAGTTCTACTCACTCGGAGTTTACTCCTGGGGTGCACGCTCGGTCTCTCCCATTCCTAAGACATCACCGGATCTCTACTTACCCTCCTCCGCAGCTCCTGCCCCTCCCCTCTCCGAGTCCAGGCTGCCCCAAACACCTCACTCGCTTTCCCAACTTCCTCATGCTCCATCCGTCCCTCCGCACACTGCCAGCTTCGGATCCGAATGCTCCCTTAAAACGGTTTCAGCAAGGCCATGAGGGGCTGATCCCTTAAACCCAGTGGCACTTCAGGTCTTCCTGTTATTAAATCTCTTACTCCCCTGATTGTCCTCATACATCTCCGATCATTCACCAAGACTTGTCAGTCTCCCTTACGAAGGCTCCCTCCGTCCCAGAAATATTCGGGCTCTCCTTGTCTTTCTCTAAAGGACCTCTGGGCACTCTCACTCTCTCTCTAATTGCTAGGACTGATGTCTCTTCAGAGCCTCAAATGTCACTCATCCATTCGGTCGTTCACTAAAGATTCTCAGCAGGCGACTAAGTGCCAGGTAGTAGGTGGGCATGGGGTCTACAGCTGTGACCCAGCCACACTCCTGGCTTCATAGGTCTACAGTCTGGCGGGCGATAAAGACGGTAAAGAGAGGCTCTCCGACTGGGAGAGGCAAGTAGGAACACAGCACTGGTTCATAACAGGAGCCTGTGAATCATTCGGGCCTCACGAACTTTATGAAATTATATGAAAAGTTCTGTCGGATCGGACAAGTTCAGGGTCGATGCAATCTATGCCCTTCATTAGCTTAGGCAAGAGGTCCTTGACTAAGAAACATTACCGATGTGCCCCTGGACATGGTGTCACTCTGGAGAAAAATCAGGGCGTAAACAAAGACGTGAGACCCTGCTCTGAGAGGTGAGAGCTGGGCCGGGGCCCTCAGTCCTTCACTGAAGAGTACTGGCAGCAGAGGGCAGTGACACAGTGGAGGCGACGGGGGACCTCGTACGGCTTAACTCAAGCTCCGGAATGCCTAACTATGCTGCTCCTGCGGCTCTGAGTAACCCTTTCCCAAACCCCCCAGTCCCACAGTCATGCCACACAGCGCAGGTGCCCGGGCTCCCGGTGTGAGCAGCAGGGATGTGGCTGTCCTGGGAATGACACAGGCCTCCTGCACGGCTTTGAAAAAGAGGGATTTGGGGGCCAATATTTAGAAGTCAGGAGACTTCATGGAATGATCTGGATTTGTGTGTTCTCTTCAAAGTCTGAGGACCCAGCAAAGGCCAGCCCTGGTCCCCGCTCCCACGCCCCACCTCCATACCCAGACTCTGCTCTCCTTCACGGCACTGGCCCACTCTCCGCTCCGGTGGCTCTGGTGGAGACAAAGAAGGCCAGAGGACAAATGGAAAACCGTGGGAAATAACCCATTTACCAGGCAGGAGAAAAAGTACCTACAGAGGAAGAAAAGGGAAAGAAGTAAAACAGAAAAGGTACACTTTTTTTTTAAGGCTATAAATTTTCTTAATGCAAGATCTCCTGTATTATGTTGTCACCTGGGAAGACTCAGTATCTACAGCCTCATCCAGCCGAGCGCCATGCGGATCGTGAACTGTTCTCCCCATCCCATCCTTCCCCAAAATAAAACCATTGCTGTTAAGGTGTTAGGACCACTGTGGGGGAGTAGAAACGACCGCGTCCTCACATCCAAGAAATCCTAGTGTATCTGCGCAGTAACACCAGAAGGGCCATAAACCCTCCGCCCTACAATTAAACAGCTCCACCCACCACTAACAAACTACGCATGTCGTCAGCTCTGATCATTAAGAAGAGACGGCTGGTATTGGGTTCGGTTTTGTACGTCAGAGATACATGTACTATTAATGACTCATGATCACAACTCTGTTTTCTTGAGTCTTTTCAGAGCACGTATTAATCATCTGCTAATATTACTGAAACTCATAAAATACAAGCCACGTTTTCGCGTGGTGCCTTTCACACGTAAGAACAGCGGTTTGGGGCACCTGACAGCACAGCACTATTCCCATGCTTGGCCTCTAGGGCTAACACTGCGTCACAGCCCTGTTCCCGTACCCGTGGCGCCTGGAGGGAGGAAGTACTACGTGTGTTCAGCTCTACAGTGTCAAGTTCATCCACGTTGTTCTGCACCCGACCACACAACGCTTTTCATCTTGCAAAACGAAAACTCTGCACTATCGGATAACATGCCCCACGCCTCTCTTCCCCCAGCACCTGACGACCACCAATCCTCCATGAATTTGGCCATGCCAGGTCCCTCATATGAGTGGAACCATACAGGATTTGTCTTTTTTTTTTTTTTTGAAGATTTTTATTTATTTGTCAGAGAGAGAGAGTGCAAGAGCGAGCACAGGCAGAGTGGCAGCAGAGGCAGAGGGAGAAGCAGGCTCCCTGCTGAGCAAGGAGCCCGATGTGGGACTCGATCCCAGGACACTGGGATCATGACCTGAGCCGAAGGCAGCCACTTAACCAACTGAGCCACCCAGGCGTCCCTAGGATTTGTCTTTGGTAATTGGTTTATTTCATTTAACGTGACGTCCCCAAGGTTCACCCATGCTGTAGCTTATGTGGGAACCTCCTTCCTTTTTTAGGGCTGAATGATATTCCATTGCATGTATACCCCACGTTTTATCCCCCATCCATCCGTCGGTGGACGCTTGGGTCACATGCACCTTCCAGCTGTTGTGAATTAATGTGGCCAGGAACACGGGTGTGCGACTGAGAGCCTGCTTTCAACTCTTTTGGGTACGTACCCAGACGTGACACTGCTGGATCACATGGTGATTCTATTTTTTTTAGAAATTCTTGAGGGACTATCGTACCGTTTTTCTATGGCAGCTGTATGATTTGGCATTTCTACAAGCAGTGCTCAAGGATTCCGATTTCTCCATCCTTGCCAACACTTGTTCCTCTCTGCTTGCTTGTTTGTTGGACAGTACCACCCTAATGGATGTGAGGGGGCAGCCCACCCATTAAATTCCAATACTGCAAAGGTCGTGCTTTGCTCCCAGGTGACACTTTACTGATGAGTGTATGTAAGTATTTGCAAGGAGCCAGGAGTGTGGCCCTACAGCATTGCACAGTGGCACTGAACATCAAGACTGGGATGGAAACTGAGTCACAGGACATCCCTGGTGCAGGAAGTAACGGGCCCAAAGCATCGCCTTCCTCGTCGCATAGATCCGCCCATGGGCAGCTCTACTCTAAAGTGATTAGGTCCTCAGCTCTCAGTTTGGGCAGGAAAATAAGAGAACGTGAGGAATCTTTGTTATTTAAAATGTGACAACTATGAACTTCAGAACTACCTGTCGAAAGCCCTCATCCTAACTCACAATTCCTGCTTGCCACCCTCCTTTAGATCAACAGACACTACCCGAAAACTAGACCAAGGTGGGAAAGCCTCTTCCGCCTCTGCTAACTGAAGACAGAACCCTGAAGGTCTGAAGCCACTTTAGCCCTTCAGCAAAACTCAGAGAAGTACCGAATGACTCAGGTCTCATCTTGGTTAGAAACAGCCTCTGTGGCGGGCTGAACAACGCCCCCTCCCCTCCAAAAAATCCACATCCTAATCTCTGGAACCTGTAAATGTTACCTTACGTGGGAAAAAGGACTTTGCAGATGAGATTTTTTTTGTGGGCTAGAGAATTACCTTCGCTTACGCACACGGTCCGTCAATGTCATCACAAGGGCGCATCGCATGGGAGGCAAGAACATCAGAGGGAGGAGAAGGGTGTGTGATGAAGGAAGAGGAGGGGTACGGTGGAGCCACCAACCCAGGAACGAGGACTTCCAGAAGCTGGAAAAGGCATGGAAACGGATTCCCCCCTCCAGCCTCCAGAAGAAACCCCTCCGCTGAGCACACCTTGAGTTTAGCTCCAGAAAGCTCACTCTGGACCTCTGACCTTCGGAACGTAAGCAAATACATCTGCGTGGTTTCCGGCCACCGCGCCGCGAGAGATTTGTCACAGCAGCCGTGGGAGTACGGCGTCAAGGTCAGCCCACCTTACTCAACACCCCTACGGGAGAGCGTCCCGTCTGTCGCGCTCTGGGGTACCAATCCCCTCATCTCCGAGGGCAGCAGGGTGGGACGTGGGCAAGAGTCAGACAGAGCTGCACAAAGTCCCTCCAGGTGCCCTCCGGGGCCACAAAAATATGGTTCTTTTCTCCATGTTCCCGCATCACAAAAAGGGGAGGGAGGGCTGCAGGTATGAAAGAGTCACGGGAATGCGCACACCCCAAACGTCACAGGCCAAGCTCTTGAACACAGACCATCAGATAGGAGGATGGATGAAAGGCGGCGGACATTCCCGTCATTTCGATCTTTCCGTATCACCGTTTGATAAGCTGCACCTGAAACCTTTAGCTAACGACGAAGGCAAAATGGTGTGTCTTCCTCAGCAAGAAAGCCCTGACAGTAAGACACCGTCAAGTCCCAACGCGGCTTCTGCCCACTGCTCCTACACTCCCTCCCTCCGGGTTCCCGCGTCCCTGGGATCTGGGGATGCAACAGCCTCCAGAGCTGGCCTGCACCGACCTGATGGGCAGAGAAGGGTCTCCGGCGTCCCACCAGTCTTTCGGGGGGCTGATGTACATGCACCACAGCTCCCAGCTGTAGCCGTGGGCCGAGTTCTCGTACCGCTGCACCTCAAACGTGTCCTGTTTGATGTTGTCGATGGACGGGAGGATCACTCGCTTCCGGTTCTCCTGGATTCGGGACAGAACCGGCTCGGCCCTGAAACACAGGGAAAGAGAAGTAAAATCTCGCTCCTGCGGCACGCCCACCCCTCCACTGGCACTGACCCCCACCCCACATGGAATGCACAGAAGTGACCTATCGCTAAGGTGGGGGCCCTGGGTGGGCTGGGCCTCATGTGGAAACTGAGGCACATGAGCGACCTGCCCCGGGGTGGATGGTGCCCCTGGGTGCGGTGAGGCCCACGCCCTGGCCCCTGGGGCATCATACGGTGCTGTCACCTGGGCCGAGAGACCCGGAGCAAGAATTCAGAATGCCCCAGGCCTGTGTGTTGTGATGACAGCAAAGGCCTAGGCAAGCCCGCTGGACTCCACCTTGCGCACTACACTCAGGCTTCCCAGTGTCTGCCATTTCCCCTCTGGCACTGGTTGACGTCTCTTGTTTCTTCTGCAGGAGCTGAATTTTCTCTCCCAAAATGGGTCACTTCTGCCCTTGATGGCCTGGTTTTAATAAGCGTCTCACTAGCTTCTCGGTGTGTGTGACTGTTTCAGTTGTTTTAATTGATTATTTAATTGATTTCTTAAAAGGGATCTAATTGAATTGGTTAGCAATGGCAGGAGAGAACTAATTAAATGCAAAGGCAGGCAGAGTCCTGCCTCCCAGCTAGCCTGGCCCCTCAGGGCTGCAGCGGGAGGCAGGCAGGGACCTGGCTCAGGGTTTAAGGTGCAGCCCTGCCCACTCAGGAGAAAGCAGATGGTCAGGCTCCCCCCAACCCCAAGTGTGTGTCTCCCAGGCAGACGTAGGCGAGGACTGTTTCCCAGATCCGAGAAGGCAAAGATGGCTCTCACAAGCCAGGGCATTAATCTCCCTGCTTAGAGCAGCTCCGGCTTTGGAAAAGAGTCAAGTGAAGATACCTCTGCATTATTTGGGAGAATAATGGGAGCGCTCGGCCTGCCACCCATCTCTTTTCATTTCCAGCTATTGAATTACCTGTCGGCTCATCTCATCTTTCCATTTAAAATGAGCAATAAAACATACCCTGGGCCATTTACTGCCTCCAGTGCTTTTGCACACACCGCACAGACCGAAGCCAAGTGGGACTGACTCGCCGGGGCTTCCAGACACTCTTCAGAGCTTCACCCCTCTAAGCACCTGCTCCTGCGGTTCTCCTCCTGGGAGGAATGCCCTTGGCCACTGGCAGGAAGTCTAGTTACCTATGGAGCCTTACCAGATCAAGTGCCACCTCTCCCAAGAAGCCTTCTGTGATTTCTCCTGGTAGGAAGGCTCCGTCCTTCCTCTCAGCTCTTGGACCATCTTCTTCATCTCATCAAGTCACCCTGACTATACCTTGCCTTTGCCACTGTTAGAACACACACTGTTTTTCCGCACGAGCTAATGGCAGCGGATACATACGGGCCACTTACTACAGGCTAGGCACCATTCTAAGCATCCCACAGGAGCCAGGGCGACTCCTGTAAACCTCATAAAGGTTCCAGGAGGTAGACAGGATGATCAGCATCGGACAAATGAGGTTACGTGGCTTGCCCTGGGCCACACGGCCAGCCAGCGGCAGAGCGGGGGTTTCTACCAGGATGGCCTGTCTTCGCGCCCTGCCCATAAGCTCCACTGTGTCCTTGACAGGACCAGCCTCCTCCCACTGGTCTGGAGGCTGCAGAGAAGCTATCCATCCCCCGCCACTGTGCTGAGCTTCCGAGCTCAGGGGCAGGACAGCTTTGTTCCACCAATGCTTCTGATGCTGCGGGGTGTGACCTCCCAGTGAGCAGGGAAAGGTACACCTGCTCCCAGTTACTCGCAGCCCGCCCCGGGGACACCCCACCTTCCGCCGGGCGGCCGGCCGTGCTTCCCGCAGAGCGGTGAGCTCCCTCCCGCAGCCCGTCATCTGGGACCTGCTCTGGACAGCGGGGTGTGCGCAGAAGAGACGACGTCACATCCGAGCAGAAACCCGCAGAGCCGAGCCACGACAACGGGACGTCCTCGGCAGAGCTCTGCTTCCCGTCGCTTCAGACTGAGACAGGATGCGCGTCTCCCATTTCGATACTGAGCTGTCTGTCACTTTCAAATGGTCCGCGCGCTGCCGTCCACCGGCGTGTTCAGGGGAAGATCCGAGCCGGGACGCAGGTTCCGAGCCCCAGAGACTCGCGGACTGCCTCTGGGGGACCTGCCGCGCTCGCTCACTCGCCCCCCTCGCTGGCACTGGCTGCTCTGGCTGAGAAATGCCCAGCACCTAATCGCGTTCTTAGGTAACAGCACGACTCTCTTCCCCGGACCCACAGCCTGTAGCTAACACGCCTGGATTTGAAAAACAGGGAGACCTGTAGCCCATGGAGGCCGCCAATAGGACTTCATCGAATCAATAGGTAAAAACAGCCTCACTTCAGCAATGATCAGATTGTTCGTCTACATATTGGTTTTCACTTTTTTTTTTTTTTTAATTTGGGTTTTCTCGAAGTGGCTGTCTTCACACTATTCATTACCCCATGACCAGGGTAGACTTACGCGGTCCAACCGCAAGCAATTCCTGTTTCAGACCTCACGGTTAACAGCTTAAGGCATTTTCCTACAAGTGTCCACAAGTCCTGAATCAAATCTCTACTCCCTTCACAATCAAGTACACTGGCATATAAAATAAAATGCATCACGACTCCTTTCGCACATGGCCTCTTATGGCCGGATTTCCATTTTATGTACACGGGACGATAGCCTAAAGGCTGTTAAATGTCAGTGCTCCCTTCCAGGAAGGGAGAACAAATTCCAATTCTTTAAACAAAAAGGACAGTCTCAGAAGGACTTTACTAAGCGGCCACGTGTGTAACCTGTACAAAGTTAAGCTGTTTTGAAGCTACAGACTCCAAACAACTAAACTCAAATGTCCTGGTTTCTCTGTACTACATTTCAGCTAATAATTGCAAAACGAACACCAGTTTTAAAAGTTGCTATGACCAATTCCGTCGACTTTAGCAAGGTACTTTAAGTTATAGGGAAAAAAAACAAACCTCCTTGAGGTCTCAGAATGCAGAAGACATGTGCAGAAGAGCTCTAGACAGAGCAGCAGTGGCTGACCAGCCTCCAGATAAGATGAAAATCTTTGTCGTCATAAATCACTGAGGTTGGAAATTATGAGTGCAGCATAACCCAGTGAAAGTTGAGACACAGTGTCTACCTTGTAATGAGGAACCACCAGGGACTACAGGTCACTCCGATAGACATGTGGAAACTGAGTGTGATGGGCTAAGGATGGCACAGAGACCAGGTCGACCATGGGCTACTTGAGGGCAAACAGCAAGTCCTGCCAGATTCCGAACCCCAGCTGAGTGACCAACTGTCCCATTTGGCCTAGGGCTGTTCCAGTTCTACTGCTGAAAGTCCTGCATTTGGGGAAATCCCTCAGCACCAGGCAGACCTGAAGAGCTGGTCACCCCACCCCTGGCCCAGGACAGCGCCTGGGACCGTGGTAGGCGTCCAGGAAATATTTGTAGTAAAATGTCATTAAAGAGATTCTAAAGTGTGTTGCGAATGCAAGAGAAGAAATGATTTAATGCGTCAATGGTGATGCGACAGTGGCTCTTCCAATCTGGTACCGCGAACAACATGTATTCAAGATGGTGCCAGTGAGTTGACACACGTCACAAACATGATTTGTGAGATGAAAGACTGCTTCTTGGTAATTCAACAAACCGAGCACAGGGTATTTAACCTCTAACCTGCTCTGTCGCCGGTGGTCAGTCAGCAGCAGTCACATGACGGCTCTTCTCAGCTGGGAAGTCCTACCCCACTGTGGGCGCTCACTGAGGGATCTGGGCATTTTGATGTCACAGATAATCCCATGGGTTCCAGGAGGCTTTCCCTGAGTAGGCAGCATTATAAATGGATCTCTTTCCTCCAAACAGCACTCAACCATCCTCAGACAAGGGAGCACGCAAGTGGGAGAAGAGAACAAATATGGCTGTCTTGTCCCCTTAGCAAGGATTATCCTGAGTTCTGGCAATTAACCTATCATTTTTGCTGGGAATTTGGATGGTGATAGGGACAGTGATAGCCACAACAATGAAGGACAGAGTAGACAGCAAATTTTCCCCTGCTTCCCAGTTTTGTCCTGGATTATCAACCAGTCCTTCGCCATTGTTCTGGGAGCCCCATAGGAAACAGGCAAAGCCCCACCTCCCAGATTCTAATTCCTCCTGACCACATTCCCCGGTGCTCAGTGCCCCTGGGTCTAGCAGGTGACCTACCAGCCAGCGGTGAACTCCACGTGGGCATCAAAGAAGCCAGTGACCTGGCCCGTGGCCACCTTCCAGCCCTCGATGCGAGCTCGGATCAGGCCCTCTCTTTTCTGATTGCGCACCACCTTCACCAGCCCCGGGTAGCGCTTGTGCACGTACTCCTCCAGGGGGGCCTTCAGCTCCTCTACAAAGGATAAAATGCAAGAAGGTCCATAAACACGTCAGGTCACACATCCAACCCACTGCGATGCCAACGGATCTTCAGGGAGTTCGAGAGGCAGAAAAGTTGACACGTTAGTAACATTAGTACAGGAGACAACTGGCTCAGCACGAGCGTCAGAAGACATTGCTGACACACGCCAACCCAGAAAGCAGTGTTCGTCCCACGTCCGAGGTATACAGCTGGACAGAATCCACATCTGGCTTTAACGTTCTGACCGCTCCAGGCCAGCAGAAGTCTTCTGAGGCTGCTTCTCTTTGTGGACTTTCCTCCTTTCTAGGCCAGCATTTCTGCCCTCCCACCGCCCCCTGGGTCCTGTTATTCAACTTCTAAACACGTTTTCCATCAGCTCAGACACCGGTTCTTAGAGTACATGTCCTGGGTGGTCCAGACCCACAGTCACGCACCAGATGCACAGCTAACAAGATTGTTGCCGTGGTCTCAGTTTCACAAAGGAATCTTTACCAGTAGCAGAAATGCTGCCCTACCAGCGATCCAGCAGCCTCCCTTCTGCAACAAGCAGGTGGTTTAAGGTGCGTTATTTATATGATCCAGTTTAATCCTTACAGCAACTAGGAGGGAGCTAGAGTGATTCCATTAATGACTTGGGTTCATTCCACTTTGCAAATGGAGAAACAGTCTTGGGGGGGTTAACCTGTCCTGAGGTCACACCCTGAGTAACGCAAGGGCTAAAACACACACCAAATGTGTCTGACCCATAGACAGCACAGCTGACCCCTTTCTGTACATGAGAATCACCAGGTGAGGGGGAGGGGCTCCCAGGGAGGGACTCGCAGATCTGCACACTGCGAGGATCCAGCCTTGGGGAGGGTGCTACGGGCCACTGTGGGCTGGGGAGCACACAAACAGGCCACAAACCATCCTTTAAGAGACACTCTTACCTCTGATGTCATTTGAGAGAAACCCAAAAAAGGCTGTATTTACAGATGTCGTGTAGAACCCTCACTTCCTGGTTATACAAAGCAACTTTGGGGAATTAAAGCCACAGATCTGAGCCTAGGTAGAGGCTGAGCTCTCTAGGTCACAGGTGTCGTCCCGGGAATGATGCTGCCATGGGACCCGGGAAGAATTGCAGAGGCCAGGGTGTGTAGCTGGTGGGAGGGGAGAGTCTCCATGGCACGGAGATGTGGAACGGTTCCTATCAAATGCCCAGATGGTGAGGGAATGGGAACCTGATGGGCCGCACTGTGCACTCCCCAAAATCTATCTGTCGAAGCCCTACCCACCCCAGGTCCTCAGGATGCGATCCTATCTGCAGAGATGGACTTGAAGGAGGTGATTAATTTGTTAGTGTGGCCCTAATCCAGCATGACTGGTGTTCTTTTAAGAAGAGATTCGGAGCCACCGGGGGCCACCCACAAAGAGGTGGTTATCTGCGGGCTGAGGGGAGAGACTCAGGAGACACCGACCCTGCCCACACCTTGGTCTTGGACGTCCAGCCTCCAGAACTGTGAGAAAACAAATTTCTGCTGGTCAAGCTGCCCAGTCTGTGGTCCTTGGTTATGGCAGCCCAAGCAAACGAACACCGGGAGGGGGGGTACTTGCTTGGAAAGGGGAAAAAGCGGGAATCTGGGTGGGGCAGGGGCATGACCCTCTAACAAGGAATAGCATGTACTTGGGTTTTTCAACACTGGAGTCGGGCCGCCTGGGAGTCAGAACCAGAGCCGCCGCTTATCTCCTGAGTGGCCCTGGGAGCTTCAGTCAATCAGTTCTGGACTCAATTTCCTCCTCTGTGGAAGGGGACAATCATCACAGCCCATGGGCCCCGTAGCGGTGTGATGGGGACGGGATGGGTCACTGTGAGAGAATGCCGAGAAGGGTCGCTGTCACAGTGTGAAGGCTCAACCCTGACTTTCCTGTCCACGTAGCTGGAAGGCACGTGGACAGAGACTTCAGAGCAGCCCAGGGAGCCCGAGGAAGCCACCCCCAAAAGGGAACGGGCCTGCATGCTAGAACAGTGGCTCTCAAACTGGGGGGCACATTACCACGACCGGGGGTGGGGGTTGCTGAAACAGCTTGCCCGGCCCCTCCCCCCACAGTCCCATTTTCAGAAGGTTGGGGGTGAGGCCTGCATGTCTGTGTTTCTAACAAGACCCGGGGGGGTGCCCATGCTAGAGTATGGGGAACCACACTGAGAACCACTGAGCTCAAAACACACACGGCTTTCTTGGCGCGTGCCTGGTGCACTACACACCCTGGAGAAGTTATTGTGGTGACGTCACCAACTGGCCTCTCCAGTACTTGCCATCATCCCAGCACTGGCGAGGGGGCTGGTGGAGAGGCCAGGCTGTGGGGACCCTCTGTTTCTTCACTCACCGTGAGAGAGGGACAACCAAATACACAGGGTTCTGAGCTTCTAAAAACCATCTACTGACTGAATGTTGGCGGGATTTTTCCCGTCTTCATTACACTTCTCGTAACAAGAGTTCTAACCAAGAGCGTGGGGCAGGCCATGCCTGCTTGGGTCTTAACTTTTCCTCATGAGTGCTGGGTGGGCGGGCAGGGGATGAAGGGACGTGCCGTGGACCGCGCACGGGCACCTCACCCACGGAATGGCACGGTGGGAAACCTGCCCAGTCACTAGGATCGGCACGTGGTGGTAGGGATTTGGGGATTCTCCGTAAGTGCAGGGAGAGTATCCTGAGCGCTGAGCTCTACACCAGGGCACCCACAGGCACTGTCACCCTTTCGCTGCCGGGTGACTGGGACCCCCGGGGGGGCTCGGCCGGTAACTGGATGGCAGCTTCTGGACATGCATTCTCAACGTCCCAGGATACATAGACACACAGCGAAATGCACACGCACGGAACTGGGTCTTCTCAGGTGACAAACCCACTAGTGTCTGGGAGACTGAAAAGAGGTCATGAACCAGGAAAGAGAAAAAGGAGAGAAGTAGAAGAACACATTGGTGACGCCACCTGGGGACAATGAGATGCCAGCACACATCAGGTAGACTGCCGAACCAACCGGTGACCCCGAGGTGAGGACAGAGGCGCATGGTATTGGGGACACAGTGGTGAGAGAAGATACCGTGAAAGAGCCTGGAGACTCCAGGGATGGAGCGAAGACTCGGGACGGCACCTGGGGACACACGCGCGTTCGGGAGGCAGGAAGAAGAGCTGGGAACAAGGCTGGCTACAAACAGTGTCGTAGGGGCAGAAGCCTATCATGGGTAGAGCGTCAAAAGGAGGCCATGTGCCTTCATTTCACAATATGTACAGAGTGCCTGCACGGCTGAAGCGGACACACCCCCACCCTCAGAGCGCGACCCAACATGCAAAGGCAGGAAAATCAAATGCATTAGACAAGCGGAGACCTGAGAACGGCCCACAGATCCAGTCAACAAGCAGGCTCCTGATGGGACCAGAGAGAAAAAGGATCTCCCTTCTGGAAGCAGCTGTGCCCTGCAGGGACAGGTTTGCATCAAGAGAAGTGGATGAGTGGGAAAGCTCTGGAGACTTCCAGAAACCAGTAATCCTGGTGGAACACAGTTTTAACAGTCTGAGGCACTGGGGTGTTGAGGTTTGGAAATTGCCTTAGAGCAAGAGAGCCTACAAGTTAACCACGTAAAAACAAGGCCCACAAGTTCACCAGGGAAAGAAGCCCATTCCCAACTGGACGGTGGTAAGAAATGTCCCGCCCCCACCCTGCCGCCGCCACCTGAGGCCCTTTACCATCCTTAACAGAGGAAACCATGCTTGGATGTTACAACAACAGTAAGAAAAAGAATTTACGTATGATTTTCTCACTCATGTTGGCAAAAATAAGCGTTTGCCTTCCAGTGTGATAAAATCTAATAGTTAATTGGTCCAGCATCATTTGGGAATCTCTGTGTTTCTTAAGGTTTCAGTAAATAGCATTTGGGGAGGTCAAGAGGGAAGAAGCAAACGCCATGTGCATTCAGAAGGGACCAGAAGAGAGATCTATCTTCTCCTTAGCGATAAAAGAGACACTTGTCATCCAGGCTTAAGGAGTACATATTGGCAAGAAGAAAGTTACGGAGCCTGAGAACTACAGCAGAAACCTTATTACCGAATTATACCTAGAGCCTGCGCTTTCGGTGATATTAGAGAATAAACCAGCAGTCCGGTCCTGTGTCTAAGCCCCCCTCAGAGGCAAGCGTTGGCCTTGTGAACTCATCTCTACCTGCTCTGGAACCAGTCCATGAGCCTTGGTGCCACAAACTGAGAACTCGGACATGGCCACGCAGCCCGGGGCTGAGTCACGTCTGTACCTCTCAACCCTCACGTGGTTACTGTGTCTTGAGGACGAGACCTACTGAATGTTCTAGTTCTCCCTCCAGGCATGGCGACTCAGGACAATCAGTGGAAGCTTCGACGAAGGAGTGCTTCTCACAGCTGGACGCGCATCAGAATCCCTGGTAGGTCTGGGGTGCGGTCCAAGAACTCGAATTTCTAACAGTTCCGAGGGGCTGTGGCTGCTGCTGGCCTGGAGAACACACTCCGAGCAGCTCTGGCCCAGTGGCGACCATCTCCACAACGCCCTCTGTGTGAATCAGCCCCTGTGCGTGGAAGGGGGCTCCTCCTAACTGAGCAGATGCTCCCGAATCCCAGGGGGTCACAGCCCGTCTTTTCCCACTACGTGAACCTTCTCCTCCTGCCTCCTCGGAGAGATGGAGCTCCTTGACGGTGATCTCAGTCTACACGGCGAGGGTCTGTCTTGCTGATTCCCAAACTGGGTCCCCACTGCTGGTCACCCCTGCACGGACCAAAATCGCATCAGGTCCGTCCCCTTGCCCAGGACCGCATAGGATCGGGCTTCTGTTCTCACCCCCACGACTCCTCTTGTTATTGCCCTTAGTGCTACGGTTTTACCAACATTACTTCTGCCACTCTCAGTGCCACTGTCGTCACCCCGGCCACTCACAGCCACCACCTCTCCCTGCTGGCAGCGGCTGAGCTTTGGACACGCCGCTAGCTGGGGATGCATGGGTGGTGACAGCTGGGACGAGAAAATGGCACATATGGCATGTTCCAATTAAGAGCAAAAAACAAAAAACGCCTGCCTCAAATCCAGCGTTTCTCAGAATGTGGTCCCTTCCTGGGAATCACCTGGGAGGCTGTGCAAATACAGGGTTCCGGGCACACTGTAAGAGTTTCTAATTTAGCTGGCTTTAGTAGAGGGCTGTGGTCACTCCAGACGATTCTCACACAGACCCAAGACTTCTGGAAAGCACTGCTGGATTCTTTTTCACTGTTTGTGGTGCGAAGAAATACACATGCCATGAAATCGACCGTTTTGATTATTATTCTTCAGGGTACGGTTCAGTGGCATTCCATGCATTCACGATGTGGGGCAACCATCCCTGTTATCTAGTTCTAGAACTTTCCATCACACCAGACGTAAACCCTGCACCCGTTAAGCAGTCACTCTCCACCTCCGACCCCCATCTCAGCCTCTGGTGACCCCGGATCCCTTTTCTGTCTCCAGGAACCTGCCTCTTCCGGGTATTTCATATAAATGGGATCGCACAGCGGGTGACCGTTTGGTCGACAGGCCTGGGTTGACCTGAAGCTGGGGAAGGAGAGGTGAGGAGCCGTTGTGAGTGTGAGTTTGAGCACCGAGGCCTCTCTGAAAATCTGATTCTGTGTTTTGCCGTCAGTTTGCTTTTCTGACCCTCATTCTGGTCATCTAGTTGACTAGAAGCTTGTTCCCAAAGCAATTCCAGGCTTCCTGAAAGGGGGTCTGGTCTCTCTGAGGAGAGGATCCAGCCCTTGAGTCCATGTCATACTCCCAGGCTCCCCCAACACCAGCCTCCCCTCCGTCCCTCATGAAAACTCCCAGCTCACCACGCCGGGGGACTTTAAGATCACTCAGGGGAAAAAACATGGTCTTCAACACGGGGTTTTAGAAGAGGTACTTGTCATGACTAGCCCTGCGTTTCTGCAGTGTCTTTTTTTTTTTTTAAGACTTTATTTATTTGACAGAGAGAGATCACAAGTAGGCAGAGAGGCAGGCAGAGAGAGGAGGAAGTAGGCTCCCTGCTGAGCAGAGAGCCTGATGCGGGGCTCCATCCCAGGACCCTGAGATCATGACCTGAGCCAAAGGCAGAGGCTTAACCCACTGAGACACCCAGGCACCCCTGCAGTGTCTTTTTTAATGAGATTTGTTTAACGTAAAAATCACCTACGGTACCACAGAAAGAACACAGAAAATGGGCTTCAAACTCGGCTTTTCGGGTATGCCTGCGAGTATCTTTGGGCCCGAAACAGCCAACCAGCTAAATACATGAACGTGGCCCTACAAAAACCAACAGTGCATTTTTAAAAATTATCTTTAAAAATTTTAAAAAGGCGGGGCTAGAGGAACCTGGTCACATATCCTGGTCGTCTGGTCGTGCAGGATGTGGGTTTCTCATCTGTCAAACAGAGATAGGAAGTTCCAGAAACAAATCTGGGTTCTGTAGAGCGGAGAGTTTGTAAGATTTGGAGGATCCTCTTTAAGAAAAAGGAAGTCTCTTGGGGCACCTGGGTGGCTCAACCAGTGAAGCGTCCAACTCTTGATGTGGGCACAGGTCACAATCTCAGGGTCGTGAGGTCAGGCCCCGTCATGGTCTGCACTGTGTGTGGTGCCTTTCCCTCCACCCCACCCCGCCCCCAGCTTGTCCCCCCCTCAAAAAAAGAACATCTCTTATTCATAAATTTTCCAAAAACCCACGGGCTTCGGGGTAAACAGTGGGTGAACACGCGGTCAGCGGGGCTGCAGACGCGCGAGGTCCCAAAGCACGAGTCTTCTCAGCGCGACAGGGAGTGCACCCCGGTGAGGCTGACTTCGTGGAAGTTCCTTTTGCTCAAAGTTTTGCTGATAATCACGACTTTCCGAACACTTCACATACGAGGCTCACCTGTGTCTACGACAAAGTACCTCGATGCCCAAACTGCTAGGACCGTCCACTGACCGTCAAATGCTCCCCAACGCTGTCCAGCTCAGCCCCCTCCACGGTCAGTGACAGAACGACCTGATCTGCCAACTTCTAACACTGCACGGGTTTTGTGTTCTCGGGCATCTGTTTTATATTTTTGCTTTAACACTTCATACTTGTTGGCGCTAAGTGCCACGTACCTGCTGCTGGCCGTCTCTCAACCCTTTTTACCCTTGTGACGACGCTGTGGGGGAGGGAACTGTCATCCCCATGTTATGGATGAGCAAGCTGAAGCGGAGAGGGTAAGGTCCATGCCGCAGGTCACAGTTTGTAAGCGACACGGGCTATGCCCCTGTCATTCTGCCTCTGGTCCCTGTGGGTGCAGGGCTGTGAGACCCGAAGTCACTGGTCTGCTTAAGCAGGAAGCGCACCTTGCACACAGAAGAAGGGGCCTGACCCGGTCTGCCCCGGAACCGGCCCCCTCGGTAACTCTGAGGCGCTCATACTCCCCCTTGGAGCTGCATGCATGCACCGGCCTCTCAAGGCACCCGTTCGTGGATGGCGGTCGGTCCTCCCCAGAGAACAAGGCCATGGGCTGTTGGGGAGGCTCCCAAGGGCTGGGGGCACAGAGAAGAACCTGCTGAACTTGGAGCATCTCCAGAAAGTCCCACCAGACTCCAAAGGGACAGAAGTGACACAGGAGCCACGGTCCCCACGCCACTGCACGACGCTGCCTGTCTCTGAAATCCTCGCCCTGCAGACATCCACAGAGAGGAGCTGGGCATGTTACAATGCAGGCTGAAGTAATACAGAAGGCAGCAATAATGCATACTTTATTCTCCGAGCAACGCTCAGCTTTGTGACTTAAATAATGCATTTTCTGACTATGGGAGCAAAGAGGGAAAGAAAAAAAAAGAGGCGGGAGCAGGAAACTTCAAGAAGAATGGGGGAGATTAAAAAGAGATGTTTTTGCTGTGTGTGAAAGCATTTTAAAGGCTATTCCATAGCGAGATCAAAGCAAGGACTAAAGAAAGCAAAAGAGGAAAAGAAGCAAGAAAAGAGATGTAAGGCACAAAATATACCAAAGTGTTAAACTAAATATATCACACAGAGTTGTGCGTTCATGAGAGGCGCTTTGAAAAGGAAAGCCATCCCTGCTTCCAATTCCTTTGTTAAGAAATCCTCTCCTCTGCTTCCCCCATTTAAATTTCACCTTTAAAGAAAAAAAAAACCAACCCTACCAGTAGCCCAAGGCAACAGGGAAACATCATAGAGCCCATAGGTGGTGCCTCCAAGCGGCTGCCCCAAATGAGAAGAGCCTTCCCCGACCCTGCCCCCAACAAAAGGCAGTAGTAAGTCTGGCATCTGCAGCTGATTCTAATAATAACATGTGAATTTAAGCGATAAAATTTGTCTACAGGCTGGAGTGCGTTTTTCTTTCATTAGAGTTTCTTATTTACTGCGATATTGATTCTGTATGCTCTGAAGCTGGCAAAATTTTTCCTCGAATTAGCAAAAGTCACGGTCATTAAGAGCAGGCGTGGGGGCAGCAGAACAGAGCATGAGAGATGTGAAGCCCTGGAGAGAACGGGGTCACATCTTGGCGCTGGGTCGCCTCTCGTTTTCTATCAACGCTGGTGGCAGCCAGGAGTGGAATAATGAGAGAGCAAGGCATCTGGTCAACCCACCCTTCTCTAGCCTTTGGGGACTCTGTGCTCAGAGCCCTGGAGTCTCCCAGGTCAAGGGCAGCATGGATCATAGGTGCGAGGGGCCTGCTCATGTGCGCTCACAGCAAACGGCCCCCGTTGGACCGTTAGGTGGCCCGCAAGCGCTCTGTGAAGAGCAGCTTGTCTTAGGGTCCCAAAGGCCCCGCAGAACCTACTGTGTCTCCGCTGCCCTAGGAGACTGTCCGCCGGACGGACGCACAGGCCCTGAGCAGGCGGAACCGAGGGGAGCTGGAACGCCGCCGCACAAGACGCGAAGGCTGCACGGGGCTGGAATGTTCGGATGCGGAAAGAGGGTGACAGTGGATAGAACTCAGAAGAGAGGGTGCCCCAGGGCCAGGAGCACCTGGTGCACTTACACTGGGTCGGGGGCACCTGGGGAGGCAGAGACACACCTGGTCGTGAGCTGCCACAGGACACCCGCTCTGCCTTTGTACCAAATCCTCCCGCATTCCCGGACATCCCGCAAAGGAGGGCTGCCTAGCAGACCCCCTTGAGGCCAGCAGCTGGCTGTCCTCCCTCGTGTGTTAGAAAAGCAGTGAGTGGAATCAGTCAGGACCTCATGACTCTGAGGGCAGCCATCTTGCCCTAATGGCGAGAGCAAGCAAAGGTCCGGTCTAGATCTGGGGCCGGTCTTGGTCACAGGCCTTTCCAGACCCTGTAACACGGCCTGAGGCCCAAGCGCGAGCAAACCAGAACTCAAGCTAAAGTGATCTATAGACACCCTCGTCACGTGCCCAGCTCATTTTTTTCCCCAATAAAATAAGGTCAAAGCTTGAACACCACTCTTTGAGGAACAACGGTGAAAATGGCCTTGGGTAGCCTTCCTGAGCACCATTTCAACCACCCCCGGGCTTCCTCGCTCCACCGCTCGCTGTCCCACCTCCACGCCCGCTGACCCCTACCCTAGGCTGGGCTGTTTGAGCAGCCCGGGCAGCCCTCTTCTCTGAGGCGGCACAGCATGTCTGGCAAAGGTGGAAGACTCACCTGTGCGCACTCTTCCTCCTTAGTCCTGGGGCTCTGGAAGGCTCTCCAAGCCTGACGGAGAGTCTCTCCGGTCCACCTACCAGTTCTTGCACATGGGATCCCATACGCACATTTCCCTCCGTGGGCCCCAAGCTTCCCTGCTTCTGTTTGGGTACTTCTTCCTACAGCTGCTTCCTCCTGCTTCCCTATGTCCCAAATCTCTTTCACGGGCCAACTCAAGTGCCACAAAGACCTCATTCATTTCCCCAACTTGTAGGAACCCTAAGTGTGAATCCCCAGGAGATGTTGTCCCTGGTGTGCTCCCTTTCTGGAGCTGTGGCAGGGTGGCTCCATTCCCTGCCCTCCTAGACAGTGTTGGCAGGTCCAAGGAAGGGCATCCGACAAATACCAAAGCACCATTTTCCTTCCCTAGGATTCCCCTGGGCCTGTCCCTCTCCACTGGAGGAAGGATTACAACTCAACTCTGAGCCATCTCCCTAGCTCTATTTCTCTCCAGGCGGCCCGAAGAACTAGGTGGCCTGTCACTCATAAACACTTTGGCATGCCTGGCTCTGACTCTCCCCCGGCTCAACCTCACTCTTGACCCTGGGTTGGGTCAGACCCTCCAGCATTTTTCTTGATTCCCATCAGTGTGAACCCTAAGTCTGATCATGAGGCAAAACTTTCAACAAGCTTTCTGGATAACTCCTCATTCTTGTAGAACCCAACCATTCCCTTTGATGCCACAGTCATGGTCATCACGGTTAAAACAGAAACTTTTCTTCCACTGGAGGCTGGGTTGGAGGATTAAAAGTCAATCAAACTTTTTAAAGAGGGGATAGCACACAACTGGAATGAATGACCAAAAAAGCTCATTAACATGCATGTATCCAAAGACCCCACAATTGCATTCTGGGCCATTTATCCCACAGAGATGAAGCTTTACTTTCACATGAACATCTATACACAAATGTTGATAGCAACTTTATTGGTAAAAGCCCCAAATGAAACAACCCAGATGTCTTCCCATGGGCCAAGGGGGGAACAGAGTGTGATGAAGCCGTATCATAGAACTCTGTGCAAAATCAAAAGGAATGAACTCGGTACATACAGCAATTTGGACCGCTCTCGAGGGACCCATGCTGAGTGTAAAAAGCCAACCACCAAGATTAGATACTGTAAAGTTCAGTTTAGAGAACATTCTGGGAAGAGCAAAATTATAGGACAGAGAACAGACCAGTGGTTGTCAGGAGTCAGGGATGGGGGTGGGAGTCGGGTGTGGGTATTGAAGGCAAGCACAGGGGCGCTCTGTGGTGCTGGCACATTTCTATACCTTAATTGTGTTGGTTACAGGAATGTACAAATGTGCTAAAACTGTACAGAACCACACACACACGTGCACGTGCCTCCATGTTCAACTGGTCAAAGCAGAGCAAGGCCTGTGAATGGCACCAAAGTCAACGTCCTCCTGATCATGATCATGGACTACAGCTTTGCAAGATGGTAGCCACTGGGAGGAACTGACCGAAGACACCTAAGACTTTTGTCCATTTTTGCAACTTCTTATGAACTAAAAATTATTTTAAAACAGCAAAGTGTTTTTGTTGTCATTATTGCATTATTATCATCATGGCATTTCACAGCCAGTTAGCCTATGAGGCTTTCACTGGGCTTCTCCCACTGTCTCCTGTGTAAGGGTATACCTCTCTTTCTTAATCTCTCCTCCCCGTGGCCTGAAAACACACAAGGAGGAATGTGAACACACAACCCAGTCGTGATTACAGACCCCCAGAGCAAATGCTGTCACACTGCAGCCATCTGGTTGGGGACAAAAACAAGCATTGTCTCTGATGAGGAAGGCTCCCTACAGCTGTGGGAACAGCAGGTGCTGTTCCAGTAAGGAGGCCTGGGCCAGCGTGGAGCTATGTGATAACGAGGTTTCTCCTGGCTACTTGACTTGGAGCCTCGACAACACCAGAAAAATGTTATCTTCCAGAAACACAGGACTTCTCCCAGCCCTACGATTATAAGCCAAGAAGAAACGCAAACAATGCCAGCATGCCATCTCTAAAATCCCTTTTGGAAGGCCAGAGGGTATGACCTCCCACTCAAAGAAGTCTTCTAACTTGAGCCATCCTGGTTTCAACCTCTGAATGAGCCAGCCAAGAGAAGAGCCCGATCAGGTGTGCTTGGCCCACAGGCAAGTACCAGTGCGCAGACATACGGCCGGCCTGGTCACCGGGCCACTCAAGTGCTGATTACCAGAGATCGGTAAGATCTGAGATCTCAACCAAAAGAACTGTAGTGTTGAAATCCAATTATGTACAACGAGACCAAGTTAAAAAGCTCCTGGGATGAAGTAGGGAAAAAACATCTCTGCACGCGGGCACTTTAAGTGCCTAGTCAGCACTGACTGTGACTTAGCGGCGTGCTGGGAAAGCAGCGAGAAGGAGCTGTGGTTCTTGCCCTAAAGGGTCTCACGGTCCAGAAAGGGACAAGCACACAGAGGCAACACAGCGGCCCTAGTGCTGCGCCAAAATCCATGGTGGTGCCTGGGGAGCAGAGGCAAAGGGCCCCCGACCCTGCCACAGCTGGGAAATCCAGGACAGCTTCCCAGGGGAGGTGACACAGAAGTAGTGTTGAAGAACGGTCTGGAGCTAGCAAATCAAATAACACCGTGAGCACACTCAGTAAGAACAACCTTTATTTTATTTCCAGGACTTGCACATGCGCTTTTGCAAGTATTACCTCTAAACCTCACAATTTAAACCCTGTATAAAAGCCACTATTATTATCCCCAATGTGCTCGAGATCAGAAAAGGTAAGGGCCTTGGCCAACAGCACACGGGATTCAATCCTACTTTTTCCTCTACACGTTATTGCCCAAGAACAAAGAAGGTAATAAGGGAAGTTTTTAAAAAGTAGTTGAAAACTTTTGATAAGACCTATTTAAAAATGCATTAAGGATTATGGTAGTAGAAATAAAGAAGTCTCTATTGTTATTTTAACATTACTTTAGTCTAATATTATTTCTAGCCATGAATATTAGTTTGATGGCTACGGTTACCCCTCACCTGACTTTTGAAGGCGTGTTAACTTCCACGGGAATTTGGACTTGGCACATCCAGAACAGTAAACTCAGTCTCCTTCCCACACCTGCTACTTCTGTCATATTCCCTTCTTAATGAGCGGCGCCAACACGCACCCTGTCAGCAGAGCTGGGACACTCCATGACTGCCCCTCCCCCTCCTCCCCCTCCTCCCAAACCAACCAGCCCTCATGTGATTCAACCACCTTGTTTCGGAATCTAGAATATTTTAGCATGTGAAAATAGGCATCGTCAAATCAGTGGTTAAATTAGAATAGACTGATTATTAAAGAAATTCAGAGAAGCATACTTGGAGACAAGGGTCTCTGTGCTGAAACTCCTATACATGAACACAAAAATGTCTAATCTGTTTGGAATTGATTTTGAAAAAAAAAATTTACCTGTAAGAAAACATGCATGAATATTTGTGCTATCTAGGGATGATAAATAACTTTCTCAGGACATCACTTTAAAAAAAGGTGGATCTGAAAATGTAAAATGTAAATTTAAAAATGTAAAATTTGCATTTGTCAAAAAATGCAATAAACAAGTAAAAGTGAAAAGCACAAGTTGGGAGAAACACCTGATAGATGAACGTGAAAGGAGCTCATTTAATATATATACACTGCTCTTACAAATCAGCGAGGCAAAGATCAATTCTCCAGGAGAAAACAGAAGATGGGGTATTCAGTTGGCAAATCTCTATGAAAATAAAGGCAGTAAAACATACGAAGAAACTCCCATTATCACTAGGATTCAAAAGAAGTGGATTTAAAAGTATGTCACTGTTCACTCATTAGAACAGTGAAGACAAAAAAGATAAATCAGAGTCAGTGTCGGGGAGGATATGGAGAAAGAGACTCTCGTGTCCTTCTCACAGGACAGAACCACGGAGCTGGAGAGCAATTTATCAATTCAATTAAAAGTTCTTAAAACTAATACGGCATATTAATCACGATAAGAAGATGAATTTAATGTATAAATCTGATGCATTTCCTTACTCAAAGCCACTGAAAACTATAGTAAAGGGATTTTAAAAAATGAAATAAAATAGACCCATACTCAGGTCTATTCCGAGGTAGGAGAAAGCACAAGAGGAGACACAAAGCACAGTATCACGGAAGCTGGAAAGGGGTAGAAAGGGCACAGACTGCCGTGTGGCAGCTGAACCCCACAAGCTAACCATGGGAAACCCTGAGAACCAACTCAATTTGTATCTTGAGGGACAGAGAATCCTCGAGGGACAGTGACGGCAACAGCTGTGGGTAAATTGGGGAAACAGAAACGGGGAGGACCAGAGGGAAGGCCATTCAAAAGGCAACCTACCACAAGATCCCCGTCCCCGCCCTGTGCTCCAGCCCACACGACCCCTCTGCTGTCCAAACCAGCGGTGATCCCGAGGGGGGAGGCCTCCAGTGTGGGAGCCAGAAGCCAAACAGCAAAGAGCAGGAGAAAAGCAACGTGTGGGGACAGACTGTGCAGGGAGAAAGATGGAAAAACAAAACAAAAGACGAAATATTATTAATATCCTCCAGGGGATAAGGAAACATATTGCTTCTATTAAGTAAGAACAATATGCCATAAAAAGGAGCTCTCAGAGAATAAAAATGAGCACTTGGAAGTAAAACCATGATAGCAGAGATAAAAAACTGAATAGAAGGGAAGGAAGATAAAAACCGGAGAGAGCAAACAAAGCCAAGCAAAAAAATGTAAGGAACGAGATAAGGCAGCAGAGAAAGGATAAGAAAATTAAAAGTTCCGCCCAAGAGGCTTAATAATGGAAAAATGGGGAAAAAGACAGAATCGGGAGACACTGAAATAGAGAACTGAGACGAATGGACAGGAATTATCTATGAAATATTCCAAGAAATTTTCCAAAAACTGACAGACATTCGATTCCAGATTGGAGCCACTAAATGTGCAGCCCAATGGATGAAGAATGAGCCCACACCAAGGCTCATCACTGGGAATTTCAAAGCTCTGGGGACAAAATGAAGATGCCGCCAGCTTCCAGAAAGGAAAAAAATGCACAAAGGATCAGAAATCGGAATGCCTTTGTTCTTTTAAAAAACACCGAAAGGAAGATAAAGAACCAAAAGCATCAACATTCGGAAAGAAGGTGATACCCATCTCAGCCAGGCCATCAATCACATAGAAAATGAGGACAGAGCTTTCTTCAGACATGGATGATCTCCGAAGAGTTCATCTTCCTTGCGGTCTTCCTTAATGAAGCTTCTAACTGTCGTGTTTCACCAAAATGAGCACAGAAACCAAGGAAAGAGAAAAGTGTGGAGTTTAGCATAGGAGAGGGGGCAAAGGAGGTCCCCAGGAGGATGCTGAAGAGGGATCCCAGGTGACAATGACATACAGCCATCGTGGCCTCTGTCCACGGCAGAGCAGTGGGGACCTGAGGCAGATACAAGGAGAGCTGCCATTACTCTCTCCTGCAAACACACCTCATTTTAAAACTGAGGACAGGCTGTCTGAATGAAATAAGAACTTTTCTCTCTCTGTTCACATCATGCTAGTCACCATACAGTACGTCCTCAGGTTTTGGTGCAGTGGTCCAGGATTCACTGCTTACGTGTGGCACCCAGTGCTCCTTAACCCCATCAGCCAGCCCATCCCCCCACCCCCTCCCTCAGAGCAGGAGACGAACCATGAGAGACCGTGGACTCCGAGAAACAAACTGAGACAAGAACTTTTAATATGAATTGATAAGTTGTTCTCCAGATATGAGGTTCTGTCTCGTGAGAAGCATATGAGAGTCTTTCCGCTCCGTATCCTCATCGACACGGGCGCTTATTAATCTTTGTCATCTTTGCTGCTCTGATGAGTGAAACGATGTCTGGATGAGGATGGATTGTCCCCCTTCTCCCCTGTCATTGGATATTCTGGCCACGGGCTGACAGGGTTTGTGCTCTCTCTCTCCACGCCTGCTGCCTGCATCAGCTGATTTCATCCCTTAGACATGGTCTGCTTCGACCTCCTCCTAAGAGTAGGCGGGGCACCTTGGTGAGGTCATGGGCAGAAAACACAGGACAGCCATTCCTTCTGTCCAGATTTTCGCCTTGCACCCAGCACTGGTCCACACAATACCTTGCCAGATGTCCCTGCTGGGGTGAGCCCTGGGTTTCCCTGAGCTCACTCATGACTTAGCCCTTGTCTCCCAAGGAGCCTTTTGTGAGCAATCAGAATACACATGGGCCAATGTTCTTGCTCTAGACATGATGGGATATCAGGCGTTTGGTAAAGAGTAAACATTTCTAAAAATAAAGGACCCAGGAAAACCAAGCAAGAAAAATAAATAAAAGGCATCCAGATTGGAAAGTGAGAATAAACTTGTCACTATTTTAAGATGATGGGATATTCTAGATAGAAATTCTAAATAACACACACACACACACACACACACACACACCCCACAATCAGAGCTAATAAACAACTTTAGCAACACAGAAGAACACAATACCGATATACAAAAACCAGTTGCATTTCCATACATGAGCAACGAGTCGTCCAAAAATGAAATTAAGAAAACAATTCTACTTACAACAGCATCAAAAATAATAAAATATCTAGGAATAAATTTAACCAAAGAAGGCAAGTCTGATACATCGAAAACTACAAAACATTGCTGAAGGAAATTAAAGAAGATCTAAATAAACAGACACTCCACGTCACGGATCGGCATGTTAATACTGCTAAGATGACAATACCCCTCAGACGGACTGATAGCTTCAATGCAAAACCCGGCGAAACTCCAACTGTCTTTTCACAGAAATGGACAAACTCGTCCTAAAATTCGTATGTCAACACGTGGGACCCAGAATGGACAAAACAACCTTGAAAAAGAAGAAGTCTGGAAGACTCACTTCCTGACTTTAAAATGTACTATAAAGGAAGATCATCAAGACGGGGTGGTACCAGCTGCAGGAAGACACACAGATCAATGACACAGGATATAAAGTCCAAAAATAAGCCCTCCCATTTACAGAGCAGTTTGCTTTTGACAAGGATGCCATGACCATTCGATGGGGAAAGAACGGTCTCTTCAACGAATGGTCCTGGGACACCGGAATGTCCTCATGGAAAAAAAAAATTCAGACCCCTACCTCAAACCATATACAAACGATTCACAATGGATATGGAGCTACATGTAAGAGCTAAAACCACAGGACACTTAGAAGAGAATACAGATGTAAATCTTTGGGACCTTGAGTCAGGCAATGGTGTCTTCACTATGACACCAACAAGCTCCAAAACTCAAAGGAAAAATAAACCAGACTTCATGAAAATTAAAAATGTTTGTGCATCAAAGGACACTATCAAGAGAAAAACAACTCACAGAGTGGAAGACAATGTCTGTAAATACATTTGCAAAAAAAAATACTTACAGATTATACTTGATAAGAGCGTGTAGCCAGGAGATATAAGCAATTATAGTCCAATGCTGAAAAGACAACCCATTTCAAAAATGGGCAAAAGCTTTGAACAGACATTTCTCTAAATAAGATAGACTAAAAGGATGGGGTGCCTGGGTGGCTCAGTGGGTTAAAGCCTCTGCCTTTGGCTTAGGTCATGATCTCAGGGTCCTGGGATAGAGCCCCACATCGGGCTCCCTGCTCAGTGGGGAGCCTGCTTCCCCCTGCCCCGCCTGCCTCTCTGCCTACTCCTCATCTCTGTCTGTATAATAAATAAATCAAAAATCCTTAAAACAAATAATTATGATGAATACAATTCCATGCACCCAAATCCCCTTCTCCTCAACCCCTCAAATAAAGATCAAAGCAAAGAATGCTGAGCACCTAAACAAGGACCAGTGGCTCGGGATACGGCCAGGCAGGATCACGCTCAAGAGGAATGAAGGGGATGCTGAGAAATGGGGCGGAGGGAGAGAACGAAAAGCCTTCCAGTCTTTGGTGATGAGAACACAGAGGAGATGGAGCCCTTCACGGACACAGGAGATAAAGAACGAGAAGCAGGTGTCCGAGGCCGAGAAGAGAATGCTACATAAGTCATTGGACAGACTGAGCTTACAATTCAGAGGAACCCTGAGCCATCAAGGATGCAGAGGACCCAGGTTTGGGGCTCAGGGGAGAGCCTGGGTTGCCCTTCACCAGAACGATGGATCTGGAGATCCTTCCGAACACATGCACGGGAGAAAGTGCCCACTGTGTCCTGATGGTAAGAAGCATGAGTGACCCCCTTGGAAGCAAGGAGTCAAGGTGGAGAAGACAGTGATGCTGGGGCCTCGGGAGGAGGTCAGTGCCAGGAAGGAAGCCGCCAACAATGTCAGAGGTGGCCAGATGGGAGCAGGAAAGTGCCCCGCTGGATCGGGTGAGGAGTGACGGCTGGTGAAGTCTGCCTGAGTGATTTCAGTTTAACGCACATGGCCACGAAGTCCGTGTCTTACCTGGGCTTACCTTGAGCCGGCGTCAACACTAAAGCGGAATGCAAGAACTCAGAAAAAACAACTCACAAGGGCAAGACGCTGAGTTGCCTGTGCGCACAGATCCCCAGTCGTCTGGATTTTACTCACATTGTCCACACACTCCCCGAGCCAGGGTTTTCCTTCCTTTCCTTTCTTTTTCTTTTCCTTTCTCTCCCTCCCTCTTTCTTTCTTTCTCTTTCTTCTTTTTCTGAGAAAGCCTCATTTTTCTTTAATGTATGGGATAACCAAAGAGGTGCGGGATTACAGTTCCCACCCGAGCCAGTCTTGACCAGCCTGAGAACAGCCCACTCTACCCTCATGAAAATGATGTTTGCAGATCTTGTGTATTTATATATTTACTTATTTGGGCTCATTTATTTATTTTAGAGAGAGAAGGTGGGGGAGCAGAGGGAGAGAATCTTTCGAGCAGACTCCCCGCTAAGCAGAGAGCTGGACACTGGGCTCGAACCCACAACCCCTAAGATCATGACCTGAGCAGAAACCAAGATGCTCAACTGACTGAGCCACCTGGTACCCCAGGTCTTTCTGAATAAAAAGAGGAATGTTACTGTCACAATTCAGGGGGAGAACAAGAACACTAACTTGTTTTTACTATAGGATCTTAACTGGGTAACGTATGCATTAAAGAAGGGGAGGATGAGCGGGAATGAGCCCTTGCCTTCAGTTACTCTGCTCAGTATTTTATCTTCCAATTACAAGTCCTTTTGGATACGTTCAATTTCCCTACAAAAAGCATGCATTACCTTTGAGATGAGAAAATATGGTAAGGCTGGAAAAAATGGTTTAATCGCGCTCAAACAGAAGGTAAGCAGGAATAACAATATTAACATTAGATGAACAAAACTCAAGGCAAGGGGGGGAATATGCTTTTGAGATAAAGGGAGCATTACATAATGGTGACAACCACCACTAGTAACGAAGCCATGCAGAGACTAATCTATAGTTGCCAAAGAAACTGACAACAGATACAGAAATCAAACACCATTAGGAACGCAGGAAGGAAGAGTCATCGTAGGAGGAGATCTTAAAACATCATCATCAGAAAGACTCAAGAAAATAAACTCCGGGTCCATGTAAATACACAAAATTGACGGCTGGCAGGAATTCAGTCCCACAATGACAGTGCGTGGGGGTCTTTTCAAGGGTATATAGAACATGTACAGAACTCGATAATACGAGTCACCAAGAAAATCTCAACAAAGAGAAAAATCGTTAAGTTCCTCTTCCAGTTAGAGACAAGGCCCTTCTGCCCGGAGAATGTACAGAGGCTGGAGGCAAGGAAGAGGGAACCCGTGTTACTATGACGCACTGGGTATGTGGGGAGGTGGGGGGGAGAGAAGAGGATGAATGGGAACTGACTTTGTGCTCAGACTGGACCAAGCACCTGTCTCACCCTCTCTCACCCGCGGAACCACCGAAATTGTACTTAAGTCTGTGGTTTTCAGCAGGCTGTCCCCAACCAGCAGCCCCAGCCCCATCTGAGAATCTGCGAGAAACGCAAATTCTCAGCAGCGCTTCCTCCAGGGTGGGCTCCAGGAGGTGCTGAAGGAAAGCTGAAGTGCGTCAATACCCCGGCTCCCTCCCCCCGGAGCAGGCTGACTCCCAGGAGAAGTGCGCTTCCCACTGCCTCCACTCCCCGAATGCCCCCGTGGGACACAGCTCTGTCACACACAGCAGCCATCGGCCATCGGCACACCATGCCCTCGGGGGATGCCTTCCCTTCCTGGCCCTGCTCTATGCTCCTAGAGGTGCCCCCCCTCGCGAACCAACTAGCCCGCCAGTCTCTTGTCTCAGGGTCTGCTTCTGGGGGGCCCAAACTGAGTCATCTTCTGGAGGCCACCACAGCTTGTGTTCTGGGCGGGACGGGTTTGGACTTCGGTTTCTTCCCCCCGGCTGAGCTCTGCCAGGATTCCCTGAGCGGGGAGAGCCCCACGGGCAGTGAGTCCTCCCCCCAAGTCAGTCCACAGGAGACCACCAGCTCTCTTCCCTGGATTTGCTCGCTCTTCTCTGCCCTGCCTGCAGCCACCGCTGCTGGCTCCCGCTGGCCCCATGTCAACCCTGTCCTTCATCACTCACTCCGATGGTCAGCGACCAGCCTGGCCCTGGGAAACCAAGTCCTGCCCAGCCCCGAGAAGCCAGCTGTGCCAGATGCAGAGGTATCACCAGCTACATGCTTCAGAAGCGGAGGGAGCACAGAGCAAGGGCCCTAGGATGTCAGCAAAGGATTCTATGAAGAGATGACACACCGGGGACACCTGGGGAACCAGTGGGTGGACTCTGGCCAGCACCTGGGCCAGCGGATGGCTGGGCCCGGGGGCCCCGAGCCCTCTGGGTAGCAGTCAGCCAGCTCAGAAGGGGCAGGTGGCCGGCAGCACCTGGGCTGCTGATATGTGACAGGCCCAGCCCCGAGCTCCCGGACGTAATCAGGTTTTACCCAGGACCTGTGGCATCGTCCTCCAACTTCTTCACCCTCTCCTGACCCGGGAACACACACGGGGAAACCCTCTTCCACTCATCATGCTGAGAGCAAGGGGGTCAGCCCGCCCCGAATGCTTCCACGGCCTGAACCGCGCACCCTGGCCGGCCTTCTTCTACGTCTTCGGCACGTGGGGCTTTCTCCCTGCCTGAGCACAGGGAATTCTGGAGGCTAAGAGCCAACATCAAGGCCCAATTAGCAAGGCCCACCCCCCATCACCCCCACCCAGACACAAGACCCGCCCACTGGCTGCTCTCCCAAGGTTTCAGAGAACTTCTTACTGCTGCCCAACGCTTGCTTGGGATTTTTTCACTGAGCCGTCACTCCTAACAGAGCTGAACCACGAACGGCCTGTGAACAGCCCTCACTCCTACCTACAGTCTTTACGGCACAGCTGCCCAGAGGGGACTTCGGATACAAGGTGAACGGTCACCCCCAGGGCAGTGGCAACAGCTGGGAGCGGGGAAGCAGTCAGCCCTTGGGCGTCATCCACTTACTTGAGGTCATGAGGAGAAGGGAAGTGGGTCTAGATAAGTGGCCAGGCATGGATTCTTAAGGGCCCTCCAGCACTGGGCGGGTCTAAGGGACCAGTGTTCGCCCAGATGTCTTCCTCAAAACACCCGCACCCTGCAGGCGTGCCCCAGGGCCGGGAGGCTAAGACTCCTGGGCTCCTGTCACTGGGCTCCTGTCACAGCGCCAGTGGCACTCCCCCTGCTGACACCGCGCGCTCCCCTCCACAGCAGCTGGGCCGCCCCTCACCTTCGTCACTGTTGTCATCCACCAGGATGATCTCCTTGAGCAGGTGCGTGGGCGTGTGGTTGACAGCGCTGTGGACGGACCGCAGGATCACCGACAGCGCCTCGTTCACGAAGATGAAGATGATGGAGATCTGCGGCAGCTCCTTGGCGTACTTCAGCTCCTTGCACCTGCAGGGAGAGAGGTGGGGCAGGGAGTCAGAGGAGGGATGGGTATGGACATGTCCTCCCAAGGTGTAAGTCACTGACTCTCTCTTGGCCCCTCTTGGCAAAAACCTAAGAAGGAGACTGTTAAAGGACCCAGCCCCAATTCTCCCAGACTTAACTGATCCCACTTTGGTGGCCCCCTGCCCGACCTCCCACGCCGGGAGCCTCCTTGGCTGCCCCCACCTGCCAGGAGCTGGCGCATCAGTACCCCCGCTCGCTCACCCCAGAGCAGCTGGACTCCGAGGGGTGCTTCACACCAGCTCCCAGAGGCCCATGGGGGGACTGAGCTCATCACCCACGCCCTTTGGGGGATGCCTTCCCTTCCAGGCGCTACTTCCCCAGCCCCTAGCGGTGTTCTCTCCACCTTCCCGATCAACCGATGCACTCAAATCTTGGTCTCAGGGTCTGCTTCTGGGGGAACCCAGACAGAGACATCTCCTGGAGACCTGTTCTGGTGCAGCCTGTGTTCTAGGACCTAAAATGCACACGTGAATAATCATAATCATGGGAGCGGGTCTTCCACCTGCATGGGAGCATGCTGCTGGAGACACCCCGACTCTTCCTAGAATCTCGTTGGGGTGGGGGCAGGAGATGGGGCTGCCTGCCTCAAAGGTCCTCCCTCACAGCAACTCTCCCAGGAGAGGAAAGAGAAGAAAGAGTTCCTTTTCACCGGACGGTGGGCTGTAGAGCTCCCGGTGATTTAAGAGGTGGTTTAATTCCCAGGGAACGTGCTCTGCTTGGCTCCATCCCCGGAGCACCACACTCCGTCCCAGGAGCACCAGCGAATGGGTGTCTATGGCTTCGGCTGAGCCTCGCTGGCAACACCGAGTGGGAACCCAGCAGAATGAACAGTGAGCTAGGGCATTTCCATAATGTTCTCTTCCCCCTTGCCCAAGACTGAAAGCACACAGCATGCACATCAGACGAAAAAACAAAGGCAACTAGATGAAGGGCCAGAGCGAGACAGGGATAGCACTGAAGGAGGAGGCACAACAACGGCTTGTTTTTTTAACGCGGAACAGCTTGGGCCGTGTCAGGCCATATTAATCATGCAGGCAATTTTCGGGAGAAAATAAAGTTTTGTTACAATAAACATTTGTGTCTCCTGGAGGAGACTGTCTGGGGACCCATTGATCATGGAGCCTCATTTTTACCATGTCACTGTAAATTCACTTCTGGGGGCTGCCAGGGAGAGGAGAACGGTTATTGACGGGTTCCCGGACTGTCAGCGGGAATCATCTCATTTACTGCGTGGTGACCCGAGGGAGGAGGGCGCCCCAGAAGGTCCCTCCGAGCCCCCTCAATCACCCCCAGCCTGGCAGGTGGGCAGTGCGATCCCTCCCCAACCCATGCACGAGCGCATACCCGCCGTACACACCCACCTCTGCTGAGCGCTCATCCCCAGGGCTGGTGCCTTTGGTCCTCTGTTTTTAACATCTTCTGGCTTGGAATTAAGAAGTGGAAAGACCAGATTGCATGGTACCAGCATCTGTCTTCTCCACCACAGGCACTGGGGCCATGACGCAATCAGGATTCAGGTGTGAGTCGCGCCTCTCCGCCGGGTGAAGGGGGAGATGTGGGACCCTCAAAGGAATGCCCCCCCCAGGCCCCTTCACGGGTCAAGGTGGCCATGCAGTAAATCAGGGAGGGGCAGATTTCAAAAATGAGAAGTGCTCGGTCACATGCTAGATGTGTCACCCTGAGCACGCCGCTCCTGGTTCATCATCTCTACACCTGAGATGCGTGTGCCTAGCTGTGGGTGCCCGGCTAAGGTCCCCATAAAGATCATCTGAGACCCCGTAAAAGTGCAACACACTGACTCACGAGAAGACCCAGTCGTCCTGGCTGCCGCCCACTCCCATCGTCCCCTCTGTGTCCTCCCCACCCCCATGAGCCCGGCTTCCAGAGCACTCACTCACCCCGGACCCTTCCTGCGGGACCCGCCCAGGACTCTCCTCCCCAGTCCCGCCTACCCGGGTCTCTGTCCTTGCCCCGCTTACGCTTCACCTCTCTGGTGCCCAGCGTCCCCGGGGTTTCACAGTGGGCAGACAAGATGAATACAGTCAGTATTATGAAAATCAGCACTCCTTCCTGGGTCTTCAATATCTAGGGAGGTAAACTCTGCCTCAAAACAAAACAAAACAAAACAAAAAAACAAAAAAAAACCTGGGCGGGCCTGGCTCAGCGTGTGGAATGCTCTAGAGCGGAGGCAGCAGTTCTGAAGCACGGGCAGGTGCAGACGGACACGCACGCTGTTCCCCATCAGGCACCCCGTGCCTGGCGGCAGCAGTGAGAGCGGGAAGGAAGGTGCGAGGCAGGAGAGGCTGGCAGGCCACACACGGACAGAGAGAGCGCCCGGAGAAAGGGGACGGATGCGGCTCTGCCCTGAGGAGCGGAAGCTGGATTCCCGCTCCGGCTGCACGACCCCCCCACGGTGTACCAAACCACACACACCCGGTGTCCCCTGCAGCCCTCAGGCTGACCTGAAAGAAGCCCTCCCCGTGGTTCCCAGGTCCCTGCAGAGCCGAGGGGGCGGGAGGTGCTCAGCGCCCGGTGCCTCGGTGGGGGGCACGGTGCTCTCAGGGGCCGGCAATGGCCCGTGCGGGGCAGTCGGACAGGTGGACTCGGGGAAGGGAGCAGCCAGGCCAGAGACCGTCTCTAGTAACGGGACCTGCAGAATCAGACGTGTTTCCTGCCTCCCCGACTGCCTTCTAGGCCCCACATCCAGGTGAGAGTAACCTGGGAGGTGGTGCGGATAACGAGTAGATTCTCGATTTGCAAGAAGCCCCGGAACGAGCCCAGAAACTGCAAATGTACTTCCGAATCTGTAGCTGGGCGTCGTGTGCTTCCTCCAGCAACACAGGCTCGGCTCTGGGTCCCAGAAACCACAGATTTCCCTTCAATAACGGGTCGGCGAGCGGCAAACAGTCGTGTCTGAAAGAAGACGGTCAGCAGGAAAACCACCTTAAGGTCTGGATAACTTTCCGTCCTCACGTGAAGGGACCACAAAGAACACAAAGGACAGGCCCAGCCCTGTCCCCAGAGGCCTGACAGGGAACCAGCCTCTGCCAAGCTGATCTCATGGGGCAAAGAAAGCAAAGACAAGTAACCAACCAAGTGAGATGTCTCGGACCCCTGACGTCTGTCCTGATGTCTGTGGGTCCATCGGTCCATACGCCTGGGCCACTTCCTTGAACCTGGTGTGTCCCCGATAGCGACGCTTGTTCCCCTCCCCCAGAGCCGCTGGCATGGACTTCACGCATCACCCAAAGCGCCCGCCATCTCCCTCCGTGGATGCGGAGTAAGGAGAGGAGAGCTGGGGAGAACCGGCCACCTCAGGACCCACCAGAGAGGGTCACAGCTGACATGACAGAAGGCCAAGGGCTGGGCCTCCAGCAAGGAAGAAAACATAGATCAAAGAGCAGGCCATGCCCTGTTGAGGCAGACCCCTGCCCATGACCCCCTTTTAAGGGGACAACGTACATGACCCCGTGTGGTACGGATCAGGGGTGCCAAGTCACACTTGTGACCCAGCCTGCCAAGCTGGGAACAAAAAGGTGACCCCCAACATCCCCACAGCTGTGAAAGACTTTGGACTCCGTGTGGTCCAGGAGACTCACAGCTGATGACGATGACGTTGACGACGACGATCCATATGCACATAATGCAGGCCAGAAACTTCTGGAAGCTTCTATGGACTGTTCCGTCTCATTTAATCCTCCCAGCAGCCCACCTAGGAGGTAGGCCATACTATCATCCCCACTGCACGGATGAGGAAACCGGGGGCCCAGACAGGTGAAGTGCCCTGAGTCTCACAACAAGGCTGAAAAGCAGCTCACCTGGACGTGAGCGTCACCATCTGAAGTTTAAACTCTCCCAGAGGCCCCTGTCTGGCCAAGGCGGGGGCTGGGAGCCCCACCGTGAGGCCCCCTTCCAGGGCCCACCCAATCTCTCCCAGTCACTCGCCTCACCAGGACGGTCAGCATGTGGCCACTCTGCAGAGCCTTGCTGGCTGCTCGCCGTCAGCTCTGGCCCTGGGTGCAAGGACACCCTCAGTCTCTGCCCCATGTCGCCCCATCCCGGGGAGGAAACAGAGTCCCCAGCTCTGCCCAGGCTCTGATCCTGCTGCTGGTAACCAAGAGTCCTGGGTTTCGCAGCAAAAACACATTCAACACTTAGAGCAAGGCAGCTTGTAACGCAACACAGTCAGTGTAAGTGCCGAAGAGCTGTCCCTACAGCAGATGGGACGTCTGGACTGCGCTGGGTCAGGAGGACAAGGGAGGAGGAGCCATGAACTGGAAAGAGGACCCTGGATCAAACCCGCACGGGCAAGAACAGAGGGATGCGCAGGCAGTGAGAGCACTGCTGACACACAGAAGCACTAGGGCCCCCTTCTTTGTCTCTCCCAGGGCCTTCCGGAAGAAACCTAGCCAAGCTTGTCTGAAGACGGAGCAGTAAAGAGCCAAGTCTTGGAACCACAGACTCACGTCAGCCTCTGCAAAGTCCTACCAGGCCGACTCGTTTTCATTTTCAAAGTGCACCAAAGACAGGCATGAGGTCGTAAAGGTCCGTTAATGAAGGTTCATCCCAGCACGCGCCAGCACCATGGAGAGAAACGAGAGGCAGGAAGTGTGCGGCATCAAACAGAATAGGTAGTTTGAGTCAGAAAACACCACCTTGACCCCAGGAGCAGCCACGCTCCAACAAGAAAACTCTTGAGGGTGTCACGGGAGTGGGGTGGACACATCACACCCTCTCCTTCCACAGCCGTGGGCAGAGGTGGGAGGGGAGGGCTCCTTCTGGAACCACCTGCCGCCACCGTCTCATCCACACGACCTCAGATCCACTCCAAAATGGAGGGTCCGGGTCCGTGAGCGTCTCTCTTCCAAATCTGGAATGCGCCTTATGTAGGAGAGCACACCTGGAATGTCCGCACCATGCCACCACCCCCTGCACTTCAGAACAGGCACGCGTGCTCCCCTGACCTGGACGGCCCTCACTGACCCATGCTCACTGCTAATGTACACCCAACCATCGCACACTGAGAGGCCAAGGGGCACGTCCCCAGGAAAGCAGTGGGGTGGCCCAGCCACTCAGCTGTGAGATGCATTTCCAAACAGTGGGGTCCCGTTGCCAGACAGAAGTGATCAGGAAGGAAAGGCAAGTTGTCACACAGTCATCTCGTAGCTGCTGCCTGAGTCCCGTGAGCCCACAAGCACCAAAGGCGCACGTTTTACCAAAGATGTGGCCCGTGTGCACCAACTCAAGCTGCACCAGCCAAGCCAGAGGCTGGGATCAACTGAGAGCAGAAATGAGCCTCCTCCTTGGAGGCCCCATCGCAAAAATGCCCACACTCCTGAGCCCGGAAATGGCCATGAACCCTGATCCCACACATGCCGACTGACATAAAACTTGGGAATGTTCCGCACGCTTTCTACGGTACCAACAACTCCACTCTTCCTCCAACAAGGAGACAAACTGCTTCCTTCTCTCTCTGGCTCGCTGTGGAGGTGGGGTCAGACTGTGAAGTCAGATCCCAAAGCAAGTCCAACTGACTGTAACGCTTAATTATGTGTGTCAGCATGGCTGGGTCATGGCATTTTGGTCAAACTATGCTCCATGTTTCTGAAAGTACTTCATTTGATTATTTTCAAGGTTTATGTATTTATTTGAGAGAGAGAGCACACACACGCGTGAGCAAGTGTGGGCAGGGGAAGGGGCAGAGGGAGAGAATATCCAAATAGACCCCCACTGGGCATGGAGCCTGACACGGGGCTCAATCTCATGACCCATGAGATCAGGACCCGAGCCAAAACCAAGAGTCAGACGCTTAACTGACTTGAGCCACCCAGATGCACCAAAAGTGCTTTTTTTAAAAAGATGAGATTAACATTTAGATCAGTGGGCTTGGGTTAAAGCAGATTACCCTCCATAATGTGGGTGGGCCTCATCCAATCAGTTGAAGGTTTCAAGAGAAAGAATATCGAGGACCCCCAAGGAAGAGGGAATTCCACCAGCAGACCGCCTTTGGATTCTAGATGCAACATCGGTTCCTCCTTGGATCTCCAAGCTGCGGGTGAGTCCTGCAGAGTTGGGACATGGCAGCCAGCCTCCACACTTACGTATGCCAAATTCTTCTAAATAAATCTCCCTCTAACTCTCCCGCTCTCTTCGGATGTATCTATCTACATGTATAGATGCTAGAGATAGATAAAGAGACAGAGAAAGCCTCCCATCTGCCCTCAGTGACACGACAAACCCCAGGTTTCCAGTCTCCATGGGGCCCTCAGAGGAGCTCTCCCTCCTCCCCCCCACTCACTGCTCTCAGATTTTACCAACTTCCTCTGGGAAGCATGCCTCCTACTCCACATAAGGAATCAAGGCCACCAGCAGGAATTTCCAAAAGTGGTCCAGGCCTGTAACATCAGCATCGCTTGGCCATCAGGCAGACCCACCACCCAGAATCCCCACCAAGCCCCACAGTGCATCCCCTATAGGTGGAAATGTGAGAAGCACTTCCCTAGTCTCAGGGGCTCCCTGCAAACCTCTGGACCTCCCAACCCTACTCCCTGTCTGTGTGTCCTCCCTGGAGGGAAGCAGAGCTAGGAAGCAGACATTCTGGGTCTCTCCCATTTAAATAAAAGAGGCCCCTCCTCCGATCTTAATTGCAGTCTTTCTTCTCCTTGCCCCCCTCCTGCACCTCCCATCCGGGTCCTCACTCCTTTCTCATCTGGCTTCAGGTTGCCCTATTCCACAGGAACCGCTCTGGTTAGTTTCTGAGGATATCCACGTGGCCAGAATCCAGGGAAACTTCCCAACCTGACCTTAGTTGATCATCATTTCTGCTGGAGCCAACACGGTTGCCTCTCTCCTCACATAAACGCGATTTACTCTTGGATGCCCACACATTTGGGATTCCCCTACGCCCAGGCTCCCCTCTCCCCACCGTAATCAGCCCTGGCTACCTGTTCTGTTTCCTGGGCTGCCCATTCTGCTAGTCCCTCAAATCTCTGACTTCCTCAAGGCTCCTTCTCTCCCATCTCCTGGTCTCACTTTATAGACTCTACCTGGCTAACCTCATCCAAATCTATGGCTCAGGCCATCACGCTGGCGACTTCCAAACCCGAGTGACTCACCTGGACCTTCGCTCAAGCATCAGCTAACTTCCCATGGGACGTCTCCCCTTTCACGTCTCCCAGGCCCCGCTAATTCAGCATGCCTAAAGTGGCCACCTGCTCTGCTGTGCCTTCCTGTCCACATCGTGGGGGCACTCCATGATCTCTCTTTGCAGGCATCAAGCTAGAATCATGACACAGTCACCACATCCAGTTGGTCACCAGATCCTGAAGAATCTGCCATCTTTAGGATCTCTTTATGACGCTCACCCCTGCCTCATTTGTACTGCTCGAGCTCCAAGTCTCCTCACTCCCCACCTGAATGACACCAAAAGCCACCAGCTGGAACCTTTCCCCCAGCCTCCCCCTGTGCAACTCAACCTCGTTCTATCCACTGCTCTGTTGCCAGGAGGATCTATCTCCTTCCTGCCTTCCTGCCTTGTCAATACTGCATTTATATAAACACCCAACGTGGGAGTCCAACTTACAACCCTTACAAGGGTTGTACATTACAAGAGTTGCGTGTTCCACCCACTGAGCCAGCCAGGCATGATCTTACTAATATGCAAATGGAATCACGGCACTCTTCTTCTCTACGATCTCCTTGCCTCTCCAGTGCTTTTCAGGGTTGGGTTCAAGCCCTTTGCTTGGCACCCAGCTCCACCCCAGCTCAGCCCTCCAACCTCACCTTGTCCTCCCTTCCTCCATCAACGGGAAACCACTGTACTTTGCAGAACCAGGAATGCCCTCTCTCAATTCACACTCTTTCCTCTATGCCTCTCTGCACTTCCTTCTGCCCAACACGTCCGTCCCTGTCCAGCCCCAGCCCCAGGCACGTCCCTGGGCCCCCAGCTCGATGTTGGGCCCCCCATCCTGTGTTGCTTTCAGCTCATGGCCAGCTGCCACCTCGGGACCCTTCACTCTCTTCTCTCCCACTCCTTTCACTTCGTGTCCCCGGGGCCCAGCACAGTCCCTGGCAGAGAAACAGTTACTGCAGGAACAAATGAAAACCCTCCTACCTCCGCTATTTCTTCTCTCTGCTCTTCCTACAATCAAAGGTATCACTTATCTCCTCCCGAATCATAATATCAAGGATGGCACCCCCACACTTGAAAAAGAGCCCATCCGGGACTCAGCTGCCTGCTGTCTCCTTTGATTTACTAATCAGAATGCAGATTCCAGAAGCCCGTTTGGGTCAAGTGCATTAACCAGGCCGATATTCCCTTTCTTGCCTCACGCCTCATCAAGCCTCTCCCGGAATCCGAGGCAAGACTGGTACCATTTTTAGCAACAGCAAGCCTTGCAAAACAAGATGGGGCTGGGCGACGAAGACGTATGAGGCCCCGCCGCTGGACTGCTCGTTATGCGGGAGAATGCACGCTTTGCTGAGTGGTTTAATTTCCTTGAGTTGAGTTCTGCACTTGTCTGGGAAGGAGCACCACACCTCATTAGCTCAGTTCCCGCACAGAGCAGTCCCTGGGATGAGCTGCCTACTTCAGCGTTTGAGGTCCTCTGTGTCCTGCTCAGTCACACCGGGGCAATTTTCACGAATCGAGATGCTTGGCACGGCTTCCTGCCTTGGGGTCCACAAAGCCCACAAAGCCCCTAATATGGAATGTAAGATGCTGTGCTACAGGAGGATTTGTTGTTTCTGGGGTGAGAAGTCACACCTTTTTCCTTGGCTTCCTGCAGAAGCCTGGCAGGAGTACCCCCGCCGCCCCTGCCCCTGGCACGGCTGTCAGTCTGTAGCCCCAGGCCCTGGGCATGCCCCATGGCCAGGCAGCCCCAAGCCCTCTTTTCAAGCACAGAAGCATCAACAGGCCTGGAGGCTTCCCCAGCCAGCCTAGTTCCTACGTTGGAATGTTCCCCAAGCGGTTTTTGATCTTTGAGATGATTACTAGCAGCTGGATGGCCAAGTGTGACTTCTCCCCCCAGGGCTTACTGAGGAGTCTCTTTCTCCAAGGGGTGCAGAGTTGCCTTTCCAAAGACAAGGTCATGGTCTTCAGCCAGAAAATCCAGGAAACTCTGCTCCCTTAGCAGGAGGCTGCTAGGCCAGTTTCAAGGTGCGGTGTGAGGTCGGGACACAGTCAAACCTCCCCCCGTGTCTCTGTCTTCAGAAGGTTTTTAGTTTTCAAGCAAAAAAGGGCTGATTCACCTTCTCTGACCCTCCACACTGTCCACAGTTCCCTGCGTTATGCTGCAGGGTTTTTCTAGAAGGGAGGGGAGGAACCACACCCATGAGGCCTGGAGCCCGTGGGAGCAAGGGAGGGGCGTCCTTCGCTTCTCAGCTCTGCAAGTGCGACTGTCCTGCGGTGAGGAAGCTTATCTTGTTACAGTCAATGGACGAGAACAGAAAAAGAACAGAAAAACCCCAGAGTTTCATTAAGCAATGGCTCGGGAACAGAATCTCTAAAAGCAATTAAGGGTGTATTAATGCAGACAGTTTCAGGCCAGAGCCAAGGAAACCTCATGCACTTACGGTGCGGGAAATGCTGCCTGAGTCCTTCACACATGGTCCCTTATCCCATAAGCTCCGGAAGGGGAGCGTGGTGGAGGGTGACATCCCGACGGCTGCAGGTGGGCCAAAATGAACGAGGAAATGGTGCAAACCAGAACTAATAAATGACCGTGTTCCGAGGCCCAGCAGATCCAAACCGTGGTCAACCCGATTCCTCAGAAGAACAGAAGGACCTAGAACATTCTGGTCTCAGCCAAAGCGTCACTCCCCCACCCCAGCCCCGCACAGAGCTCCAATCTGGGGTTAAGGTCGTCTTCTAGAACTTCAGCCCCACGATGAGAAACACATTACCAAACCAGCACCTTTCCTTTCAATGCTCTGGCCAAACCAGCCGTCCAGCCCAGGGACGCTGACCCTGAGAACACTTCCGTTTACTCCCGCCTCTGGGCCAGCCCTCTGTCCTCGGGGCTCTCATCCTCCACCCAGAAAGTCTTCCCCCAAGGCAGGCCCTCCCCAGTCAGAGTCAAGTCTGACACACCAGCCCCTCGCCCTCTGTTTCCGGCTAACAGGACCCTGCCATCTCAATCCGCAAACGCCCTCCCCCTTCCTGACCTGCCGGAGCAGTGTACCACGTTCTGTGGACCCTGTGTGGCCAAATGCATTAATCCTTCGCCCCTCAGCGTACGCAGGCCCTCTGCCGCGTGACTTCCAGGTTTTTCTCACGAAGGGGGCGAAGTCTATTTCCCCACCGTGAGATGGGGGTACAGCCACAGGATTTGCTTTAACCGTCAGGACAAGGGGAAGGGACCGTGCCCGCTCCACACCCGAGTGTGAAAGCGTTCTCGTGCCCTTGGCCATCACCTGAGAAGCCAAGGGCGAGCCCTCTGGTCCCAGATGGGGGTAGAAGATGAGCTGTAAAACACCCACGCGTGTGCGAGCCCAGCCTTTGCGGCCACGTGCTGTGCCAAGAACCTTACTGTGTCTGCGTCAGCTCATTACTTTCCACTTGAGCCAGCAATGCAGCTGTACCCATTGTACTGATGAGAAAAGTGAGGCTCAGAGTCACCAGCCCAAAGGCAAGCGAGGGGCCAGACGTGACACCCAGATGCACCTGACGCCAAAGCCTCTTGTCTCAGCCTCTGAAAAAGGAGATGCTTTCCCAAGGAGGGTCTGAGTGGAGGGATTTGGGATGGCTTCTGTTTGTTCAACGAAGCCACAGGCATGACCGAGGAGCCACTCGTGCCAAGTCGGATCGCCAAACTGGGGCTTCACACCCAACCTCACTGCGGTTTCAGCCTCCCCCAGAAATGTGGTCCTGAACTGTCAGTTGGGAATTTTCTGCTCGGCACTAAGGAGGTCATTGGTCCAGAACCCCTTCTCTATGCACCAAAGTAAAAGGAGGCAATCCACCTAATAAGACCCCCAGCCCCTTCCCCTCAGGGAGGGTGACCCTGCCTAAAAGGATCCTTTCTTTTGCTAATAACGTCTCACCCCACCCTCCTTCCTATAAAATCCTTCACTTTGCACAACTCCCTGAAGGACTCCCCCTATTTGCTAGATAGGTGGCTGCCAGTTCACAAATTGCTTAGTAAAGTCATTCGGATCTTCCAGCTTACTTGGTGGAATTCTCTTTTTTAACGTGCTCATTTCTTTATATTTGACTGTACTCTCCAGTGTTCTGTATCAAACATGTATCACTTTCCGAAGTTAAAAATACTACAGATGTTACTTGTTCAAAGATTTCTACAGAAACAATGTTAGCACTTGACAAGTTAATTCCAACACTGAGGAGAAACAATAAACAGGGAAAAATAAGTAACAAAACTGTTAAAGGGGGAAGGGCGTTAAGGAAGCCCAGAGACCTGCATGATGTTAAAATCCAACATAAAACGACTATCATCAAATCAAGAACGAGACGACAGATACGTGGACTAGAAGATTCTAGAAACAGATCTGATCTTGGAGAATTTATGCCAAGAAAGGTCCACAAACCAGTAGGGCAAGGATCATATAATAAATGGTGCTGGGACCACTTTATTGGGCGACACAGTGAGTCTCCTCTACACACTAAAAGTAAATTTATTATTTTTTTTCAAGTTTATTTACTTATTCACATAATCTCTACATCCAAGGTGAGGCTTCCACTCACAAGCCTAAAATCAACAGCCACACGCTCCTCCCACTAAGCCAGCCAGACAGAATGGCTGAATGCAGAACTCAAAATATAAGGAAAGCGACATAAAAATGTATGGGAATATTTATACGAACTCTGGATATTGAAGAATCTTCAATAGTTTGGTAATATTTTTAACCTTCCGATCAGAAAATAATAAAATTAAAACAGTAAACTACAAAAAAACCCCAAACAAACCCAAACCCCCTCAGAGCATTTAGAAGGAGAAAAGATAATGAGAACCCAAAGAACACAGATAAATGAACAAAAAACATGAACACAATTCAGAGAACAAAAGAAATAAATAACAAACACGAAACTAGGTGGGCCATCCCTAGTTATAAAAAAGATTCAGACAGTAATGAGATGTCATTCTGCCTCAATGCGGTGGAATTATAAATAACTTTTTCTTGCTTCTTTGTACGTTTTCTGATTTTTTTTTATAGTGGGCAAATACCACACAGAAAACACGTCAGTTTCGATGGACACATGAATGACAGAACCAAACTGAAGGGCACCGCGGTGCCTGACCACCAGCTCCCGGGTTCTCACACGGGCACGACCTCAGCCGGCATGAATAAGAGACACCCCCCCACCGCACGACGCCACAATCAGAGAGAAAATTCTCAGTCAAGACCGAGGGCCCAACCCTTCTACCTTTTCAAGTGCAGATGGGGTGCAAGAATGGCAGGGCCCGACCTCACAGGCTACCCGTTCTAGAGGGCAAGCGTCCCTGTCACGGAAACAGACCTCCGCCGTTTTCCTCTACTTGGGAGCTGTTCCAAGATGGCCTCATATAATAAAGGGTTTACATTCTAAAGGTATAATAAACATAAAACCAATTACTGCAATTGTAGACCTTCCTCTGTTAGTCAACATGTAGCTTTGAAAAGGCCTGAGAAACTTAAATATAAAATCACTGTAATTTTGTTTAAATTACGGAGTTAGTTCCAGTTCTACGCCTATTTCATAAGGTTATGGGAACCTGCCCATTTACGATGATAATACATGCCGCGTGAGACGTGAGCCCAAGCCTGGGCCTCCTACAGAGAAAGTGAGGCGCCCCCCTGAGCCTGCCAGACATCTAGTCTACCCATTAATAACCACTGATGAAATGACCTAGTGACTTCTGTGCTAGGATATGCTGCCGCTCTGGAGTAGAACGGCATGAAAGCAAACTTCAATCCTCTTTAAATACCGTTCCTACTGGTCTCTCAATGTCCTGTAGAATGTTCACTGTCACTTGTACCATCCCTCTGACATGTTAATTACATGCAATTTTCATTCAACCTCCCTCCAGGTAATGCTTTCCTTTCTAATCCCACGGCTAAGATCTTACACTAACTTGGAGACTGTGAACCTGTTGACTCGATTTCTCACATCCTGGGCTGACGAGGAGGGTACAGAAATGGTAGCAGACCCATTAGGCACGGCGGTGACAGTAAATCTGTCCTTGCAGCTGGAAGTCCTAACACGTGCCCTTCCCATCACTGGCCAGCAGGTGGCATGAGGTCAGGGACCACACCTCTTTGGCTGATACTCTGCAGCACACACAGGCTCATCCCAGATGCTCAATAAGTAGGTGTGAAATACATTAATTATAAAATAGAGGAGAGACCTTCTAGTCACTTGTGGCATGAAGAGCTTATGGGGAACGCACAGTTCTGGAACCCTACGTATTTAATGAAGACCCTAGAATCACAAGAATGTGGCCCTTTCCAGGGCACCTGTTTGAAGAGGCCACATCAGGTCACTAGAGAAGAAGCTGTCCTGGCTGAGGATGGTGATTTTATTTAATTCAGAATATTTTATGATGGATGCAAGACCGTCCCCATCTCTCAGTTTTAAACATGGATCCTGTCGTGGAGCCAACTTTAAAAAAATAAAAAATAAAAATAAAAAAAGATGGAAAAAAAACCCCAACCCTGTTTTTGATATTTAACACACCCTGGGACAAATGTACCTATATCACCTGGAAACAATGGCTTAATGGTGACATTTGCACGCATGGGACATCAATTATGGACCAGCAAACTGCAGAAGATACCGACATTTTTTAAAAACCTCCCCGCTACCCTGGAAAGAGAAAAAGGTAGCTAAATCATAACTATGATTATGGAATGATAAATGCCACAAGGGAGGATTGTCCAGGACGGTCTGGGATTTCTGCCTTCCAGGGGGCCTGCCCGGGGCAGGTTGCCCAGAAGAGAGAAAATTTGCCCTGGGGGTCGTGAAGCATCAGGAGGTAATTTCCAGGTGAGGAACAGGGAGGGAGGGAAGGGAAGATGGAAAAAAACTCTTTGAGCAAAACGAAATGAGCAGCATGCGCAGACACAGAGGAAAGAAAACACACAGTGCACACCCCCATAACGGAAATCGGTGTTTCGGGGCATGTCCTGGATGAGGAAAAGAAGCCAGCGGTCGACCAGGTGCTCTGAAGGCAGCTGATAAATTCGGACTCCGTCCTCCGGCAGCTCGAGGCCATGAGGTCAAGGATTACTGAGCAGGAAAGTGGCAGGACAGCCCCGGGCAGGCGTCTAAATCAAAGAACAGCATCCCTTCTAGTCAGGCCACGATGTGACTAAGAGGCTGAGCTCCAAGCTCTCGAAGAGGGTGTGGGTGTACGAGATTCCTGTCCACGGAGCTCAGTCGTTTCACTCTGCTCAGATCACAACCCCAGGCCTCACCGTGGCTGTTCGCCCGCTCCCCACGCGGCCCGGGGAAGCCGGGCTCCACAGAGACATCTTCCAAAGGGCGCACGCTTGGCTCAGACACTCCAGTTCCTCTCCGAGGCCCCACAGCTCGGGCCTACCCACGAGCTCTCCGAGTGGATCTGTGGCAGGGCCCCTCGACCCCATTCTGAATAAAGACCACGACGAAAATTACTTCCTGGATCACTTACAGAAACTTGTCGCTCACAGTTATCGGCAGGAAATGAAGTTTTTCAGTTCAAGTCATCAGAAGTCTGAACGAGGCATTTTACCTTACAGGCAAAGCCCCAGATGGAATGGGCTGACCTCTGAAACGAAATTCAGGGGGTGCTGTGGACTCGTCAACGGCTGGTGAGACCCGGCGAAGAAGCTGGCAACTTCCCAGATCCGATTCCTCCATTTCCCGGGGCCTCAGGCATCTGGGGACCTCACCCTAACCCGCCCCCAGCCCTTCCCAGCTCAATCACCGATAAACCCTGTTGCATACAACAGGGGCACCGGGCTGGCTCAGTCAGTTAAGCGTCTGACTCTTGATTTCAGCTCAGGTCATGATCTTGGGGTCCTGGGATCGAGCCCCACCTCGGGCTCTGTGCTCAGCAGGGAGTCTGCTGCGGATTCTCTCACTCTCCCACTCTCTCTCCCCCCTGCTCATCCCTCCACTGTGTTCTCTCCAAAATAAATCAATCTTAAAACACAAAAACAAAAACAAAACCATGTCCAATAGAAGGGCAGCCCTGCCTACACCCAAGGCCAGTAAACCACACATCACAATGGCAGTCAAGCAGGAAACAGCCCCCAAATCCCACGTATGAAGAGGAAGCCCTGGTCAGGGGATTGGACTTTAGGGTTTCCACTAATACTCTTCCTGGCTCATACGTTTCATCAACTCGTCCTATGCTAATTACCGGTAAAACCGAATCTGTTTTGGAAAGACACTCTAAAGGAAGGAGGAAGGAGCGGGGCAAGAGAAGCAGGAAATCAGTAAGATCAGTTGAGTGATTTTACAAGAAACATGAAGGGATCTAGGGTCAGAGGAAATTTTTTTTATTGATGAATGGTATGATTTAGGACAATTAAATGGTCATGAATGCATGTACCGGACAGCATAGTTTGAAAGCACGCAGAGCAAAATGTATTGAAAATCCAAGAAGTAAAGACAAATTCACAATCACACTGAGAGATACTAGCACGGCTCTCTCGGAAATCCAAAGAAGCAAAAATATCCAATAAATTCATGAAAAGGTGATCAATCTCTATAGTAATCAAAGAAATGCATCCAAGAGCTATAACAAAGTATTTCTTTTTTTACTCCTTTGGGTTGGCAAAACAAAATGAAGACAGCTCTTCCACATTCCCATCCAATGTGAGGGCGGAGGAGACCCTCATGCACTGCGGACTGAAGCACACACAGGCAAGATCCTTCAAGAACGGGTCAGCAGCACCCGACGAATTAACTACGAACACGCCAGCACATCCAGGCATCAGGAAACGTCAGCCAACAGTGGTTACCTCTGTTGAGAAGAGGGATGTTTGGATCTGGGGCTTTAAGAAGATTTTTTTTTTTTGCCCTATACCCATCGATATAATTCATAAATAATTCAACTGTTACTTGCATACTCTCTTAAGTTAAAAAGAGACTTGAAAAAATCTACTGCATGTGGCAGGTAGAAAATCATAGGAAACATCTGTAAATTCCAACAACAGCGATTTGTACCATGAGTCGTGGAGGAAGAAACAGATTAAAACCTCCTCCCGGAAACGCGGCACAGGAGGGGAAGGAAAGAGCCCAGAAATGGGGTTAAAAAGAGGAATCTTCAGTTGGCATTCAGCCCCAGCAAATGAGTCCTTCTGGTCCCGTTCTCCTACATCCTCAAAGAATCTTGTTCCCGATTCCGCCAGCGGGCCTGACTGCAGGCGGGAAGAGTGTTAAGGTCTAGCAGGCAAAGTAATGACTTTTTCAAAATGACTGTCCCTGCACATCCAAGTCTTCTCATCCTAAGATATTCTACTCCCCGACTCTGGTCTGTGTGTGTCTGTGTTTAAAAATTGCCTTCATGAATAATTGCAAATGGGTTCTAATAAAAAAAAAAAGTATGTAGAAAATGTCGGCAGTACTCCATAAAATCTTCTACTGTGCATGCTGGTCCAAAGGAATATTTATAGGAATGCTGTTATTTGGCAAAATGAAGTTAAATTGGGAATTCCTCCCCCACACAAACACCTCCCAGAAGAGGGGCTGGGATGGGCTTGGGTAGGCTAATGGTGGAGGCACCAAGTCCCTTGACGACAGGCTTCATCGAGACCCCCACCCCGCCATGTCCGCAAAGGAAAAACTGTAGGAACACCCCGGTCCCAAATGCCAGGGCATTTGGGAGATCACCATGTCTGTGCTCGAGGCGTTGGCAATCAGTATTCGGACCAAGAGTCAGCATCCTGTTCCCACCATCCTGAGCTCCGTATCCGGGCCAGCCAGGGTGTGAGAACGGGTCTGGACTGAAAGGTGAGGCATGAGGCAGACCCCAGCCTCCGCGAAGGTGCCCCTCAGTGGCCTCCTCCGTCCTGCTGAATGGGGAGCCTCCCCGAAGCGGGGGCCTGGCTCCAAAGATCCGTCTTCCTCTCCTGTCCACTGTCCAGGTGTAGGAGCTGGCAGTGACGCGCGAAAATTCTGTGACGTGTCCCTGCACACGCGGTCTCTGGGTCCAGGCAGGCACAGCAGGGAATGACAGAAGATGCAGAATGCTGGCCACGATGGCGCTGCTCCGGGGGAACATCACGGGGTTTCTGGAGACAAGAGACAGCCCAAGCAGCACTTTCAGTGTTCCCAAGAGAAATCTGCATGTGCTCAGGGAAGGCATCAAAGGGCATTTCCAGCCGGGACTGCTTGGCTGATGTCCAGCAACGGTCAGCGGACGTTTCCTGCTGTACGTCCTGGAGCTTCTGGGAGGCGTTGCATACCTCCCTGGGCAGCCTGTGGACCCTTCCAGTCCTGGCTCGTGCCAGGTGGGCAGGGGGCTCGGCAGCGTGCAGAGAAGCGGGCAGGGTACCAGTACGCCTACTGCAGGTGGAAGCGAAGTGCTGGACTGTCACTCATCGGTCCAGAGTCTGGGCACGGGACCTCCGTATCAGTCTCCCTATGACATAATGATCATTGCCATCATTCGACACCTTTGGGAACCGCTGACTGCAGCTCATCTTGGCTGGAAGTTACCGTACGGACAGTTGTTTCTGCCTCCCACACGGCCTCTGCTGCTTTTAATGATGCTACACGTAGCACAGTCCTCAGGCTGGGTAAGCCTGGGGCGGGACAGCCTCTCTGCCCCAGGGTATCTGCTTGGACAGTCTGGCCACGGGAGAGCCATGGGAGGTGGGCAAGCGGAGGCATTTGAAGACCACCACCCACCTCACCTAGCAAGTAGGGACTCGGCCGGGAGGTCTCAGGGTTGCTCCAGACGGTGAGATGATGCCTCCTGGGAGTCTGGGTCACAGTACTGGTCCAAGACCAGGCTTCTTTGACGTGACCGTCTATGCGAACCACCGGAGGATCTGGTCAAAGAGCAGATGGCAACTCAGGACTGGAGCGGCCCAGGATCCCGCACAGCTAACAACCTCCCAGCTCACGAGGCGGACCACACCTGGCACCCTAAGGATTTACAACAGGACGGACTTAGCCACTTACTAGCTGTGGGCAAGTCACCCAGCCATCCCAGGTAAAGAGTGAGGAAGAAGAAGGTCCTTGGAGGGGGACAGGGAGGATGACCTGAAGTCAGGTCATCCCGAGCTGGGGAGATGGGGCGGGGCGCAGGAAGGTGTGGACGGGAAGGGGACGGGGACTGAGCGCCGTCCCAGGACTGCCTACAATGGTAGCCAGTGCTGGTCGCTGGTCCCTGGTCGCTGTGTGTGTTTGGAGATAACACCGCCTCACAGTCACAACCGCCTCTCCCAGCACCTGGCGCCATCCACGGCACGTCACTCATCGCCCAAAATGACGGGTTCTTGAGTGAACTCACACATCAGAAATGGAAGGGGGACTTGTAGAGCAACTTAGCCGGAGCCAAGAACCGGGTTCACAGTTGCCCAGGGCGGCTCAGATTCATTCAGCATCGCACAACCCGGGGAGGGGGCAGGGCCCTGCGTCGGGACGAGAGCTGCCCTTTCCAGACCTGTGAACTGGTCATGCCTGCTTGGGAAGGCGGCTACTGGGGGAGGGCTGGGTGGAGCATTTCCGGGGAAAACACACATAAACTGACTTGTTTTCTCGAGACCCCTTTTGCCAAGAGAAATGCCACTAACTCAGCATCTTGGCCGTGAAAGGAAGCAACAGCAAGTATTCGTCTGAATCACGGAGCCACATGTGATGTGCTCCCCGGGGCCCACGTGCCAGCTTCGAGGAGGCGAACCGGGATCAATGAATTTCTTTGTTAATCTTGATATTTGCAGGAAGCAAACAAACCAGGCGCTCTGCAAATCACCGGCTTTAATCTTCGGAATTACTTACACCGCCATTTAGGAGAGTTTTGTTTTCCGGCAAGATCTGCACACAGCAGGCGGCAAACATTCTAATTGCTGTTAAGTACATTTGTTGTAATATGTTGGGGGGAACGTAGCCCTTACATCAGTTAAGCATGAACACACGTGCTCATGGGCAGACACACTCCCCAGAAGCCTTCCAGCCACAGACACGAAAATCATGCAGTCGGCCTCGTGCGGACACAAATAGCACCCGGACCCAGCCACGGTCCAACCCCACAAACAAAGACCCAGACAAACTGTGCTCCACGTTTTGTGCCCCTCTCCGCTGGCTCGCGCTCTCTCTCCCCCTCCCTCGGAGCTCACCCGCAGTCAAGACGTGACGCTATTTATAACGCACCCTGTGCCGCGCTTACAGGGATTCGCGACCTGAAGCAGAAGGCCTTCGATCTAGGCCAGAAGAGTACGGCTCGAGGGACGTCAGGGCCACTGCGGTCCGACGCCGACGCGCCTGCTCCTCCCAGCAGCTCCAAGAGTCCGCGCCGTCGGGGAGCACAGCTCGTCTGTGTGCACAGTCCTCAGGCCCTTGGCCCTGTGCCCGCCACATGGTGAACATGAACAGGCGACCGCTATTTGACGAAATGAAGTGGAGACTCTTCCCCAGAGTAAGAGCGAGAAGGCACACAGGAAAGAAGCATCAGGTCATTGTACGGAGTGGAGAACGGCGGGGGGTGCTTTGGGTGCGGAGGCTCGCCATGAGGGGTGCATCCATCGGGCTTGCCGGCTCCCAAATCACAACTAAAATGGCAGAGGATTTTTTGAAAAATGATAATCGGATCCTGGGCTGATTCCCAATCCTGGTCTTCCAGCCAAGTGTGAAATAACTCATGAAGCCCTCGGTTGCGTAAAAAAAGAAGTGCTTAAAAAATCTGACAAGTTGCCTCCGTAAATAAGCGACCCATAATAAAGAGAAAAGCGGAGAGGGGTCTCCAGTATGTGGACTAACAGGAAGCCAGTAGCTCGGCCAGACCCTGGCCCAGGTTTCAAAGAGCTGAAGAGGTACGAGCACCACAGGAAATGGCCGTTTCTGGTCCAATGTCAGCAGCTCAACCAAACACAATATTAACTAAATCTAAGCAATTCTGTATCTCCACTGTTTTCTAGAAACTTCTAGAGAACTCACTGGTTTAAAAATTAGTCCATCGGGTCCCCCAGATATGAAGACCACCAATCCAGACGAGATGTAGTCTCCATGATCACGACATGGAAAGGAGAGGAAGAAACGTGATTTCTAGGTCCTGAGAGTCCCTGAAGCAAGGAACCCAGAAGGAAGGAGTAGTCTGTGACAGAAAGTCATCTCGCAAGTCCCACTGCCACGGGGCGTCAGCCGTCGCTCCGAATCCGGCAGATGGACAAGACAGCGGAAGTTGGCGTGAATGGTATGTGACGACGGACACTGAAAATGCTTTGGTTTTTCTAAATCTCAGATACCAGATGGTCATGTGTTCCTCTCTCCCAATAGTAAGGAGTAAAAAACAATATGGGGGAGATGTTTTCTTTTGTGCTTTCTGATGCTTATAATTTGTATCAAGAAACAAAAGCACTTCCTGACATTGATGCAATTGGGCACATAAATATTACCTGAGTGACCCCAAATCCTCCAAATTCCAGGCTGGCTGTGCTGTGACCAAGGGTAGTTGTTTCTGTATCTGATTTCATCACTTTCCCCATCTACATCCATGGCTCCCAAACTTTAATGAGTGTAAGAACTATCTGAGATGTCCCTGGACGTACCAACCGCTGGGCCCCCCTTCCAGGGACTCCTGCCCAGTCTCCTTAGGGTAGAATCTAGGAATGTGTGGTACATCAAGGACTGCAAAGGGATTTTGGCGCAGTTGATTCCTGTTGTAGGTCAACATCCTCATCGGGATAAACTTTAAATCTTGTATTTCCCAACTTAAAGTAGCCTCAAAAGTTTCGGCCTCCAGAAATCCAAATCTCTCACCACATTCTCCAAAATAATGATAAATAATGGCTAAAAGAACAAATAAAATTATAGCACTGCTCTAAGAGAACCCTTAAAACTTCCCATTTTCGTTCATAGCCGAAAAATGAGAAAGCAGGGTGTGGGAACCTGATGCCACCAAAAGGAGATACAAGACCAAAAGCATTAAATGCACCCAATGACACGGAATAAAGGTTACTTTGTAATGCTACAAGGCATAATTCACAGTGAAGATGTGGACATTTTTCATATGTATGCATCAAATAACATAGCCACCATCTCAGGAACCAATACGGTGGACGCAAGAAGGCACAGGCGAGAACCCCCGCTGTTCAGAAATAATAACGCGCCACGCTCTTCACACAAACCAATCAGAGAGACAAGGAGTAAAATATGAACACTCACGGGGCGCCTGGGGGGCTCTGTCGGTGAAGTGTCTGCCTTCAGCTCAGGTCATGATCCCCAGGCCTTGGGACGGAGTCCTGAGAGGCAGGGCTCCCTGCTCAGTGGGGAGCCTGGCTCTGCCTCTCCCTCTGCCTCTCCCTCCCCTCGTGTGTGCTCTCACCTGCTCTAGCTCCCTCTCCTAAATAAATAAATAAATGAATAAAAGTACTGTTGTTTAAATATATATATAATATACATATAATTATAATTACATTTATATATATATATATAAATTTATATATAAATATATAAATTTATATATATATAAATATATATATATATATATATATTTATAGACGGAGGGGATGCTTACATAATACAACCACTATGATAGCACTTATGACTCTCCACCAAAAACTCCTTCTTCTCAACCTCAGGGGAAGTTGTAAAAAATAATCACAAAGGAAACATCAGGACATATCGTAAAGCAGAAATAGGACAAACAACAGTCTGCGATCACAATAAAATTAAAGATTATTAATAATTTTTTAAAGCAATCCACCTGGAAATTTAAAAAAAAATACAACTAAACAAATCCTGAGTCTGGGGTAAGTAGAAACCCAAATTAAAATACTTCTAAAAAGTAATGGTAATGAAAACAGCACATAAAATCAGTGGGAAACTTCCAAGAAGTAAGAATATTCGAAGCCTTGAAAACTTTTAGCAATAAAAAATACTTGAATTTCTTTACAAACTCAGAAAGCTAGAAAAAGAACACAAAGTAAGCCACAAGGAAATATAAGGAAGGCAATAATAAATATAAATATATTTTTTTAAATAATCATGCTTCTTTTTTTAAGATTTTATTTATTTATTTGACAAAGAGAGACACAGCAAGAAAGGGAACACAAGCAGGGGGAGTGGGAGAGAGAGAAGCAGGCTTCCCGCTGAGCAGGGAGCCCGATGCAGGACTCGATCCCAGGACCCTGGGATCACGACCTGAGCAGAAGGCAGACGCCTAACCAGTTGAGCCACCCAGGCGCCCCTCAAAATTCTAATTTATAAAAAAAAAACAAAAACACGCAATTAACCAAATAGGACAACCTTTAGCTAGTTTAACCGAAAAAGGAGAAAGCACAAAAATATAAAATGAGAAACCAAAGGGAAAAATAACTCTTGAAATAGTTTTTAAGAGAGAATAATTTGCAGTTGTATACAAATAAACTTGTAATAAAAATGAAATGGACAGTATTCCAGGGAAAGGCAGTTTGCCAAGGTTGACCTCTTTAGAGACAGAAGACTTGATAGACCCATTTCCCCATCAAGGTATTACCATATAAAGAACCTTCAGGACCAAAGGGTTTCACAGATAAATTCCACCAAACTTTCAAAGACCACAAAGTCGTATTTCTCTGTAAGTTACTCTAGCACATTGAAAAGGGAAGAAAACTTCCTAATTCTTTTTATATGTATTGATACCCAAACCTCTTAAGGAGAGTACAGAGAGAGAGAGAGAATCACAAATATTGATGCAAAACTTCTAAATAAAATATGAGTGACTATCACGTTAAGAAAATAATACAGTGTGGCCTGCTGGAATTTATTCCAGGGGTGCAAATTTGATTCAGCAGTAGGAAATCTAATAACATAATACACAATACGGGAAGAAGAAAATCTATGATTATCTGTATAGGTACTGAAAACCCTTTGACAAACTCAACTCCTCCGAATTTAAAAAAACTCAGGAAAAGAGGAATTGATAGATACGTTCTTAACCAGGCAAACAACTAGACCGCAGTCCTAAAACCAGCGTCCTGCGGCAGGCATTCCCATCAGGGTCAAAAGCAAGGCAAGGGAGCCCACGCGCTCTCACTAATTCCACACTGCACGGGAGGGCTCGGGGCAGTCAAGTGACAACCAGGCAGACACGTCCTGTAGCCAAGCGATCGGCATTACCACCACCAGCAACGAAACCACTAGACCCCACGCGCGTCCTCATAAGACACGCTGAGAGGGGCACGTCCCTTGTGTGGTGTTCCTGTATGATCGCCTGACCTGAATCTAATTCAGAAGAAACGGGCACGTCCAAGTCGCGATGTGTTTCGCAAGTTTTCGAAAATGTCAATGTCACAAAAAAACAAAGAAATGCCAAATGCCCGTTTCAAAATGAAAAAATCATGACAACTGAATGCCCTTCATGATCCAGCACTTGGTTTTTCCTAAAGGACCGGACTGAGACCATCGGGGAAACATAAATACGGACTGTGGACCCGCAGTACTATCCGTATCGTCCTGTGATGACGTAAGAGAGCGCCCTTGTGCCCAGGACACTCACGCTGAAGTACTAAGAGGGAAAAGGGCGTCGCGTCTCAAACGGTTCGGGGAAAAACAGGAATGTATGGACAGACAGAAATATGATAAAATGTTAACATTTGAGGAATCTGGGTCAAGGGTGTGTAGAATGTTTTTGCACTATTCTTACAACTTTTCTGTGAGTCTGAATTTATGTCATAACAAAGATTTAAAAATAAGCACAAGGATATTAATAACCTCTTTTGATACCCAAATCCCTCAGATGCAATCCCATGACTCTTTCCCCACACAATAAAAGTCGCCAAGAATAGTTAATTTGTTCTCCCCATTCCCTGTCTCCCACTCACTCCTTAACCACGCCCAGTCAGGGCTGAATACCCTCGTGGAGGTCATCGATGCTCTTCCTGTTGCTAAACCCAATGGATACTTCTGGCGTCTCAGTACCACTCACGGCTAGTGACCACTCCTTCCTTCTGGAAATACTCTCCTCCTTCGGTTTCCAGATCACTACATTGTCTAGGATTTCCTCCTTCCTTACTTGCTGTTCCCTCTTCACATCAACTGCTGGATTCTTCTCTTCTTCCAGTGCTCTGAGTTTTGGAATGACCTAGCTAATGCTCAATCCTGGGCCCTTGTCTCATTGCCAGCCCTCCTCAGTGACCTCAGTCTCAACGGGCATCTGTGCTGATGCCTCCAGAGGTATATCCCCAACCCCAAACCCTCACCTGAGCTCCAGACTCATATATTGTTCAACCACATATTTGATAGCTCCAATTATAGGACTAAAAGTAAAATCAAAGTTAACACGTCCAAAGTAGAATTCTTAAATATCTCCCCAAATCTGTTTGGTTCTTCTAAGTCCCCCTTAACTCAGTAAATGGCATTACTGTCCACCCCTAAGCGTCCATTTAAAACTCAGCAGCCTCCCCTGATTACCTCCAATGTCACCCTCTCATCTTTTCTTCCTCTCTCTGTGCTCACCTAGTTGGAACCACTATTGTCTCCTACCTTTACCATCCTCCAAACCAGATTTCTTGCTTCACTCTTGCTCTCCACAGCCCATCCTCCAAAGCATTCAATGACATTTTAAAAACATACACCAGGTCATGGCACTTCCCCATATCAGACCTCCAATGGGTTCCATGACTATTAATATTAGTATCCTAGAGCTTCCATAACAAAGTGAGTGGCTTAAAACAACAAAAATCTATTAACACGTAGTTCTGGGGCTAGAAGTCTGAAATCACGGTGTTGGGGCCACGCTCTAAAGGCTCTAGAAAAGAACCCAACCTCGTTGCGTTCCAGCGTCCAGAGATCGCGGACAGTCCTTCGCATCCCTTGGCTTGTGACTATGTCATCACTCGACACTCTGCCTGTGTCTTCCCATAGGCTTCTTCCCTCTGTGTCTGTGTCTTTATGTCTCCCCTCTTCTTACAAGGACACCAGTCACCTTGGATTTAGGTCCCACCCTAATCTGGTATGAGCTCATTTTAACTTAGTTTATTTTGCGAAGCCCACATTTTCATAGAATGTCACCATCAGAGGTTCCAGATAGACTTGCATTTGGGGGGTTACGCTACTCAACCAAAAAACTCACATTCTATTCCCACTGGAGTAAATCCCAAGGTCTTCATCATTGCCCACAGTCCCGCATGCTCTGGCTCCTACCCACCTCTCCAGCCTCCTCAAACCATTTGCCAGTACCCACCAGTTCATAAATAGTGGTTGCCAAGGCCACCCCAAACTTGGGGCCTTTCTGAGGACTGTTCTTTCCACCAGGAGCGTTCTCCTACCCGGTGTCTGAGTTGCTGGCTCATGCCCGTCTCTTCCAGTCCCTCAGTGGGCCTTTCCCTAAACATACCCTCATGTCCAGCTACTCTATCTCAGCACTCTGTTGCTTACTTCAAAGCTCCCGCCACAATCCACAACCTATAATTATCTTGTGTGTAGTTTTCCCAGTTTCCTCTCTATCTCCCATTATAATTTCAGTATACAGCATAGTACCTGGGACATGGGCACTCATCACTGAGTATTTGCCGAATGAACAAATAAATTCAAGTGTGTGTGTGTGTGTGTGTGTGTGTGTGTGTGAGACATACACGTCAGCTACAACCCCCATAAAACCTTCCCATGGCTCTCTACATGGCCCTTGGAACTGTCCATTGAAATCAGTTAAATAATAAATTCCATCAATTTTCTCCACACCAGCCATAATTTATACTTACACAAGAATTCCCTCGGCCAGACTTTGTAAGACAAAAACAGTGGCTCTCACTCTGCCACCAGGGTTCCAAGCGTTTATTAAGAATTCTGTGTCTAGGGGTGCCTGGGTGGCTCAGTGGGTTAAAGCCTCTGCCTTCAGCTCAGGTCATGATCCCAGGGTCCTGGGATCGAGCCCCGCATCGGGCTTTCTGCTCAGCAGGGAGCCTGCTTCCTCCTCTCTCTCTCTGCCTGCCTCTCTGCCTACTTGTGATCTCTGTCAAATAAATAAATAAAATCTTTTAAAAAAAAAGAATTCTGTGTCTACCACAGAACAGCCCAAGACTCCTCAGATGCCCATGGTCAGACACTGTGTAAGCGGAGCCACGTGCAAGGAGGGGCTGGATGCCCCACGATGAGGATGAGACAGTCTTCAAGGTCATCTTACGGACCGGGCCGTGCCCCTGACACTTCAGTGGGTGGCCACAAAGCATTTGCAAGTGACAGAGAGCCCGACGGTGTTATCAAGGGTCAAGGGTACAGAAGGTGCTGCCCACGGAGGCACGCGGCCTCCCTTCATCACCGCAACACAGCCGTTAAAGGAATCCTCAAGGAGTGAGGGCTCACGGTACACCCACTTGAAGCAATTTTACATTTGTTTATTCAATTGAATTATTTGTTATTCATAATGAAACGAGACTCAAACAGCATCGGCTGCACCCCGTCTTCTTTTGCTTTCGTGCATTTTGCAGCCGATGACTATTTTTATGCAAATGAGGTTATGATGACATTAAACATTTTCTACTGATTTTCCAAGAACAAATATGTTCTCTCCATATGCCACCGTCTTCTTTCTCCTGCATCCATCCTCGGAGCTCTGCTGGCTGATCAGATTTTTTTCCAAATTAACTCCAAGGACCTTCCATCCGTAATACTGATGAGCCTGTCTCCCTCTGCAGTGCACACAGAGACTCCCATTAATACCTGAATTTAGCCCATTTCGCCCATTCCGCCAGCAGCCTTATTCATCCCCCCAGCTCTCCCGGCGTTGTAAATCTCAGCTTGTTACCCAGCACCATGGCACTCCCCTGCTGCCTCTTTGGGGATGTTTACTCTGCTCGCAGAGCAAAAACCACCAAGAACTCCACACATAAAAAAGGCCTTGTGATTGCAGAAACGTTTGCCTCTATTGATTACATTCAGGGCTGAGAAACAAATGTTCTCAGCAAAGTATTTCACATAACTAGCCACTAGACAAATCAGAGTAGAATTCGGCAGGCTGCTTACACCAGGCCCGTGGAGGCCGGCTTGGGCTTTCTTGTAGGGGGCTGTGTGTGTGTGTGTGTGTGTGTGTGTGTGTGCGTGCGTGAGTCCAAGTTTGTTTTGCCTCAGAGCACACTGCTACCGGGAGGGTCAGCAGCACCGGCAGCAGGATAATGCCCTAGAAACCACAGGTTGCATGTTGCAAGAGTCCCCAGTTGCAGGCATTGTGGGAATTTTTCTGAATATTGCTGGAAGTAAGCTCTTCCCCTACAGTTCACGCGTGCCTACAAATCCTTACACAAAGCGTCAAAGGGCTGCAGAAGCAGACACAATGGCGGCTGTAAATCCCAACACTAGCTTGACTTAAGGTTATAAATCAAGAATTCCATTTCTCATATTCACGTCTACATCTGGGGGCCACACATTTGGTACTCAAGAAGCCTGGAGGTTGTCAACAGGCCCCTGAGCAGAGCCATCTGCATGGACAGGACACGGTTCACACTGGGTTTCTACCTGATGACATCACCTGCCACTGGAACCGGACCAGAACGCTGTCTAGAACAGGAGCAGACGGAGGGGAGTCTCTCCTGCCCCTCGCTCTGATGCACTTGCAAGAATCCTTTTAGGTTCAGATGAAAGATTAACTCTGCCCATTCATAAACGTTTGGCAGCCAGGCTGGCCCTACCTCTAGAAGTGGAATTCTTTCTTAAACATTAGTTACATCTCTGACCCCCATGTTTACGATGCCCTTGGTAGCACCAACGGAATTTCGGCTTCGCATCTGTCTTTCCACTCTACGCCTCTGTGTGTGCAACACTCCAGAGGGCTGTCAACGATTTCATGGGGTGCAAGGAAAATTAAAAAGGAAGATAATTCAAAATGAGGTTGATTTTTTTTTTAAGATTTATTTTATTTGGGAGAGAGAGAGAATGAGTGGCGGGGAGAGGCAAGGGGAGAGGGAGAAGCCCCCAGGACCTGGGGATCATGACCTGAGCTGCAGGCAGACACTTAACCAACTGAGCCCGCCAGGTGCCCCCAAATGAGGTTGATGTCTATTTATTTTCACTGACTAAATAAACGGATGCACTGGAGGGCACGGGACGGGAAGGAACAAGGAGTAGGAGGGAAGATAAACCGACAGCGAAGGACAAGAACCTCCCCCAGCCAGGGAGACCCCACCTTGTCCTGATTCTCATTTCCTCTTCCACCTGCTTCAGAAAATGGGGGGGACAGGATGCTCAGAATTTAGAACTAAGAGTCCATCGGGTGTCATCGCTCAGGTGAGTTAGCTTACGAAGATGTCAGGTCACAGCCCCCAGCCCGGCCAGCCCGAAGACCTGACGGTTTTCGCCAGCAGTCCTGGAGAGTCAGCTGCGAGGGCCAGGCTTCCAGAAACCCGATGAGCCGGCCGAGTGTCAGTCTGATGAGGTACTGGGATTACCTGGGAAGCTTGCGGGTTTGTTTTTTTATTTTAAAGATTTTCCTTTATTTGTCAGAGAGAGACAGAGCACACGCACAAGCAGGAGGACTGGCAGGCAGAGGGAGAAGCAGGCCCCCCACTGAGCAGAGAGCCTGACATGGGGCTTGATCCAGGACCCTGAGATCATGACCAGACCTGAAGTCAGACACTTAACCGACTGAGCCCCCTGGGGGTCCCTACAGATGTTCGGGCCCCACTCCCAGAGATTCTGAGTCCATCACCGTGGGGGAGGAGGGGCCTCCCAGCGGTAAAAGCTCCCCACTCCAGAGGGAGAACCCATGCGTTTAGGCAAGCAGGGATGCAGGCCCTAGAGCTTCCACATTTCACTTTGGTAACTTCTGACACTTTTACCCAAAGAACATTCTAGAACGTTTATTCCAAGATTCTCATCTTCCCATAACAGGCAGGAAACGATGAAACTGGGCTGTCTGCCTCTTGACCGTAACAGTCGGGGATTTACGCAGGAGCGGCCGCCTGAGGCAGCAGAGGGTTCCCTGTGCTTGTGCAGAGAGCCCAGTCCAGCAGGAAGATGGGGCTCCTCTGCCCTCCCCCAGCTGCCCCGGGCCGACGGCTGGCCTCTCGGGCGCGGCCAAGCTCCGCATTGGAACGGCTTCCCAGAAAGTCTCAGAAGTCGAAACCTCACTGAGAACACAGGCATTCTGTAGACAAGGCCCCAGGGGAGCAGCAGCCCGTCTCTCAAAACCCTCTTACCGTTTCAGCGGTCCTCGAGAGAAGGAATCAATTCACAGAAAGCGTCCACCACTTCCGACCGGGGACTCTGGAGAGCCCAGCAACCTACACTTTTTGCAAGCTCCGAAGCCCTCACTCTAAAATGCGCTTTTGAATATTCAGCCCTTTTCGTGGAAGAGTCGTTTTCATGAGTGGAGGAAAAAAAAGTCATTTCGATTTGTGAAGAAATAAGAGCACATGTTACAGCCGATCTTTGACCTGTTTGGACTGGGTTCAAGCAGGGTTGGACGTGGTGAATTCCTTACATGCAGATGTTTTTACAGAACAGTGCTGTAAATGTATTTTCTTTCTTGTGATTTTCCTAATAACACCTGCTTTTCTCTAGGAGTAGTGGAGATTTTAGGGAGTCAAAAGTTACAGGCAGATTCTCGCCAGCACAGGGGTCCGCACCCCCAACCCTCACGTTGCTCAAGGGCCGACTGTAAACTCTCTTGACGGAGGACTGGCAGGCAGAGGGAGAAGCAGGCCCCCCACTGTGCTGGCACAGCAGAAGCAGGAGGCGGCGGATCTCTCCCAACAGCTTTTGCCCTGTCTCTGGGCCCTCCAAACAACCAAATGACTTTCCCAGGCGCTCATCACAGCCTGGCATCTGTCTCAGGCTGGGTCCCCTGGATTTCTGGGCTGACCTGGGGATAAGGGAATACTCGTTACCCTAGATTTGGTTTCACATATTAAGGACACACAGCTGTGCCCTACTCTTTAGGGACATACTTCCCTAGAGCTTCTGTCGTTCCACACAAGGTGTTTTAGGACCAGGGGTATGTAGGATGAAGGACCTTTGAGAAGTAACCGTAGCTAATATTGATCGATTGGGTACCATTAGTACACGAAAAAGGCTTAGACCATGTCTGGTAGATCAGCCCATGCAGCTCCCAGGAAATAATCGATTTACTCCCCACAATTCCCTGAAATAAATACCAACACATCAGCACTTCACACATGAGGCCCGGAAAGGCTAAATGTGTGGCCCATGGCTGCAGAGCCAGTAAGAGGCAAAGCCAGGAGGGGAACGCAGATTTCCAAGTCCATGCTCCTGACCGCTCTGAAAAACTCTCCCATTATAGATTTTAAGTGGCACAGACATGCTCTTCAGATCTAAGGAACCCATGAAACGGGGAGCAGACAGGAAAGGAAGGCTTCTGCTATTCCCACACTTCCCAAGACTGTGGGTGAGGACCAGCTCTAGCTAAAGAAGCTCCTTGCTCTTGGTGAGATCTCATGTCCAGGTGAGATCAGCTCGACGGTAAGACATTTCCTAAACCTATCCATGTTGCACTATTTACTTGTTCTGTGTTTTACAAATACCGTATCCTTGAAAGAGGGTTTCAACTTTCTCACCCTCCATGTGAGGGGACCGTGGACAGCAGTGGATCGAATTCGAAGGACAGTCCCTTTGCTGGTGGAATGTGGCTCTAGTTGGAAGGGGCGGAAGGGATAAAGAGAAGCAAATGAGGGGTGTGCATGCACACACACACACACACACACACACTCTCTCTCTCTCTCTCTCTCTCTCTCTCCAAAGAAACTGTTCTGCTTCTCAGACTTAGGATGTCTCTTCCTTCTGACGGTGCCAGTGTGGAGCCAGAAAGTCCCAGTGCATGGACATGGAAAGACAAGCGGGGACAGGCAGGGCAGGGCCTGAAGGGGCAACTCAGCAGGTGGGCAAGTGCACAGCCCTCCAAGACGCACACACGGGGGGGTCTGAATCTGGGTCCAGCACCTACAGGCTGTGTGACCTCGGGCAGGGGCTCGCCTCTCCTAACCGCCTCCTCATTGACACAGCAGAGATGGGAGCAGCCACGTCAGGGAGCAGTTAAATTTAAACAAGATCGATAAAGCACACAGCGCAGTGACAAAACATAAAAGGCCGTCAATAAAAGGGAATAATTATTGTGGTTAGTGATTCAGGGACACTCCTAACCAAGCCCCTCCTTATAATGTCAACTGGTAAGTGTTTATGGGACTGTGACCTTTCGTGCCCACATCCGGAAAAGACAAAGTTTAACACGGGAGCCCTGACCCTCTTCGAGGTGCTTCTGCTCTACTAGAAAACCGACCTACGAGAGACAAGATATTGATTATCAGAAGAACGATTCAGAAAAAAAAGAAAAGCCCAGTCACCGATTCGATAATCAGAAGGTTTCTTTGCCCCAAGAGGTGGAAACCTTGAGTTGGGTCCTTAAAACGGCGTAACTCACGTACACACTCGACTGCACCTCGGACACCCACTCGACTGGGATGATTCTCAAACCCCCATAGCCAGCCTGGACATTGCTCCCGACCTCCAAACCCAAAGGCACAGCTGTCCCCCGGAAAAGGACATGAAGTCAGTCTACAAATGTCTCATGCCCCGTGTGCCCAAGGCAGGTGTCGTCGGATTAGAACAGGTTAGAATTTGTGGCAAAGAAAGAGAGGACTTTCTGAGTGAAGCGAAATGAATGCCAAGGAAACCTGACATCTGGATTTTTAAGTAGGAGGCCAAAGGAGAAACTGAAGATAACAGCAGTAGAAACTGCCCATAAATTACCGACACGATCTGGGAGGAGGAGGCAGCCATAAAAAGCGTGCAAGGACCTCAGCAGTGGCTTTCATAAGCACACACGGGTCGGGGGGTGGCGGGTGCTGCCTCCCCGGATTTCCAGATGATGGGGCAGGGAGATCCTGCACACGCTGCCATAGAACAGGGCGTGGTGTCTCTGGTGTCTCTCCACAAGGGACCAGAGTGGGGTGTTTTAAGCCTTGTCTGGCTTCTAGGGTCACCCATGTCACCTCCTCGCTCGCACACACCTAGTCACATAGGGAATAAAGCTGG
>PISX010000955.1:0-45652 GCA_004024625.1 Mellivora capensis
ATAATACAAAGTTAATGGAGATTTAAAATTTGACCTACGAAATACAAATTTGAGATTTTTTTCCTCTCCCCAAGTTATCCAAGTTAATAATTTGATATAATTACATGTTCTCATAAGATACCTATTTTGTTGTTTTAAAGTTTCTTAGAATACAACCTGAATCTAAATCATCCATCCCCATTTTTTATACTTATTCTCTTATAAATACTGATCATCGTGAAACATTTTTGAAACAGGTCTCTATGATGAAACATTAAGAAACCATGGAAAGTAAATTCCACCAATAAACTGTATTAATGCTTTGGAATCTGAGGATTTTACAAAAAAGCAGGAGGGTTGTAAATACCTTATATCAGCTTTATGATTTTTAAGACTACTACCTGGAGAATAAAAAGGATTCTTCTCATCCCAAGGAAGTTGTTAGTGCCACACCTGGTTCAGCCCCCATGCTTAAGAGCCTCTAAGGCAAACTCTCCCCTACCAATACTTCTTAGCTCCTCCAGCAGGTATGGTCCGACTGCAGAGGACCACACTAGAAGCTGCAAGCTCCCCAGACACTTTGAAGCAGGCTGATGGTACTCCTTGTTTCCGCCCAACAGCTCTGCATGAGGATGTCCAGATGAGCTCTGCTGAGTGTGGGTTGGCTCAGTATGCATGAGCTTTTAGGTGGAAGGCATTAAAATCAAACCATCAAAACCCTTGTAACAAATCAGCAAGACAAGGCAGATTTGCACACTTCCTAACCGAAAACTAGGATGGACCTCTTCCAAATGTTCCACTTGAGGACTCTGCCAGCCTTCAGATCAAAAAAAAAATTAGTGGATTAAAACTAACAGCTTAAGAGGTGAACCGTATTATTCCTAATTATTATTACTACTCTATTCATGCACCAGCTGTGAATAATTAAAAGCCTATATTTCTAAATTCCCAGGAACCCAAGAATAACATTAAGACATTTCTGAAAGAGGTTTCGGCTCTGGATCTGTAGTTAACTGATCTCAAAGTAAGGCAGTCTCTCCAACTATATCCACAAGGCAGAAGCATATAGCGTCACAGCAAAATCTTCGGTTTTCCTTTCTCTGTCATGCTTTTCGTCTTTACAAAAATTAAAATAACCAAGAAACATAAAGAGCACATGACTAGGCTTTTTATACCATTAAACTAAGTAACAGAAGAAAATTGGTCCGTTCATCCCTGCTGTTCGTTTGCTTTCCAGCCCCTTCTCACCAGACATCAGCAGGAAAATAGGAGTAAAATTAATAGATCTTTATTCTTTTGGTTTTATGTACAGATGACAATGATAAAATGTACCACTTTTTAAGGGATGGCCATGCACACAAATCACAGAATTTCCAGCTGACTGGGGGGAAGCATTAGAATCTAGTCAAGCTCCTTCATTTTATAGTTAAAGACAGTTCGGGCCCAAGAATCTATATGCAGGGTAAAGGGCATTCAGAGCTCATGAAGGTCACTTAACTAAGTCTGTACCAGTAGGGCTAAGCCAAGACCAGAAATCTAAAATGTGCTCCACTCCAGAACATCCCACAATGTATTTCACTTTAGGGGAAGGGGGGAAAAGGAATATGAAGAGCAGACTAACCTCCTCAATTCAATGGAGGCTTGAGGGACCTCATGGCCAAATCTCCCGATGTCATTCATGTCTGAAATTCCTACTTTTTAATTTGTCCCATTTCCTAACCATCGAAATTAAAGCCAAAGGATCACAATGTGATCACACATCACAACTAAGCTGAAGATGCCCTTCTCGGTATGTTTGTGTACATATATGCACACACATTTATGTACCTAAGTATGTGTACAAAGTACTGCATTTAGATCATATAAGTGGAATAAAATTGAGAATCCAGAAATAAATCCTTACATTTACGGTCAACTGATGTTCAACAAGGGTGCCAAGACAATACCAACGGGGAAAGAACAGTGTTTTTAATGAAATGTGTTGTGACAACTAAAGACTCCATGCCAAAAAAAAAAAAAAAAAAAGTATACCTACCCCACAACATTTGCAAAAGTTAATTCAAAATAAATTATAACCCTAAATGTAACAGCTAAAAACCATATAACTCTTGGAAGAACACCTAGAGATAATCCTTTGCAACCTTCAGTTAGGCAGTGGTTTCTTACACAAGACACTAAAAGCAACAAAAGAAAAAAAAAACCAGAATTTCATAAAAGTTAAAAACTTTTGTGCTTCAAAAGACTGTCAAGAGAATGAAAAAATACAACCCACGGAATGGGAGAAATATTTATGAATTATCTGATAAAGGACTTCTATTAAGAGTATAAAAAGAACTCTTAAAACTCAGTAAGAAGATAAACCAATTTTAAATTAAAGGACTAATGGGCGCCTGGGTGGCTCAGTCGGTTGAACACTTGCCTTCGGCTCAGGTCATGATCCTGGGGTCCTGGGATCAAGCCCCACATCAGGCTACCCGCTTGGCAGGGAGCCTCCTTCTCCCTCTCCCTGCTGCTTTGCCTACTTATACTCTCTATCTCTCTGTCAAATAAATAAATAAAATCTAAAAAAAAAAAAGACATTTCTCCAAAGAAGAAACAAATGGGTCACAGGAACACAAAAAGAAACTCAACATCATCAGTCATTAGGTAAATGCAAAGCCATAATGAGATTCCGCTTCTTGCCCACTAAGAATGACTACAATCAAAAGGACAGAAAGTAGCAAGTGTTGGCAAGCCTGCAGAAAAATGTTATAGACACGTTGGACAACAGTTTGGCAGAGCTTCCAGATGTTAAGCATAGAGTTACCATAGGACCCAGCAACTCCACTCCTAGATACGTACCCCGAGAAATGAAAACATAGATCCGCACAAAAACCTGTACGTGAATGATCAAGGCAGCATGACTCGTCATAGCCGAAAAGCTGAAACAACCAAAATGCCCATCACCGGACAAATAGATGAACACAATCTGATATATCCAGAAAATGAGAGGTTGTTTAGCAATAATGAGCGATGCAGTATGGACACATGCTAGACCTAGATAAACCCTGAAAATACGACGCTAAGTGAAAAGAGTCAGTCGTAAAGACCACCTATCCTATAGGAGGATCCCACTTATACGAAAAGGACAAGGATAAGCAAACCCAGAGAGACAGAAGGGAGATAGATCAGCAGTTGCCTAGGACTTGCTGGGGACTAGAAGGAGAAGTAACACTAATGAATACAGGGTTTCTTTGGGGGATGATGAAAATGCTGTAAAGTTAGATTTGGGGGACAGAAGCCTCTGGGAGAATACTAAAAACCACTAAACTATATATGCTTTAAGGGGGTGATGTTTGTAGCATGAGAGTTCAATCTCAAGAGAGCTGTTCAAGGTCATGGTCATATATGTGTACATTACTGCAAGTAGCATAAAAAAAATACTGTCTGACATTATCCTACTGCATGGCCAGAGAAACTACTTTTTTAAACGAAGAGTTTCCCTATTGGAAAATACTATTGCTCTAGGCTATTAACTTATTATAAACCTACTACTGCTAGGTATGTTTTGATCCTGAGCTCAGGGTCAAGTCTTGCATTTTGTAGAGGACCTTAGAGCTGGAACTAAAAACACCAAAAAGGTTAGCATAGAAGCGGGGTCTGCAGAAACTTAGTCCAAGCTTGCCAAAGCAGTTATTCTATAATTCCAGTAGTTTTGACCATATTAAAATATAGGGACTCAGTGGGGCGCCTGGGTGGCTCAGTGGGTTAAAGCCTCTGCTTTCGGCTCGGGTCATGATCCCAGGGTCCTGGGTTCGAGCCCCGAATAGGGCTCTCTGCTCAGCAGGGAGCCTGCTTCCCCCTCCTCTCTGCCTGTCTCTGCCTACTTGTGATCTCTGTCAAATAAATAAATAAAATCTTTAAAAAAAAAAAATAGGGACTCAGGTGGGAACCCGGAATGTGCATTTTTAACAAATCCACCCCCCCCCCACTATCACCAGCACCCAGAAAATTCAAATCCTGTCAGCCTGGAAAGGCTCCTTACCTCCCGCAGCCCAGGAGTCTTCAAGCAGCCCCAGGGCTCAGAAGCTGGAAACTGGTGGGTGTGCCACGATCACAGGTGGACAGCATTTTTCACCTGCTTTATGCTAACTCTGGCTGTCAGTTTTACAGGCATTTGGGAGATTTTCAAATTTTAAAGTTTGTGACTGGATCATGCTGGGTGAAATGTTAGCCTCTGGAAGAGGAGGTCCGTCAAGGCTTCAGGGGCCCCGGAATACAACAGTGGGGTTACCTGCAGCCTCGTGAGCTTTTTGGAGTGCACTCATTTGCCCAGTTTGTAAGAGAACTACTAGATTCCAGGACAGTAAGACCACATATCCAGTGTGTTGAGAGTCAGAGCCCAAAATGCAGGGGCGGGGGAAGAGAGGGTGTTCAGTGGGAATTATCCACTGAACAAGGAGAGCCGCCATCCACACCCCAGTTGTTTCCTGTCCCTGACAGGTGGACAACATTTTTCCCCTATTGAGGAATTTTCCCCTCCTACACCTACTCCCATATTTCCCACATTCAAAAGCAACTTCCACCCTCCTCTCTGGGAGGAAGAAATCCAAGCTACAGCAGCTAGTTGGAGTGGAATCTCTGAGAGGAAATGGTCCATCAGGAAAGAGGACTGCGTTCTATATGACAACTAACCAATTCGCTTGGCTGGCAGAGGAAGAGAGAAGAGACCAGAGCACCATGTAAAAACCCAGGCTGGAATTTTTAAGTCTTTATTCCAAGGCAGTAGGTAGAAAGAAGAAAATGATTTCCTTTAAAAAAAAAAGGGGGGGGGGGCATGGTGTAGAACTGTAGTATGCTTGGCTACAAAGATCAAAGAGTTTTACAAATGGGGAAACTGAGGCAAAAGAGGCGGGATGATTTGCCAGAGGTCACAGCTGGCTTCTGGCACAGGAAGGCTAGCTCCAAGAACCCAAGTCTTCTGGCTACCTGTCCAGCCTTCTCTTGGGTCACCCAGAAGAAAAAAGGAAATGCAAAGTAAGGGCTGTTTGGGTAAAGTAAAGAAGTAGAGGAACAGTTCTAACCTCAGGTCCTTGTGCCTGTCATTTGTTTCAGTGGTATTTTTTTTACCAAGGTTGTATAAGCTTCATAAGGAAAGCTTTGTGCTGGGGCCCATGGGTCTCAGGTGATCATGGCACAACATGACTGCCCTCAACCAGTCGAAGGAGAGCATATGGCAAAATGGCGGAAGGGGAATGCTTAGGAGGCTAAAAGTACCTCCCAAAGGTATCTCCCAATCCCCTGACTGTGGCCCCCTTCCCCTGATACTCTTCATGCTACCTTAGAGCTCCCCTGCCTCTCTACCCCTAGAGGCTCTCTCCCTTCCCCGTCAAGGCCATGCACTGTGACTTTAGCGCCCCCCCTCCCCCACACACACACCTCTCTGGCTCATACCAGTCAAGCTGGCTATCCTACCTGATATTAAGTACCTATGAGAGTCTGGAGTTTACGGCAACATCAAACCTCAGTCACTACACGGTCCCTTGAATTTGGAAAATAGAGGTTTTGCCATCAGTTTAACAGAAAGTTCATCCTAGGATGCTGTACTCCTTCAACCAAGGGCCATTAATGATGTCTAGTTACAGTTGGACCAGGTTCTCAGGAGAGGAAACCGAATATATTTTCTGTAGCTCAGCATTCAACTTCAAAATACAGTAAGAATGACAGAATCTGAAGTTAGCAGGAAGCTGTAAATGTCAGCTAATCTCCCAGGTAGCGGATGTTTTGAAGATGCCAAGTAAATGGCCAAACACCTGCTTGCTTACCTCTAAGCATGGGGCCTCACTACTTCTGACGTGGTCTATTATTCCTTCTGCGACGGCCTTCTGGAAAGGTCTTCCTTTTATTCAGTCAAAATCTGTCCCCTTAGAAGCTTCCACCCCTTTCGTTCCTGATTGTCCGAAAGAACAGAAGAACTGTATCTTCCCGGTGCTTCATAGATGTACTTCCCAGAAAATCTTTTTATTATTGTTTTTTAAACTTCCAGTAAAATAAAAACCGAACCTCTTGCACATGTAGAATGCTAGAAGAAAGTAATTTTATGTTAAATAGACTAAAGGCTCTCTTGAATGAATACTAAACACATCTGCAAACAGTTTATGGTATGGAATTTGTTTGAATCTTCTGGGTTCTCTGCCTCTATTTATACCTCAGGGCACAAAACAACAAAAGCAGCCTGGTAAAGACTCACAAGAGTAGTTAATGCCCAAGGAGAGAAACAGCAAACACCAGAAGGCAGCTCGCAAATGCGCTCTTAATATTTATTAAGCCGACAATAGTGTTTTGGGCAAATCTTATTAACGTAATACACAAAGTTCTGGGCAAATGAAATTTTCATTCATTTACATCAAATGTGCCTACAATCCACATTTTTATTAAAAGGACAATAAGCATTCAGTTGAGAAGCTTGGAAATGGGAGGTTATTTTGAAAATCATATATTATTTTATCATTTAAGACTGTGTAAAACTTTAAAAAAAAACATTACATAGTATGCACTAGAAAGCTCTGGTTGCAGGAGTATAATTCGACCATTTATACAATTTCTTCTAAAGGTTTTGGGAAAGGTATGCAGTCTTGGAAATCTCAAATCTTCTGTGTAATGAGTAAGATACACACACACACACACACACACACACACACACTAAAGAAACCAAAACCTTGAGAACAAGAGAGTAAACAGCAATTCATCATTTGTGTAACACTCATCACTGTTTGATATGCTAAAGGCTTCTATTTATTTATACAATCTTTACCAGTTAAAAGATCCAAACCACTTCATGGAAAATATTTTTTAAAAAAGCACTTACCAATTAGCTAAAGATAAAATTTGTTTAGCTTCTTCTTTATTCATATTCCTGGACTTTCCCCATAACGTTCATTTTTGTTTCTCATGCCAGTAGGAGTTGGGATTTTTGCTACTAGCACCTGGGACTATCTTCACTGGAATCACTCACTTGATGATGCCTTACGGGGCCTTGTCACACCTGCCCATCCCGGGTCCTTCTAGCAGGAGCTACCGTGCCAACCCTTTCCTCCCGATCAATGCCAGCTTCCCTGAGTCAACCCCAGGCATAAGTCACACAAAACAGCTATGCGGCCTCCTCACAAAACTTTTAAATTAGGGGCATTCTAGAACTGACTTCTATAAAGGAAACTCACTATTTCTCTACTGTTTCACCAACTTTAATGTGCTTATGAGTCACTGGGAGACTTGTTAAAATGCAAATCACAGTTCAGGAGTCTCAGGTGGGGTTGAGAGTCTGCATTTCTAACCAGCTCCCAGGCTCATGCAGGTCCCTTGTCCGCAGTTTGAGAATGGAGGCCCCAAGGCAATGGCCTGCAAGCATCAGAATCACCAAGGCAACTTGAAAACAAAACAAAACAAAACAAAACCCCACTGCTACCTGGACCCCATAACCAGGGGCTCCCATACAATTGCATCCGCAACAGCAGGGATGAGAACCCCTCTCAGCATCTCGGAATCTAGAACACAATACAGTCACCTGGAGGGCTTTTTAAAGCCAACTGCTGGGCCCTACCCCCACATTTCAGATTCCGTTGGTCTAGGGTCAGGCTCAGAACTGCTGCATCTCTAACAAGATCCTGGGTGATGCAGAACTGCTGGTCCAGTCTTACAGAGAGACCTGACCTAACGCTAGGGTTAACAACTAACAGAGGTCACTTCCACGGAGAACAGACACTTCTGTGTGCAAGCTGTATCATAACCAACACTCTGGAACATCCGTGTATGGTAAGAGGGACACGCTAAGAGGGGGAGGGCAGAATTCGCATTTCCACTCCCTTAATTTCTAACGTTTAACCCTGTTGTTGTCAAATTAAAAAAAAAAAAAAACAGCGATATTCTAAGATATTACAGACTCGTTGGGTTTAAAAGCGTATGAATCATAGCCAATGGCTGACTGTAAAAGCAGGCTCAGAATAATCCTTCCAACTCCATTGTGGGACAGATACATGTTCAGCCGCAGTTTCTAAAGGGTCAGCACTTTAATGTTATCCTGCAGAGCAATTTTTAGAAGCTTTGAAAACTCCAGAATTCTTAAACAAGGTTTTTTCTTCTTCCCCCAAGTCAATTAAAGATAGCCCCTTTTATTCGAGGGATGGAAAATTGTGTTTCAGAATTGAGTGAGGGCAAACACGCTCCCAAATCAGATATCCGAACAAAGTAAACTATGGAGAGATTAGATAATGGGGCTGCTGCTTTTTTACTGAGGCAAGAACCAAAGACAACTCGGACGTCTTATTCACAGGATAGCCTAGAGCACACTCTCTTCCCTACTTCAACCCCGGAAACACAGAGTTCCATGGATTTAATTCGACTTGAACAAGATCCAAGTAGCTGAGGTGCAGTAATAAAGGATAAACTGAAGAAAAGGACCATCATTAAGACACGTGTGCAGGGTCTATACACGATCAGTAACTTCAGACAAGTTGTAGGACACATTCCCAATCAGTAAAACACAATCTCTCTGTTCAAAGCATGAACTCAGGCAAATCTAATAAGCTGACCAAACATGCTTTTCTGCAACCAAGCCAAGGGGACAAGCATCCTTTGTTCCACTAAGGAAAGTTTTTGAAAGGAAAGGGAAATGTTTCCATTTTTTTCTAAGACCTCCTCAGATAGGCTTCGTTTATACATATATAATCTTTTGTGTAAGAGGCCATGTATCGTAATCCACCACTGTAATTATCAGGAAAGTATGAGGTAACAGAAAAAGAGGAGAAGGGTGGAAAAGGAAGAAGCTGGGAGCAAGCATGCCCTCTTCCACCCGGCTCTGGACTGGGGTGCGGGGCAGGGCAGGGCAGTCTCGGAGAAGCCACTGCATTCCACCGGGTTTGGTCACAAGCAGTAGGGAACAAGGGGCTTCATGAGACAAAAATCTTACCTGCTAGACTTCCCTGGAAGCTGGAGGAACACCAGAAAGCACCAAAGCACTGGTTCTCAAACCTTCTGGAAGCTAGAGTCATCTGGGGAGCTTTTATAGCGGGCTGCCTCCCCACCAGCGGGATGGAGTCTGATTTAACTGGTCTGGGTGGGGCTCAGGTGCCCACAGCTTTTCGATGTTCCACAGATGAATTTAATATGCAGGAAGGGGTCAGATTCAGGGATCTAGAACATGTCCCTCATTCTCCAGAACTAAGCCATAGAGAGGCTAAAACACCTTCTCTTCTCCAACACACAACAGCCACAGCAAGGAAAGAAAGAGGCAAAAATTCAGTCTCCTCTTTGCTTTCCCATTGCCCTGTCTTTTCTCATCTGGTCATTTTCCTCAGTCTCAGGTTCAAAACCTCCAAATTGGATCCTTTCTTCTTTGGTCAGCACATCTAACCAGCCATCATTTCAATCAGCATCAACAGGAGACCAGTACTCTACACCCAGCATGCTTCTAAGCGCTAGACATGCAGGAACTCATTAATCCTCACAGCATCACCATGAGGTGGCTACTGTGACGAACCTCCTTCTTACAGATGAGAAAACTGAGGCCAAGAGACACTAAGACACCTGCCCAAAGTCATACACAGCTGGACACCATGTCCAGTGTCCAGAGCTGGGAATGTAAAGAGACCCCATGAATTCCACTAATTGGTTCCCCCATTACCAGACATAAATGCGTGGTGAGAAGCCATCAAAGCAACAGGCTCCACGTCGGTGAAGGAATCAGAACATGGGTGACCTAGAATATCTGGCCAACCAATGCAAAGGAAGGGCTCGGACACTTCACTGTTGGGACCTGCACCCATTATACATTTAAACACTTTATACATTAAACGCATTATATATTTAGACACTTTCACTGCTCTCTTGAAAGATGATAGTATCATGTCAGGGCTATTTAAAGCTTAAAACAAACAAACAAACCAACCCAGGGATCTAACTTCTGCTAGGTCAGAACTTAAATGCAGTCGTGGCCAGTGATCCCGCTAGGCAGTTGGAAGACAATTACAAGAACAGAAAGTGCCCATCACAGTTCTAAGTACACAGTAGGACATCTGCGTAGTAATTTTCAATGTCAGTGTCCTTTAATAAAATTCCTTTCTTAAAAATATCACCCCACAGACTTATCTTCTGAAAAACTATGATGCAAATATATTTGCATTATTACACACGGATTTACCAAAGAATTCCTTATTCAAGAGAAAATGTTGGGAGAAAAGACAACCCTACATCCCATACAAAACCAGCAAAAGGAACCATTTTACCTGGACTAGACATGCTGCCACCCCTCTTTTTCTGAAATGCAGGGACATGTTTATTTTTAGGACAAACCTCTAAGGAATGCTCTTCTTCCCTCATAAAATGAGGTATTTTTCCCCCCATAAAAGGTGGTATTAATTCATGAGGACTTTACTTCTAGTTTTGATTCTTATCTCCAGTAAGATAAGAACCTTTCATCTCCTTTTCTGCTGCAAGTCTCCACAATCTTCCTAGGATTTGCAAATCAACTGGACTTCAGCCCCTAGCCTCTCCAAATCCCAGGGCTTTCTGCTCTCTTCCCCTAATTAGCCAAAAGGGCCGCAGATAATAACAGAGTCTGCTGGAGCACAATTTTTGCCGCAAATTGAGAAATTACCTAAACATCATTTTGAATTATTCACCTTGCACAGAACATATTAACCACACTGATGCAGAGCATGTAACATAAAATGTATGTTCCATTTGCTATTTCATTCATGCATCAAACACAGGCCAGGGTTAATATTCGGTGCTAATCATTAATGCGAGGAATGAGGAAGAAGAAGGACCCAGAAAGGGAACGTTTTGTGGTAAGAAAAAAATACTAACAAATCACTGATGGCCTAAGCCCAACATTGTAACTCTCCCATTAATTATGTGATCCTGGACAAACCTCTCCAGATGTGTTTGCCCCCTAAAATTCAATTTCAGCTCTAAAATCCATTGTTACATAATGAAAAAGTAGAACCCGAAAGAATACAAGGAAAATCATCCCAACACTTTTTTACCTCTTTCATTCATCAGCTAAGACTATTATCTTAGCCAGACACATAAGGTCCAGTTCTCGCCTTTCAGAGCCCTAAGTTTATAGAGTATGGAGAATGAGACTGGATGAAATGTAAGGTTTCTTTTTCCTCGGATGTAAACATCAATAAATTCTTGAAGTTCAAAGCAATTTCTCACTCTTTGTGTCTTTCTTGTGTTTTAATACTCAGAAATCTTTCCTTGGAGCACAGGTGGGGGAAAGAGAAAAAAATCTGCAAGTCAAGTGTCTTCAGGTCATCAACAGAATTCTGCTTTTTCTCCAACACATCATGCTACCTCAAAGAAGGTTTGTCTTTGTTCTGCTGGGAAAGCAGTGACTTTTCTTCTGCAAGGGGTTCTTCTTATCCTTCTCAACTGCAGATATGTAGGTCTTTGGCAGTTCTGGTTGTTAGTATGTCTAACTAGATTCAGATAAAAACAACCTGATGCATATTTTACATATAATACATGTATAACTTATGGGCCCAACCCTTCTTCAACTACTCTAAATAATCAAGAGGTAGGTGATAGCTGCTTGAAGGCAGGCATCATGTCATAATTTCTTTGTTTAACTTGTAAGACCAGCCAAGAGCTCTGCCCTTGGTGGATGTGCCATTACATGAGTTAAGTCTTAATGACTTACCAAACATAAAGCCTAATTCAATAACTAATCCGCACAATGACAAAATCGAATCAAATCTAATGCAGGTTCCCCCTGCTATCCGAAAGGAGAGGGTTCCCATGAAACCTTTCAAAAGCCGAAATGGCAGAGAGCATAGAAACCATTATTAGTAATTTATACAGACAAAATTTTGAGCCTTTTCAGACCCCAAAAAATAACCTCTGTTAGGCTTTTCTGATTCCTTAGAACACATCTTGCTAATGGATACACAAAAGAAATCAAGAGAAAGCACAGATGCTCACAGACACAGGTCAAAGCTATGGTGGCTTGATGCTGAGATGTTGAGTGTGGTTCCTGGGGAAAGAGCTTGGTGGCGTCACTCTTTTCAGGTGCCTGCTGCCCCCATTACAGCTCACTGCAAAACAAACACTGAGCACTATTTTGACTTCTTGCCTTTTCTTCATAAAAGCAAAAATTCTCTTCAGATTTCTTTAGGTTAGTGAGACAGGTACTAATGTCCGTCTTTCATAAAAGTGCCCTGGCCTACTGCAAACTTAAAAAAAAAAAAGCAGGAGGGTACCTGAATAACGAAATAAAAATACTCACCACTCTTAACTAAAGGAGTTCAGAAGTGGGACAGAAATAAGGTTAAGATTTTAATTCATCAGCAAACCTAACAGATAAGTTTACAACATAAGATTGCAATGTTGACCTTCTGTAAGCATTTTACAATTATAATCCAAGTCCTATGGTAAATTTTCAAGTCTTAACTGAATTTCCAACTCATGTACAAGTCTATTTTTGGTTTTAGCTTAATGTAATTCAGGAAGCAGATGATGGCAGAAAGAAAAAGTGTAATTTAGCATCATACCCTGCCTGGTAAAAAAATAAACTGGTCATAAATTTGTGAAAATATACGTCCCTTGGTGTCAAGGTGAGAATGCAAATAAGAAACAAAAAAACATACGCATACATATTCATGCATGTATAATATAATCCAGAATCACAAAATTGAAAGCTAAAAGGAAAGAGAATCAAATGTGTTTAAAACACCTACTATGGGTCAGGTTTTTGTGTTAGGAGTTTTCAGTCGTTCTTGAAGCTAATCTTCAAAACAACCAAAGAGGCAAAATATTATAATCCCCCAGTGTTACACCGAAAACACAAGCTCAGAAATGATAATAAACTTCCCCAAGGTCATGTGGATTTCTGGTGGTTAATACTGAAAACCAAACCCCAATATACCTGATTCCAAAACCCTTAAGATCATCTCCTGTGTCATCTTAATTTGGGAGAGCACAACACTGGGTCTTGGCAATGCTAGAACGACACGTTCCTATGGATTACAATCAATATATGTTATGACCCCTACTTTCCTGCACTGTCACACACCTGTCACCCAGGCAACTAGAGACTGTTGCCTAACAACCCAGTAAACAGTGATCTTTTGATTCCTAAACATGTCAAGTGAACTGAGCCATCAGCACAGATGGACTAACCCTTACATAGTAAAACTTTGAGTTAACCAGAAAGTAGAGACCCTTGTATTAACATTTTTATAATCTTTAATTATATATTTTCTGCATCTATTGAGAAGATCATATCATCTCCCTTAAACTTATCTGCACTGCTTTTCTGATGTTGAAGCATGCCTTGGATAAACTCTTCTTGGATTCATCATTATTCTTTTAATGAGCTGCTGTTTTCAGCTTGAGAATATTAAATTTGAAATTTTGGCATCATAAATGAAGCTGGCCTATGGTTTGTTTCCTACACCCTCTTTGTCTGATTTTGACACAGAGTAATGCTAACCTCATAAAAATTAAAGAGAACAGGTTCTATCATGCTCTAAGCTCTGTAACAATAATTGTTCCTTCAAGGATCAGAACATACTTGTAAACCCCTCTAGGTCCAGTTTTTTTAAATTGTATTTTTTGTTGACATAATTGTAGATTCGCATGCAGCTGTAAGAAATAATACAAAGAGATCTCTTCTACCCTTTACTCAGTTTCCCCCAATAGTGACATTTTATAAAATGATAGTAAATATCTCAACAAGGATATTGGCACTGGTACTATCCACCAATCTTACTCAGTTCCTCAGTTTTACTTGTGTTTGTGTGTAAGAGTATACATAGTTCTAGACAATTTTATCACATGCAGTTCTATGTATACATATATACATATAAATTTTTTAATATAACCTTAGTTTCACTATATAGTTTCATATTGGACTTTTTGTCCATTATAAAGCTTCCAAATTATAAACATTCTTCAAATACATTTTTAATGGTTATGTGGTGTTTAATGTATAATTTAGAATCTTTAACCGGTTTTCTTTTATTGTATAATCAGGTTCTTTCCTTTTTTTTTTAACTATTATAAGTAAATATTCAATAAACACATTTACCCAGCTATGGTAATTTCCTTTGGATAGATTTGAAGAGGTAAAATTACGGGGGAAAAAATGGGCTTTTCATATCTTAATCCTCACAGATCCAGCTGGTCCCAGTAAGGAACCTTTCAACAATAACCAAGGACACATCCTCTCGCATCACCCACATTTCAAGAAAAGCTGAATACAAACATATCCCCACTATCTCAACACAGAGTTAGGCCTCCCCAAATCAGGGAAGAGAACCAGCTGGGAAAGGGCAGGCTCCGTCCTGCAGATCCTGGGCCACTCTCTGGGTTGGAGCTCATCAGACAAGCCCCATGGAGCTCCATTCTTTAAGGAGACAGAAAGCCACTGATCAGAATAATAGTAACTGAGACATGACATAAAGCATGAATATGCCACCGTGCGAAAAGCTTCTACCAATTCTGTCTCACATCATCCTGAAAACCTTTAGAATATTTCATTTTACGGAGAAGAAAACTGAGCAGAGAGGGATTAAGAGACCTGCCCAAGGTGACACAGTAAAGGAGATTCAACCCCCTCCAATGACCAGACTTTGAGCCAGTCTACCATAGTGCCTACTCATTTAGACCCTTGCCTGTGGTGTCCACAGCACTTACACTGGGCTCCAGTGCTAAGAGACATGAGCCAGAGGGAAGGCACCAGCGAAAGGCCCCTCTCTGCAAATGGATGTCTAGGCCAGAAACCAAATGAGGAGCCTGAGGTCCCTCAGTGACTTAAGCCTTAAAAATCCCTTCAAAGTACATCAACAAGTCATGTTGTCTTTGCCTAGAGTGAAAGTGAATTCTATCACATCTACTGGTCTTGATGCTACACCGGCTTATATCTGCAAACATATGAGAAAACACTAGACATTGGATCATGGACATTCAGAGCAACGTATGTAATCTCAGTACATGATGAATACTCAATTCCAGTGAACAGATTACCATCAGCCATCAGACATGACTTAACTCTCAGTAATGTGAATGAATTCCCTGCTTCAGTACATAAAATAGTAAGGATTTGGCAGGAGCTTAATAATTACTTATTGATTGGGTTAATCTTAACATTTCTCCAATCTTACCCTGAAGCATATAGAAAATGAAATATTAAATGAAATCTTAAAGACAGAAATTTCTTCTAGTTCACCCCATGGTTTTATAAATGGGGAACCTGATATCCCAGAAAGATTAAGATAATTAACTACATGTGTGTAAAACCTCACTTGTGCCCTAAATATTGTGCATTCACTTTTACTGCCTTTATACTTAATAAAAGATCATATGAAACTACATATTTAACTTTTACTTGTTCGTGGTAAGACCTTGAAAAAACAATTTTCCCTTAATAATTGGATATCTCATTCCACGTGTCATTCTTATCGTGAGACTAAACTCCATTAACTGCACATACCCCTTAAATATCAGGATTGTTTGTATTTAATATGCCTGTATCATCATAAAAGAAAATAAACACCTAACTACTTTGTAAAGGGCACATTTACTGTATCTTGGTAACATTTTTGACAAAACAGATTCAGCAGTAGAGGAAAAAAATGTGAAAACATATCTGGTCTTTAACAACATTTTCCATAGCTTGGAGTCCAAGATCATGAGCAGGCTCTCACATACCAGTTGGCCTCTCTCTGCTAATATGAAATTCAAATGGGAAATCTCCAAAGACTTCACGGTTTCTCCCCTTCTAGTCCTACCAATTTTTTGAGATACCCAGGAAAAACAGACATTCACAATTCTATTTCGACAGTATTCTTTCCTAATCAGAGCCAGTCACCCCTTTAGCCTTGGTGCCAGAACTAACATGGCCCCAGAAACAGACTTGTCAAAATGCTGTGAGATTTTATAATAGTAGGAGACAAAGCTCAAATGGCTAAAAGGAGAAATTTCACGCATTTCTCCCCTTAAAAATAAGAAGACTCTCTCTCTCTGCCCCCCCACTCCCCAACATTCCCTCACCACCCCTGCCACCTCCTTCTAGATGACCCGTGGCATCTTCTAGATGAACCTCCAGCATCCAATATAGCAGTATCTCTCCTTGAGCTGTGCTGGGATCTCAGTGGAAGCCCACAGGAGGGAGTATGGAGGTAAGCAAAGATGGCAGGACTTGACTTCAATGTCTTATTTATTCTTCCCACCAACGCAGCAGCGTTGTTGAAACAGAGGTCAAAAGCGAGTCAAAACTGGCCTACTAGCCCAGGCACTCCCCCGGGTGGGTGGAGTCCATGGGCCCCAGACCACACTGCTTGCAGCAGTCAGTGCAAAGATGAGCTTCAGCAGCGCCTACTGACCCAGACTGCCCCCAGCCACTGGCACCGGCCCCTAAATACGGACCTTCAACAGGTGTTGACCAAGCTCAGCACTGCACAGGTGTCAAAGGTGCAGCAAAAAGGGCCCTCCCCTCACGTGGCACCAATCGCAACAGGAGAGAAAATTGTCTTAGAACGTCAGAGGCCTTAAGGGCATTTTCCACTGCTCTTTGATTTCATAGACCAGAAAACAGAGGCCAAGAAAAGAAGAGGAAAACCACTTAGTGCCTTCTGTGCCTCAAGCACCATTCCTATGCTCCCTTATTACATGCTCACAATGATCATGTTATGAAGGCATTCAGGTCCAAATTATACACATGTACATACCTATTTTTTCAAGTAACATGGAGTTTTAGTTTCTCGTCCAAGTGCTACCACATTAACCGGCAAAGTACCAGCATGTGAACCCAGCTTGTCCGCCTCCCATGCCAAAGGCCTCTGCGCTCTATGGGGCCCCCAAGGTCACACAACTACATACCGCTGGGAGCCCACCAACTAGCACAAAACAGCACAGGAAGAAGGGGTAAAGTATGTGACCCACACCAATGGCTCCCAAATGTGGTTGATTCATTACAATCATCTGAGATGCTTTGTAAAAATACAGATCACCCCACCCCCTTCCAGGGCCCTGGCTATGCTGGTCCGAGATGAAGCCCTCTATTTTCACATACTTCCAATGATTCTCATCATTCGTCTGCTGTACCATTTACAGAAAGATAAAATATAAGGGCTCCAACGCGAAAGACCATCTGGAGCTTGGGTCTGGATCAACAGAATGTTAAAGGAGAAACACTGAAGACAAGGCTATGCCCCATGAGTGGTCATGACAGTGAGACCAGCGGGCCAGCAGCAGGAGACGTGACGGAGAGCGATCAAAGGGGAGATAAGGAGGAAGGAGCAATATTATGAACATCTTATAAATGTGGCAAAGATTTTTTGACTCCATGCCATGTAACAAGAGACACGGGAGGTTTGTGGACCACGGGAACACCATCCGAATGGTACAGGATAAATCAAACAGCAGGTGAGCATCTAGCCGAGCGGAACAAGGCTGCCCGTGTAAAGGCCCAGGTCCCAAGAAAGACAACACTGAAGGGGAAAGCTACCTGGATCACCAGAATGTGAGCTGCAAGAACCCAAGGGAGGTAGCCGCGTCTGCTCAATGCTTTCCTCCCCTGCACTTAGTAGGCGCCAATGTGTACTTGCGGAATGAACCACACACAGGTGGAGTTAGCAGTCCACTGGATGTGGAAGTCAACAAAGTGGAATGAGTCAAGGATGTCTTCAAGATTCAGATCCAAACAACTAGAATTAAGATGATGGTACTGGTCCACCTGACTAAAAAAGGTGAATCAGAGTCGCTTATTTCAGCAAAGGTTCTTCACCACTTCTTGTTTTTGTTTTCGATTTCTGTTTTTCTCTAAAACTTTATTTTGGCTTCTGCTCCAGGAAAGAATCCGGTGATTCTGAGATACTGGAGGGTACCACTGACAGTGCCAAAAACGGCAGGTCTTCTTTCATGGTGAGAAGGAAGGGATGGGTGAGATGATTTCGTCTGATCTTTCGCAATGGAAAGGGGACAGTGTTGTGAGAATCTAAATTCAGGTGACACTCCTCACACCGTCTATTGGATCGGTGCCAGCTGACATGCCAATAACATAGAAGCCTGACCAGACTCCCTATAAACCTAATGACAGAGTTGTCTGTGTTCTGTGTGGCTGGCTCAGCCCCGGGGCTTTGCCACCCTGAGAAGACTCCAGGCCACCTGTGGCTGACCGGTCAGGTCTCTGGGCGCTTCTGGAGAGCTGAGAATTAGTCCTGCTCAGAAAAAAAACTTGGTGATCTTATGAAATCCTTTCCAAACTAATGATTATTCAAGGCGCCATGTGAGTAAGCGTCTTACAGTCCTCCAAAACTAGATCTACCAGGTCCCAGAAGTAGGAATCTGTGGGCATACTCTAATTTCTTTTAGGACAACCAACTTTTGCAAAGCTAATCTTACAAGATCTTTCTTTCTTAAATGATGCCTACCTACTGCTAATATCCAACTAAGAGAAAAAGGTTTTTATAAAATTCCCTAGCAAAAGTAATTTGTTTCATTATCAGCAAAGCCAAATGTATTTTTTTTTTACAGAACTGAAAAAGGTTATATGGTTCCAATTTTATTTTTCTTACTTGTTTAAAAAAAAGATTTTATGTATGTATTTTAGAGAGAAAGAGAAGGAGCAGGGGGAGGGGCAGAGGGAGAGAAGAAGACGACTCCCAGCTGAGCAGGAAGCCAGCCCTGGGGGCTCCATCCTGCTACTCCAGGACCATTACCTGAGCCAAAGGCAGACTCTTAACTGCTTAACCCAACTGCTTAACTGACTGAGCCACCCAGGGGCCCCGTATTTTTCTTTCTAATGCAAACTTTCCGAAGTCTGCCTTTCATAATGCACTGAGAGGTAACCCATGAGTCCAAATGCCTTGACAGTTTCTTTTAATTTACACACACTGAAATATGTGTAAAAAATTCCATTAGTTCCAAAACACTTCCTTTTGTTAAACATACTTCCAGTTCAAATTATGTGTTCAGAGCAGCGTGTAATATATTATTTCTAAAGGTAAACAGTCACGTTTTAAAAAAAATGGATAGAAAAACAGCAGCATATCACTACGGCCACACTCAGTCAGTCCTTCTCCTCACATGGTGTTTCTGCAGTGAAAGCCTTGTGGGGGGAGGGGGGCGGAGTCTGAATGGTGACCACAGACAGTCCCTACTGTCTCCTGCATCCAGAAAGGAAGGGCCACCAGCTTCTTTTCACAGACAACTTTGAACCTTGTTCCCAAGAATCTCTGTGCCACCCTCCCCCACCTTCCCTTGTGCTTAGTAGAAAACTCAAGAATTCACTAACTGCAGAGATTTTTCCTTTCCTCCTTCTAAACACAGACTTTGGGCTCAGACAACCACCACTTCAGCTCCCAGGAGACAGTTGTCGTTTTCACATTAAAATAAGAGGTCCTGGAAATAAAGTGCTGTAACAGCTAATTGTCGAAAAATGAAGTCTTTCAACTTCACATCCATGAGGGTGCTTCGCATCAAACGGAGACTAAAAGTAATTAAAATGGACTAGTGGCCACCCTGGGCTTTGAAACAGCCTAACAGACTCCCTGTTAGAGTGTCCGAAATGACATTTTAAAAAAGATCTGATCACCCTTTAGGATGATACCCCAATCACTGAAGAGAGTATCTACCACAGTGAAGGAAGTCTGGGAAAGCATCTAATCCTGGTCAGAAATGAGAAATACTAGAACCGCAAAGATAGAGCTCAGGGGAAAGGGGGGGGGGGATGCTTCCTTAAAGAGCATTTTCAGATTTATGCAAAAATCCGGAGAGCCAGGAGATAGAAACATTCTTTCTGGAGAATTCCCAAACAGTAACACTTCCTACCAAATCCTGAACAGGACTCCCGAAAAAAGGACTTCCTTAACCCCATACAGCCTTTCAGACAAGCTTCTCTTGAAAACCTTTCGAGGGAGTTCTCCCTTTGCCCTGTTTTGCAACGAGATGAGCACTCCTGGTTTTTTTCTGAAATAAACAGAGAATCTCTCCCTTTCTGTGTACAACGAACCAAAGTTCATAACTGGTTGGGAGATTACCAGTCCCAACGGATGAACCGATCATTTGCCAGAGAGAACTACCGATAAGGCTCGGAGTTCTATTTTACAGCCCAAGCACCCAAAGATTCATCTATGCTGTACAGTGTCCAATTCTACCCGCTTTTCAATCTCAAGGACCGTTTGGGGGACCTGCTAGCACACACAGAAGCTCCTGTGTTCTAATGCTCAGTGCCGAAGAGGTTTTCCGCTCCTAAACTGCTTCAACTCTAAAAAATGGGGGGGGGGGGGGGAGAGTAACACTCCAAGGGCGAGGGGAAAGAAACTCACAAAACCACCCCTGGGCAAGTCAGGAGGTGACAAAGGGGGAAGATGTGGCAACTAGAAAGGCCAGACAGCTGCGCTCTCTAACCGAAGCCCCAGAAGGTGCCGAGGCTGCAGACAAATTGGGGATGCTGGGCTTCCACCTAGAGGGGCAAAGCTCGGGGCACCCAGGTAGGGGCCGCCACGGACAAGAAGCCCAGGAGGCAGCTCCCTTCAGAGGGCGCTCATTGGGCCACTCAGGGAAAGCAGCTCCGGCCCCACAAACGCAACCCAAAGAAGGAGAACCCAAGATCCCAGGAAGGGAGGCTGGGTGCCCGCAGCCCGGCCCCGCAGGAGAAGAGACTCCTCCGGGCCCCGGAAGCACCCTTGCCAGGGCCCGCGAGGGCAAGCGTAGCAGGCTGGAAGCTTCGGTCCCCGAAGGCAGGCGCCCCGAGGCCGAGCTAGGCGTCACCCGCACCCCGCCTCGCCCTGCACGCTCCACTCCAGCGCAACCCGTATTAACATGTCCTCCTGCCCCCGAGGGCCCGCGGGGCTGCCCTCCGCGGCTCAGGGAGGAGGGGGTCGCCGCAGGACTGGGTTGCAGGGGCCGGGGCTCCAGCATTTTCCGGCGCGTTGGGTGCACCCCTTCCCCCGCGGGCCCCCGAACGGGGCCTCAGAGGGGAGTCAGCCCTTCCACGAAGGGTCTGCTACCTCGCCCCAGCCACCGAAAACATCAAACAAAAGAACTTTTGCAAACTTTCCTCTCCGGTCACTCTCAGATTTCTTAAATCGGGACCCCATCTCCTCACTCCCATTAGTCAACTGACTAGGAAAGCGAGCTAGCGTGGGGGGGAGAGGGAACCCCAAAGTTTCCAGGGTGTCCCGGGGTCTCGCCGAGCGCGCGGAGGGGGCGGGTTCCCTCGCTGGCCCTCCTCCCGGCGCTCTCGCCACCCTTTTCTCTAGGTCCTTCTCGGGCCACGCTGCAAGACCCCCGCGAGGCCAAAGAAGTTGGGAGTGACTTCAGGGGCCTCTGCGGTTGGACCGAACTGCGATTCTCGCGCCCTCATCCCCGGGGACCTCACGGCAACTCCGGCAAGCGGCGAATTTCTGCGGGAACCGCAGGCAAGAGGGAAAGGGGTGGAGGAGTGAGCGCATTTGTCCCAGTCGATTCCCGGAGGCCGAACGCCAAGTCGGGGGGGGGGGGGCGGAATCCCCCAGGCGGCGCCCCCCGATCCCCCCGCGGGCGCTGCAGACTCCCCTCGGGTACGAGCACCCGAAACGGCTCGCACTTCCCCCCTCTCCGAGTCCACTCACCGACTCCGCCGACACGCAGGCCACCAAGCCCAAGGTGAGCAGGATCCAAGCGCGCCGCATATTCCCCGGAGACCGGCTGCTCCCAGCCGCCGCTGGCAACGAGGGCGAAACGAAGCCTACAGCCTAGCGCCCGGCGCAGCCGGTGAGAACAGATCCGGGCCAGAGCAGCCGCAACGACCGCGGCTGGGGCTCCGGCACTGGGGCTCCCGGCTCGGGGGCGCTCGCTGGCTCCTCCTGCGCCTGCTCCCGCGGCCCGCGGCTGCGCCCCGGGAATGCGGCGCCTTCTCACTTGTTGGTTTCTGCACTCCCGAAGCCGAGTTGGTGCTCCGGGGAGGCTGCTCTCTCGAGCTCTTCTTGCTCTGCGGCTGTTTTACTCCTCCGCGGACTCCTTCCCAGTGTCGCGGTTCCGTTGCTGGTTTTGAGGAATAAATCAGATGGCTTGGAATGTAGCTGCAGCTGAAGTTTGGGGGCAGAGCGGTGAGGGCGCGCGGCTCGCGCGGCTGGAGCTCCCGGAGTATCTGGAGGGAAGCGCGTCCGAGGCCGGCTAGTGGCTCAGCGGCTCTGCCCCTCCTCCTCTCCGCCACAGCCTCCCCCCCCCGACCCCCCCCCCCCCCCCCCCCCCCCCCCCCCCCCCCCCCCCCCCCCCCCCCCCCCCCCCCCCCCCCCCTTCTCCTCCCGCTCCCTCCCTCCCTCCCTTGCCTGCTTCTCCCAGCTCCTCCGGGCGTCTGGGGGAGAGGAGGCGGCAGAGTGACTCCCAGCTAAACCCGGGAGAAATTCCTACAGGATTACGCCCGGATTGGCAGCTTCGGGGACCAGTGGGCGCCGGTGGCTCCGCTCTGTGGCCGCTCCGGATCTGCTCGTCCGCAGTCTGAGCTCCAGCGCTCCGAAGCCCCTTCATTTTTCTCCCTCCCTCTCCCTTTTCCTCTCTCTTTCAAGCTCTTTTCTTCTCGATTTTGTCTCTCCGTTCTCACTTTTCTGGTGAGAGATCGGTGAAACAACGAGACACACATAATTTAGCTTTTCTGCCCGTGAGAATGAGACCAGTAGAAAGAAACTGCTTTGAGAGTTGGAAAAACACACACAAACTTTACAGATGCCTTCACGCATTGAGCACTGGTCATAAATCGCAACTTCATGAAAATTGTGTTTTAAAAGAGAAGACAATAAATGCAATAAACGTGCAGTGAGAGTATTTCCCACCCTCCCTAAAACCCCCTTCAAAAAAATAAATTTTTAAAAAGTGAAGGAAGACCCCTAAAAACCCAAAATGCAGCACTTTCAAAGCTCATAATTTCAGTAAGGACTTAAACACCATTTCTACCTCACACACAGTTTAAGCCCCTAAATCATTTTCTAGGCTCCATTTCAGCATAGGGGTGTTAAAGTTCGGAAGCTACAAATAGGGTGGTTTGATGAGAAATTGACACCTTGAATAATAACAGATATAAGAGAACTTCAAAGAAAAGAGAGAAAAAGTAATTTCTAGTTTGAAGAAAATAGCATGTGTTTCCTGAATAGAAGTAATTGATCAGAAATATTTTATGATGGAAACTTTTTTTCCAGTTCCGTGTCTATGGTATGTATGCTACAGAACATGGCAAATACCTATTCCCTTCCAGTTTCTAACACTGTTTTTTCTCTCTGATTTATGGAGTAAATGATTTGTGGAACTATTCTGCTCCTAGAATGCCTCTCCAGGAGACCAGGAACCTTTCTGTCTTTTTCACCACTGAATTCTCATTCCTGGTACATGAGGACACACAATAAATGTTTATTAAATAAAATTTGATCTAAAACTCAGTCTGTACTGCATACAAGTTGTAAACCTTTAAGATGCACAGATGTAGATATATAGATACTAGGCCATTGTAATTTTTGAATTTAGACTAAAATATAGTCGTACTCTGGGAATTACGGTGTCTTAGTAAGTTTTCACTGCAATAAATCTCAAAGAAAGAAATTTAGGGACCTGGAAAGTTACAGCTCAAAGTCAGAGGCAGCCAGCTTTTTGGTGTTGGGTGCTATCCACCAAGCTCTCCATCAGCAAATCTAAGGCATTGACAGTCCAAGAGGTAATGTGGAGAAATAGAAAAGTGGGCAAAGGAGGAAAAAAAGGAAGGGAGGAAGGGAGGGAGGGAGAGAGAGAGGAAGGAAGGAAAAATCAGGAGAACTGGAAATTGTATCATCAAACGCTTCCTAAGCTGGCAATAGTGGGTCAATGTGGGTCTATGTTCATTTTTGAAAGGACCAGCTACAGCTATATTTTTAAGATAGGTTCTCTGCACCTTGAAGAATTTCATGAGATTGGTGAGAGAGGGTCTTCTAAAAGGCGTTTCCAAAGGAAAATGAGTAATGTGAGAGAAATGCAAAGAGCCATAAAATGTTGCCTCTACCTTCAACAGAGATCTAGTCTGCTTCTCAGGCTTTGGGAAAGGCTGCACCTTCCTTCTCCCCAACAGTTACAAACATCAAATAAATCAGAACTCCAGTGAGGGGGGGAAATGCCCTCATTTGCTGCCTTTTTAAGTTATTGCTGTTTATCGAGGCATCTACTTAAACAGAAGCATACTGGCTGCTCCCTGATTCAGCCTGGGGAGACAGCAATAAAAATAAGTAAGCACATGCACCTGTTCAAGGAACATATACATCCTTGCACCTGAAGATGTCCCCCAAGCTCTTGGTGTTTTCAAGACTCCCAGTGACTTGTGTTTTATAAGTGATAATGCAGCATTGAGAGTATGTGTAATAAGGGGATGCTACTGTTGTGAAAGTCACACAATATCAGGTATTTGAAAACAAATAAATATTCAGATCTTGTGTTCAAATGCATAACAGGTATGACCAGAAGGATAACCCGGAGATATAAAAGACACTAAGAGTAAAAGTACCCACGCAAGAGCTGGGTACAAAAAAGTGGCCTATGCTGAGTGGGGGTGGTAGTAGGGGCCAAGGGATGTTCCATGATGCTAGGAACATGCCTCAACTTGGAAATGACAAAGGTCTGTGTCTTAGTCTGTTTCGGCTGCTATAAGAAAAATATCATAGAATGGATTATAAACAACAAAAATTTATTTCTCACAGTTCTGGACGCTGAGAAGTCCAAGATCAAGGCGCTGGTAAATTCTGTGAGGGCAGGCTTCCTGGTTCATAAATGGCTCTCTTTTTGCCCGGTCCTCACGTGGTAAGGGAGTTCTCTGGAGCCCCTTGGATAAGAGCACTAGCAAGATCCATGAGGGCTGCACTCTGATGACCTAATCCTGTCCCAAAGGCCCCACCACCAAATACCATCACCTTGGAGATGAGGATTTCAACCTATGAAGTGGGGAGTGGAAGGGGAGGGAGATGCAGGGGCACAAACATTCAGTCTGCAGCAGGCTGTGTGTGTTTTTCATTAACTGCAACTTTTTTTAACTGAATAAAATTCCGTGGAACTTTGTGGCATATACCTAATACACGAAAGGTAGTAAGTGATTAAAGCCAAAGGTTCATCCTTAATGTCTGTTTTCAGGTCCTCTGTTTGAGGGCTGTGCTTTAAGGGGCATAGCAAGTAAACTAGCAAAATCGATCACTCTTCAAATAGTTCACTGATTGCTGAAGGAATAAACAACCTACCTCAGGAACCCAGGAGGAAAATACAGAAGACAAACAATATAGAGACAGAGATGCTACATGTAAATAAGAGGGGGGGACGGTGAATTAGAAGGAACAGAACACATGAGAAAATAGAAATGAAAGGTACTAGAGACATATTTTTCAGCCAAGCTGATGCACTGGACCCTGTCATTAGGGTACCTAGTGATATCACATTATCACCATGGACAAGCAGGTGCTGTGGCCCAAGGTGAGCTGTCACAGTAGGAAACTGCAAAGGGACAAAGATGCCACTTTGTTGTTTTTGGTTGTTCTCCACTTGCCATTCCCTGGACTGTTACCAGGGGCTCAAGCTAGAAATCTGTTTAGTAGAATCAGCCCTGACTAAATTCACTTGAAAGATGATAGAACCTGAGAATAAGAGGAAATCCTGCCAGCCAACTCTCAATTACTCATGCTAATAATGGCAAGTGAGCTGAGGCCATGACAAAAATCTACAGGCCATCCAAAATAATCTATTCTTAGCCTCAGTATTTCCACTGTTCTCTTCATTCACCTCCATCATTCCTTTGCCAGAGAAGCTGGCTAACTTTTAAATTAAGAGTCGTCCTCAAATTGCAAGGCTGTGTGACTCAGGTCCCTCTCAAATTTCATCCTAAAGTCAGAAATGGAAATTTTAAAGAAAACATTATGTGTCGACTACTTCATTTAGGGGCATCGAACATTTACCTAAGAGTCATACTTGGATATATGAACTTAGCAAGGTTCCAAAAGGTATCTTCAGGTCACTTGCATTGCGTTTGTATATATCCATTTGAACTGGAAAATATAATCCTGGATGATTTTATGTAAAATAGTACTGTTATCCATAGGCTGTGACTTTGATGGCAGCTGGCTCTAATCCCACTCACTGTTCTCAAACATTTATTCTCTCCAAGGCCCTGAAGGACAGCCCTACATACTGTATACTAAATGGTTCCACACCCTCTTGATCACAGTTATGTAGACCAGGGCTGGGTGTGGGGAGAGGCGATTTGTTAGTGGCCACTGGCCAATTAGATCCACCCTTCAGGTCATTTCAGCCAAGGAGCTCAGAGTTGAGCTCAACTGTACATTGACCTGGGAGTCATCCAGAACTGCCAAGGGGGTCATCGTGTGATGAAACAGAAAAGACTGTTTGGAGTACAGGGGAAAGAATAAAGCAGGTAAACAGAAAGAAGTAGAAATAGAGGACACGTGATTCCAGAATAATGTAGATTCCTGACTTTTTTTTTCCTGTTCCTTTTCTAGCTCTTTTGAGACCCAAACCAAATCTGTTCCTTTAGGATCTGTGAGACATTTTACTGTCCTTAAGGTAATTTTTTTTTCTTTAGGTGGTATAAGAGGGTTTCTGTTCCTGGTCAACAAATGATCCCAAAGACAGAGATGAAAACGAATCAGAGTTTTTACTATCTTCACTCTGAGTAGAATGAAATCCTCACCTTTTAGTGCTGGATAAGGTATATGTAGGTAGAGAACAGTCTTAATGAAGACAAACTACTATAAAGATTATTTTTAAAAATCGTTTAGATTTGTGAGGAAAAAAAACATGTTAAGAAGAAGATGGTTTAACTATTAAATTATCTTAGGGGAAATGCTTTCTTTGTTCAGGAGAGCTAGGTATCTTAAAACCTCTAAAAGCAGAATAGAATACATTGATATTTCTCTGACTAGAATAGTATTAATGCTGGAATCATGACAGGTTAATGCAGGAAACTATTTCATTGAACATTTTTCTAAAATATCTAGAAAGCAAAGTGCACAATGTCCAGGTGTGAAAATGTTACTAAATTCTTTCAGGTAGTGAAGTGTGAACAGGTAAGACGGCCATGCCTGGACGAGCTGTGAAGTAATCCAACGCATGAAGGAGACATAATGTATCCTCTTACACCTGCTATTCCCCACACTGCCCTGGATAACAGTGCAGGCTTTGCTGACAGACAGACCTGGGCTTGAGTCCCAGTTCCACCTCTCACTGTACTCTAAGAGGCCTTGACCCCTGAGCAGGTCACTGAATCTAAGCCTCAGTTTCCTCGCCTGTAGATTGGACATAACAGGGTGAATGTGTGGAGTTTTATGAACTAACATAGGCAAACTGTTTAGTGAGTTACTTTAGTGAACTCAATATCAATGCCAGTTATCTCAATAAATGCCACTTGTTATAAATCCCAGTTGTCCTGAGTAGTATTTCCTCTGCCTGGAATGACCTGTTCACCCCGTTCTCTGCCTGGCTAAGTCCCACTTGCCCCTTCAGTGTCAGTTTAGAGTGTCCTCACTGGCAAATATTTGGTTGCTTACTGTGAGTCACACACCCCCTCCAGGCCACCTTCCTGGAGTCTCCCAGACTGAATAACAGACCTTTAAGACAATCAGTTCTCACCTATTAATTATAATCCAGGATAGGATATTTGAGTATTGGTAAAACTTACTGGTAGAAACATGTTCTGCTGTAGCTAAAAGTATGAACAACAACAACAACAACAACAACAACAAAAACTGAATAGCATTAGGAGGACATAGAAAACGAAAGCACCCATCATTCTCTCTTTAAAAAACCGTGTGCACCATACCAAGTTTAAACCCAAAGAAAAACCTCGTATAAAATTCCAACATGGCAAATTCTGAAATAAAAGCGAAGAGAATTGGATTGTGAAAACAAGAAACCATTCCTTTGAATTCAGATGGAGATTAAAAAAAAAAAAAAGCTTCTGGAAAGGAAAAAAAAACCCACAAAACCAAAAAAAAAAATAACTGTCTATCATGGAGTCAGAACTCCAAATACCTACTTTTGCTCTTCTTACAGCTAAGAGTAATTCCAGGACAAAGGACCGCACATTCTCTGCAAAATCCACCCCAGTGCTGCAGCACCGGAAGTAGTTCTTGCTTTCCCCGCCCCTACTCCACACAGGCACACGTGACCCTTCTGAACGAAGCATCCCTTTCCCTCCCTTCTCATGTAACCCAAATAGGCACACACACACCCATGGGCCACACAGGAGGGGTTTTCGTTTGTTTCCTTCTTACGTGTTTAACCGTTAAGCACTTTCTTGGTCTTGTAGAAATTCCGCAGAGTCGCTTGGCGGAACTTCTATTCATTTTTTTAATGGCCACATACTTCCCTTTGGTGTGGGTATTTCGTATTCCATCCAGCTGTTTCCCTGTAAAAGACATTCTTTGTGCTTCCAGTTGTTTCCTACAAACAGTCTTACAGGAAATACCTTTTATGTATTTCCTTAATGAATGGGTGATTTTTCTTTCTGTGGGCTACATTCCCAAGAGTAGGGTTGCAGAGTCGGAGAGTATAAATGTGTTTAATTTCATGAGATGTTGTTTGACAGTTTTACAACAACACAAAAAGTTCTCACACTCCCACCAGTGAGCTTTGAGAGTATCTTTTTCTTTTTTCCATGCCTCAGCCAGCAATCAGTGTTAGTTTTCTTTTGGGCCAGTCTGATGAGTATGAAGTGACAGCTCATTGCTCCTGCTATGGGCGTTTTCCTGCCTACTAGTGCTTTCCTGCATCTTTTCATGTGTCCGTTGTATTTGGAGTTGGTCTTCTGTGAACTGTCTGGTCACATCCTCTCATTTTTCTACAAGACAACATGCCTCTTTTTTTGTAAGAGATCTTGTACGATTGCTATTAATATATCCATTTACAACTACAGTATCAATCCATCTTACATGTATTCTTATACATGGGGCCATCTACTTCCAAATCTGTATTCTATCTATTGATCTGTGTGTCTAGTCTCATGTCACTCCATATTCATTTGATTACCTTGACGATGTAGGACCTTCTGGTGTTTCCAATATCCCTATTCTTCCTTACCACACACTGTTTGCTTTTTCTTTTCTTTTCCAGGTTTTTCTTGGGTATTTTGGGGTACCTGCTTATCCATATTAATTTTAGGATATTTTAGACAAAATAAACCATTTTAGAATTCCAACTGAAATTCAGTTAGGCTTGGGGCACCTGGGTGGTTCAGTTGGTTAAGCATCTGCCTTTGGATCAGGTCATGAGTCCAACTTCCTGGGATCTAGCCCTGCATCGGGCTCCCTGCTCAGTGGGGAATCTGCTTCTCCCCCTGCTTGTGCTCTCTCTTGCTTGCTCGCTCTCTCTCTCTCAAATAAATAAATAAAACCTGTAAAAAAAAATTCAGCTAGGCTTATATTTTGGTTTTGGAACAATTCACATTTTCATGATATTAAGGCCTCTCAAGCCAGAAAGTGTTGTCTTCAACTTTGTTCAGATCTTTAACTATTAGTTAATAAGGTTTTATAGTTTCTTATAGATCCTGTGAATTTCTTTTTATATACATTCCCATCATTTAGATATACTTTGTCACTATTATAAGTAGGATTTCCCCGGTTTTCATTTAGGAACTTTTGCCTAGAGGAAAATTGTTTTATCTTCGATGTTTACTCTGCATGCTACCATCTTAAAAATTCTTTAATTAAGCTAGTACATTTTTTTCCTGGAGTCTCTTGGCTGATATCATCAGCAAAAAGTGTGGTTTTAGTACCTTCTCCAAGGCCTATGCCACTTATTTAACAACAGAAGGGCTATAAACAGTAATGGTGATAATGAGGTATTCTGCTCTAGCTTCTGATTTTAATGAAAACAACTTAGGGCCCTGTGTTTTATCATTTAGAATGACGGCTGCGGTTGGTTTGAGGTTAATCTTCACTAGATCAAAAAGTTTTGTTACTTATTATGCATTTTTATTAGAAATGGTTGTTGAATTTTATCAAAGCCTTTCTAAGATTTATTAAAATGATTCTATGGGTTTTATCCCCTAGTTGGCTGACGTACTAGATTGTGTTGATGTTCCCTGAGAGTGGTTTTCTAATAGTGAGTCACTTCCATGTTCCTTTAGTAACACTTGCTTGATCTTAGGGCACTTGTTCTTAAGAAGTTGATAATATTTGCTAGTATTTTGCGCATCTTATTTGAAAGCTCTATAATTTTTTCCCCCCATTTTTTACTTGATCAGGCAATGGCATTAAAGTTGGGCTGATGACATAAAATGAATTGGTAGCTTTCTGTATTTCCTTTCTGGCCTGGACTAGTTGGAACACCATTAAAAGAATCCATTGTGTAGAGATTGGATAGTACCATCTGGAAACGGACTTAATCTTGGTACCTGTTTATGTAGTAGCTCTTTTACCACCATTTCTTCTGCCATAATTAGGTCTGTTTAAGCTTACTATGTCTTCTTGAGTCAATTTGTCATTTGTATCTCACCAGAATGTCATTATTATCCTTGAGGTTTTAAAATTTGTTGCTATATATTTGCTTCTAGAGAGCTAAGCCTTCTCTTATTATGACTCTTAAAGTTTCTCCTGCATTCTTCTCTCATTCCTTACCTTGTCTCTGACAGTTCTTTCTCCTCTGGCTCTGGAGATTTATCTCTTTTGCTATTCATCTTCTTTTTTTTTTTAAGTTTTTGTTTTGTTTTTTAATTTGACAGAGAGAGACAGTGAGAAAGGGACTACAAGCAGGGGGAGTAGGAGAAGAAGAAGCAGACTTCCCACTGAGCAGAGACCCCTATGTGGGACCTGAGCCAAAGACAGACACTTAACCACTGAGCCACCCAGGTGCCCCTGTTATTCATCTTCTTTAGGTTAACTTTTACATTTACTTATCCTTACTCTTTTTGTGCTCTGTAAGTTCATTTTCTTATTCCTTTCTTTTAAAAATTGATCTCTTTCAGTTTCTAAATGGATTCTAAGTTCTTTTATCTTTTTTTTTTTTTTTAAATAATAAAAGCACTCGAGGCTATGCATTTTCCCCTTAGGTAATTTGTTCTTTCAGTTTAAGAGCTTTTAAGATTTTCCAGTTATCCTTAGAATTGAGGGGTTTTACCAGGATATACCTACAACCTTGTGATTTCTTATCAATGTACCTTTCAGTTTTCAGACTCTGATCTTTCTGCTCAAGTCAAAGTTTCCTAGTTTGTTTCTTTAATTGCAGGTTTTTTGTTTTGTTTTGTTAGCTTTATTATTTAATGCTCCTCACTTTTTTTCTTTCTGGAACTCCTATTATCTACCTGTTACTCTTGTTACTTGCTTGTTAAATGTCTTAAATATATTCTCCAAATCTCTTATCTCTTCTGAAATCACTTCCATTCTTCTCATGTTTTTGCTTGCTCATGTTCATGAATTTCCAGACCACTAAATTCAGGTTACAGCAGTGAGCATTTCTCCTTCAACTTACCTTCTGAATTTTTTGGGGGAAATCTTATGTTTTATTATCAACTAATAATATTTATTTGCAAATGCAACTGTGTTCTTTAAGTGTAATTTTTTAAAACTAATGTTTCCATCTATTTCCTCTAACAGTTTTATTTCCTTAGGTATATGATCTAATAGTTTTTCCTCTCTCGGGCTGCTGGATGCCTACTTCTTCTTTTTTTTTATTTTTTATTTTTTTAATTAATTAATTTTTTTTAAATTTCTTTTCAGCGTAACAGAACTCATAATTTTTGCACCACACCCAGTGCTCCATGCAATGCCTATTTCTTCAGTGGGGCGTTATATTGCATTGTTGGCTGGTTTGGTCTCCTATCTCTCTGATCAGAGTGTCCTTGTGATGGAGATCCACCGGTTAGGGGAAGGCAAAGGGGTTTTGCTCATGCGTCTGCACAGATAGGCAGGCATGCTGTCATTTCTCTTGCCTCCCTGCCAGGCCAACTGGAGGAATTCTCTCTCTTCCTTGGTTCTCAGCCTTAAGGGCAGGGAAGATATAGCCCTCCCTGGCCTTTGCAGAAAGGATCAGAAAAAGTTAGCAATGGACATAGAGCAGACAGTGTCTTCTGCCTTACAAACATTCTGTGGCCCATTGTTCTTTTGGATTCTCCGTGGGGAATTAGGGTACAAATGGGAGTGTGTGTTAAGGTCTGGCACTTTCACGGCCTCTCCTAAGCTATTTTTCATGTTTTTCTAAAGGGAGATAAACTACTGAAATTATGGCAGAATGGCTGGACAGAGCTGTGGCATCCGACCAACAAATCTTGCTTTGAAGCCCATTTAAGTGAGAACAGAAAAGGTTTAAAGAGCAAGAGTTATTTGCAAGGTGAACTTTTCAGGGAAAACGTTATGCAAATTAATGAACGTCTGTCACAGACTAGAAATTGTGGTTCTAGGAGTTTCCATCATTTGCCCAAATTGATCCAACTGGTGAGTTTTAGAGCCAGGATTCCCAGCCCAATGTGTCTGGAAGTTTTAAAAGTCTTCTGGAATCTCTTCCATAAATTTGAGGCATCAATTACCTGTGAGCTTTTTAAAGGTTTAAGCAAAATTCATAAATATTTCACTGAGGGAGTTTCCAATTTTGTTTTTAATGTATTTTTAGTTTCCATAGATGTGGGTTTTTAATCTATCTTTTTATAATCAAGTGCCAATGACTTGTGTTGTCATCACAGAACATAATTTGGATATTTTTTCTGTCACTACTGTGTGTCTCAGGTCAAAGAGGACCTCAAGGTAAACTCTGAACCTCCTTGTTGTATGATGCTTATTTCCTTCTTGTACATATCCATCATGGGGGCTCTCCTGGAATAACAGGAGCAGATGGACTTACTATGCTTCAGGAAGAGGGATAAAGGACATTTGAAGACTCTATAGAAAAACAATGACCACGGATTGAGGAGCTATCCAATGAGGAGAGGTTAAATGAAATAGTAGTGTTCAGACAAGATAAAGGATAGGAGGACAGTGACTGATGTTTATATAGTCATGAAAGTAATCTTGGATAGAGGTCAGACTTGTACATGAAATTCTGGATTTGGATCCAAAGGGCATGACTTAGCTCTTGGAGGAAATAGTTTTAGGACAAATAAGAGAGAACTAATCATGAACTCTTAGAAACTTCTTTTTGTTTTTTCTATATTTTATTATAAAAAATTCTAAACATGCACAAAAGTAAAAAGAATTACATTCTAGAGCTCTTTTTCCCAAATATGGCTTAGAATGAAAATATAAACAGATTCAAGAAGCATTTTCATAATACTCAAGTGATGACTAGACACTGGACTTTTAAGAGCCATTAATAAGGATTTGGGGGATTCAAGTTTTGAGATGAATATTTTAGAAGATGTGGATGATAAGAAACCTTGGGGATAGGGTGCCTAAGTGGACATGAGAAGGGAAGCACTGGGAGTGGGGTGGTAGAGGGGGGCACAAATGTCCCAGAGAAATGTTCTGACACGTGAGAGGGGAAAAAACGTGTAGCTGTTGGGGATGTGACAGCCTTGCAAAAACATGAAAAATTGGATCTCTGAACTGTGAATGTTAGTCATAATTCAATTTGCTTTGCAGTACCATAAAAAATTCAAAGTTTTTATTAAAACAAAATGAAAGCTTATAAAAATCAAGTAATGTCACTTCTTCTTCTGGCCAGACTAGAATAATTGTTACTGAGTTTGCCCACCTATCATAAACAACTATAAAATTGGACAAAATATATGAGGTAACTAGCTATTTTAAAGTATTGCATAACAGGCAGTGCAGGATTGTGATTCTTGGGAGAAAGGAAGCAAACAAAGGGACACTCATGGCTACCCTAACTTTCCGTGTGTGTGTTGGAGGGGGGGGTGGTTCTGGACCATGATTCAGGGAGGGAAAGCCCAAAGAGCAGTCTTGCTTTGTTGAGGAGATGAGATGAGAGATGGGACTGCAGAATGCTGAAATGTGTGAGCAGGGTACCAGAAAGGTTTTAGCTAGACAAGGGGTGACCTCTGAAGTCTGTGTGGATCTTTGGAGAGGGCTAGAAGCCTAATAGAAGACAGCTACTGTAAGGCTAAAAGCAGAATAAAGATACTAGACATCCTACAGTGCTGGTAGATGTTGGAGTCCTGATCCAGCTAGAGTAGAGGTGTCATTGCATTCAGTTAAAATCAGAGAAAGATCACATCTTCAGAGTAAGTTCTAGCCATTCCCTAGGATTAAGGATAAAATCAAAATAGAATTACTCTAACAGAGCATAAAATCAAGCCTGACAGGAAAACAGAGATCTAGCAGTATTGTAACTGCCTGCCAGAACAAAGTTCAGCACACTTTGTTAGTGTGTTTTTCTTTCTTTCTCTTTCTTTACTCCCTCCTGTCCTCCCTTCTTCCTTCCTCCTTCCCTCCCTTTCTTTCTTTCAAGTGGACTCTAGTGTGAAGCCCAGTGCAAGGCCAAACTCATGACCCAGAGATCAAGACCCAAGCTGAGATCAAGAGTTGGACGCTCAAAGGACCGAGCTACCCGAGTGCCCGAATTCAGCACCCTTTGAAGGAAGGCACAATAATCCAACTTCCCTACAACATATCACCCATAATATCCAGAATGCCATCAATAATTACTAGACGTGCAAAGAAATAGAAAAATGTGACCAATTATTAAGAAAAAAAAAGAAGGTAGTCAGTAAAAATAGACTTTGAGGTGACCAAGATGTTAGATTTAGCCAATAAGGACTTTAAAATAGCAATTACACATATTTCAAGGACTGGAATAGAAACATGGACATAAAGAACAAACAAATAAGGAATATTTGCACATAAATGGAAATAACAAGAAAGAGTCATGAAAATCTTAGAACTGAAAAGTAAAACATCAGGGGAAAAAAATCAAAATGACCAGAGCCTCAGTAACTTGTGGGACAATATCAAGTGGTCTAACATACGGTTATTAGTACCCTAAAATGGGTACTAAACTGGATGGGAGGAGAGAGGAAGCGATGGGGAGGGAGAGAAAAAGAGAAATTGAGAGAGAGAAGCGAGGGTGTAGAAAATAATAGTTGAAAATATTGGCTGAAATTTCCCCAAATTTGGATACAAGAAACTCAACAAATAGTATGTGGGATGAATACAAAGAAAAACCACACCTAGACATATTACGGCCAAGTTGAAGGAAAACAAAGATAAAGAGAAAATCTTTAAAAAGTAAAAAATAAAAAGACACGTTAGACACAGAGAACTAATTATAGGAATGTCAGATGACTTCTTTTCTGCAACTTTGGTGGCTGGAAGACAGTGGGAGATTATCTTGATGGGCTAGAGGGGACAAAAGACAACTGTCAACAAAGAATTCAATATCTAGTAAAACTGCCTTTGAAAAATGAGAATGAAGTAGACATTTTTGGACAAGCAAAGGCTGAGAGAATTCACTGCCAGCAGACATGCACTATAAGAAATACTTAAAGACATTCTACAGGTTGAAGGGAAATGATACCAAATGGAAACTAAATCCATAGGCAGGAATGAAGAATACCAGGAATGGTAAATATTTAAAAAAATTTCTTCTCTTAATTTCTTTAAAAGACACTTGATTGTTTATAACAAAAGTAATTATATTTTTAGTTTGGAATTTATAATGTATATGTAAGTGAAATCCAAGACAGCAGTAGCAAAAAGAATGGAGGAGTGGTAGTAAGTGGAATTATACTTACGGTTCTAACATTTTATACAAAGAGGTACAAAATTAATTTGAATTAGAAATTGATAAGGTAAGGATGCATAATGTGCTCTGAGGGTGACCAAATCTTCTGGTATGCCTGGGACTGATGTGTTTCCTGGGATCATTACTCATCCTATTTCATACATGTGGCAGATAAAATAAAATGGGCAAGATCAACTCAATTATAGCAATACTCAATTAAACTCAATTATAGCAATACTGACATTAAATTGGACTACACACAAATGGACTACACACACCAATTAAAAGCAGAAATCAGTCTGGATTTTAAAAAGTAAGACTGGGTGCCTGGGTGGCTCAGTGGGTTAAAGCCTCTGCCTTCGGCTCAGGTCATGGTCCCAGGGTCCTGGGATCGAGTCCCATGTCGGGCTCTCTGCTCAGTGGGGAGCCTGCTTCCTCCTCTATTTCTCTCTCTCTCTGCCTGCCTCTCTGCAAACTTGTGAACTCTGTCTGTCAAATAAATAAATAAAATCTTTTAAAAAAAAAGGTAAGACTGGACTATAAGTACTTTATAAGAAATGCACTTTTATATATAAAAACTCAAATAGGTTGTAAATAAAGAAATAGAATAAATATACCTGGTAAACAGTAAACCTAAGAAACTATCAGACTGAGTGGACTTCAGACATTGTTACAAAAGACTGGAAAAGACATTCCCTAATGTTAAAGTGTCACTTCCTCAGGAATACATAAATATAGGTGAACTAGTAACAGAGCTTCAGAAGACACAAAGCAAAAACTGATAGAATTTATGGGAGACAATCATATCTGGATATTTTAATACTCTTTTCTCAGTAATTGATACAATAGATTTAAAAATCAATAAGGATATAGAGGATATAAACAAAACTACCAGTAACCTTAACCTTACGGGCATTTGCAGAGGACTATACCCACCAATGGCAGACTGTGCATTCTTCTCAAGAGCACACGGGACATTGCCAAGGTATACCATACTTCACCAAGGGATGTATAAACTCGGTCATAAAATATGTTTCTGTAAATTTCATATTCTTACAGAATATGTTTTCTGTCTATAGCAGAAATGAATTAAAAACTAATAATAAATAAGAAAGTAATAATAATAAGATACTTAGAAAAGGCCTAGACATTTGGAAATTAAGTAACACGCTTTTAAATAACCAGTAGATCAAAGAAGAAATCACAAGGTATTTTATAAAGATTTTTAACTGAATTAAAATGAAAATAATGTGTTAAGTTTGTGAAATATAACTAAATCAGAATTTAGGGAGAAATGTCTAGCTTTAAATGATTGCATTAGAAGCAAAGGCTTAAAACCAACTCCTTAAATTTTCAACTTAAAAAGGTCTAAAAGGGGTGCGCCTAGGGGGCTCAATTGGTTAAGTGCCTGCCTTCAACTTAGGTCACAATCCCAGGGTCCTGGCATGGAGCCCCTCACCGGACTCCATGCTCAGTGTGGGAGTCTGCTTCTCCTTCTGCCTCTCCTTCTGCCCCTCCCCCTGCTCATGCTCACACACGCTCTCAAATAAATACAGTCTTTTTTAAAAAAGGTATAAAAGGTAAGCAAAGTAAACTCAAATAGGTAGAAAGAAATAGTGAAGTCAAGATTAATAATATAGAAGATAGACAAACAGTAGAGAAAACTAACAAAGCAAAAAGTCAGTTCTTTGAAAAGATTAATGAAGTATTAACCCCCTAGCAAGATTAAAAAAAAAAGTAACCCCACAGGCAAAAATGAAAAACTCAAAGATCTGTGCATGTTGTTGGTGCTAATTAGGGTGAAGTCTGAACTGGTATTTTGCTGGATATAGAGATAAAAGCCTAGGAAGTCATTTTTCTAGGTTCACTACTGATTTTTGAAAAAAACATTTAAGTGTTTTCTCTTTTGCCCATTTCTCCAGCGGAAGTCAAAAATGAAACACTAAGAAGTGACAAAGTCAGGGGGAATTAGGTAAAAATACGGTTCAGTCATCTAGGATCTATGGGTCAAAACTTGTAAGGTATTTTGTATCTTTGAAATACTATAAAAGCACAAATGAAACCAATGATGAAATCACTAGTTCTATTTTTATTTATTCTCTTTTCAGGGCTTAGGGAGACCTCAAATATACAAAATCTGGTTAATCATACTCCTTGATTCACAAACGCTATCATTCTTGGTCTGGGGGTAGCAATCTTTTCATTCATTCATTTATGTTTTAATTTGGTTTTGTTTAGTTATTTAACAAAAACCTCTGACTCTGCCATCCAATATAAGAACTCCTGTCCCCCAAATTAAACTTACCAATGTGCTATAACCTCAACTCCAGAAACATTCAGTATCCTGACTTTGGTCTTTATAACTTTTATATACACATAAACTATATGTTGTTAGTTTGCTTACTTTATATCTTGGACATGCGATTTCTCAGTATTATGTTACTAAAATTCATCCATATTGTAGGTATAGTTCACTCATTCTATTGGATAAATATGCCACAGAATAATTTATCTACTTTCCTGGTGTAAACATCTGTGTTGTTTGGTTTGGGGGGGTTTTTTGGGTGGGGTTTTTTTTTGATACTCTTAAAAATAAAAATATTTGGCTGGTACACAGTATATGCCTGAGAATAGAATTGCCAGGTCATGAGATATGACTTTATAAGATAATGCCAAATTATTTTCCCAAATGGATGTAGCAATTTATACTCCTTCCTGAAATGTATAAGTGATTCCATTGACTCACATCTTTTCCAATATTTGGTATTGTCTTATTTCTTAATTTTTGTTGATTAAATGGGTGTAAAATGGTACTTCCTAGTCTTGATTTGCATTTCCTTCTTACTAAAAAGCTTGAGCATCTATCTTTTCAAATGTTTTTGGTTATGTATGTTACCTCTTCCATGAAATGCCTCTTCATTTCTTTTGCTTATTATTTGATTGAATTATTTTTTTCTTTTTTTATAAAGTTTTTATTTATTTATTTGACAGAGAGAGAGATCACAAGTAGGCAGAGAGACAGGCAGAGAGAGAGGGGGAAGCAGGCTCCTTGCCAAGCAGAGAGCCCGATGCGGGGCTCGATCCCAGGACCCTGAGATCATGACCTGAGCCAAAGGCAGAAGCTTAACCCACTGAGCCACCCAGGCACCCCATTTATCTCTTTCTTATTAACTTGAAAGAGTTCTTTATATGCTCTAGTAACAATATTCTCTATTTTTTGTGTTACAAAAACCCTCTCTTCTTCATGTGTCTTATCTTTTTGATTTTGAAAGTGTCTTTTGATGAGTAAAAGTTCTTCGTTTTAATGTAATTGAAATTCCCATTAAGCAGGGCACACAATGTGTTAAGCACTGGGTATTATATGCAGCTGATGGATTACTGAACACTACATCTGAAACTAATGATGGACTACATGTTGGCTAATTGAATTTAAATAAAAAAATACAAAAAATTTAAAAGTGATAATAATTTAAAATTTAAAAATTTTAAGTATTGCTTAAAAGATCCATAGTCAGAAAGATATTAACCTACAGAGCATGAAAAGTTTTAAAAGTTCTGCATTTGAGGGACACCTGGGTGGCTCAGTTGGTTGGGAGGCTGCCTTTGGCTCAGGTCATGATCCCAGCGTCCTGGGATCGAGTCCCACATCGGGCTCCTTGCTCGGCGGGGAGCCTGCTTCTCCCTCTGCCTCTGCCTGCCACTCTGTCTGCCTGTGCTTGCTCTCTCTCTGACAAATAAATAAATTAAAAAAAAAAAAAAAAGCTACCTCTGGGAAAATATTTCTCATTCCAACCCTCGACTGTTTTTGTTAGAAAGTTTCCCTCTACCTGGTCATGGAATCATGCTCATTTCCTTTATATCCACCCCTACTAGGAAACAATTTATTGTAATAATAATTTGCACGTGGATCGCAAATCTCCCCAAAGATCATAAACTCAAATTAGTTTAAATTAGTGTTGCAGACCGACATTTTGAACCTGAGTCTGTGAAATGTTTTATCAGCCTGTAAAACATTCGCCTATCTTTTGGACCATGTTATAGCCCTGATGTGGTAATGCCAGGGGTCATTAAGAGCATAGAGAATATTGGTGGTTCTCTTTCTCCACTGAAATATTATTGCATTAATTTAATTCAATTTAATTTAAGTTTAACCCAATCTATTTTTGTCCCTAATGAGCCTAGGGGAGGGAATAAATATATAGATGAAGTTAGGAATTGTGATTGTTTTAAATAATAACAACAGCAGTGACAACCAAAGAATGAATTACAAATTATAAATTTTATTCTCAGGGTTTTTTGAACTTCTTTAGATAACAGGGAAACAAGGGGCAAAAATAATTAAATAGGCTGTAGTTCTGTTTTAGCTAATTACAAGCTAAGAATAGCCCACCAAAAAATCCCTACCTGTAATCCAAATACAAGATCACACTCTTGGATAGATATTTTATCTAGTAATAAAAGTGATAATTGTCTTCATATTTGTAAAGAATTCGGATAAAAGTGAGCTAGGAAACCTAACCAAACTTGGTATTTCTGAGAAAGACCATAACTGGTTTCACTGATTCCTATTATATTCTGATGCTCTTCTCTGATGAAATTTTCTGCTCAATACCTCTCAATTTGCTTGCCTTTAACATTCTCACCATGGATCCTTTGTCATAGGCTAAAGGATACTTGCTTTTTAAGGACAGGGTTGGAGTTACGGTTCTCCTGCATAGCTTTCATGCTCCCAAGGTAAGTATCTAAGAAGTGAGTCATGAAGGCTCACAGGAGTATTAGGTGGAAGTTGTTGAGGATGACTTTCTTCCCTTAATGGACAATAGGAAACACCAATGTGCATAAGGAGTGGGATCAGGGAAAAGATGTATAAGCATTTAATTTCTTTTTAGTTAGAACAACCTCTTGTATAGTAATGTTGCTAATAACAATCTAGATGAAGGTTTACTCGAGACTGTGCTAAAACCATCCAAATGTTGAAATCGACTTTAGAACTGGAGGCTGCATTTTCTGAGAATTAGTAAATGCACTGGAAGTTATATTTGTATTCATTTAATGTTCAAAGACGTGTACCCACAACTTTTTCCCCCCATTAAACTGGAAGCTATACAGGCTCTCTGGGTTCAGATCAAAGAGTTATTGCTTTCTTGCTTTGCCTCTGCCATGAATGTGATGAGTTTTGAACAAATCACTCCATTTTTCATCTGTTTTCGTTACTATATTAAATGGAGATGACCAGCACATTTTACAAGGCGTTTGTTGGAAATAAAAATAGCTCGGTATGATTAACTACTACATGCTGTATTTACCAGCACAATTCCTCATTTCCCCTTGAAGTAATTTGTAAGGCATCTGGATTCTGGTCTATCTCCATTCTCTGTTTAGAACTAAAAAGGGTAAAGCATAAAATTATAGAAAAGGCCATACAAAAGTCCCAAAGCATATATTACTGTAATGAGAGGAAGGAGTAAAAGTATCTTTCCTGTTCTTTCCTTTCAAGTATCAACTTAAACCCTAAACAAGCAAAAATCAAAGGATGACATTGGAGACTTTCAATGTGAAAGTATCAAAACATGTATGCCAGTGTTTTTAAGGGAGAAGTAGACAAAGAGGGGCAAGTAAGGAGAGCCTTCTCTTGTGCCCTTCCCAGACCCACCTTCTCTTGCACAAGCACCTGTGGTCCAGGGGTGCAGCCTCTCAGCAGCTATGGGCAATCACCCTGCTGCACTAGAGGGGCCTGTGTCCTCACTGAGTAACCTAGAGGGAGTTCCCACAGTTCAGTTTGGTTCGTTTGGTTTCTGGTGGCTGTCCAGAAAAGCTAAGAAAGCAGTGGATAAGAAAGAAGGAAATACAAAAGCAGATGGGTGATGGAGAGGCACTAATTACCATTTTTCTTGTCCTCTTCAGTGAGAAATGGTTGGTCATTGCTGGATGCTCCTTTCACTGAACATTTTCATGTCCTGGGAAGACACTGTCCTTTAGATTTACAGGTTTCCCCTGCTATCCAAAACTAGAGCATTCTTATGAAATGGAATTTCGTCTGCCAAAATGGGCATAAAGTGAAGAAGCAATGATCATCAATTTATATGGAACATTTTTTTTAGCATTCCCAGACCCAAAAAATAACCTCTCATAGACTCTTCTGATACCTTAGGACACATCTTGCTAATGGATGCACAGAACAGGTCAGAGAAAGTACAGATGCTCACAGACACAGGTCAGAGCTAAGACAGCTTGATGCTGAGATGCTGAGATGCTGAGTGTGGTTCCTGGGGAAGGAGCTTGGTGGGGCCGTTCTCACCGTGAGGGATGAACACTGCTCTAGAAGGGCTCCCTGCAAAACAACAGCTGAATGCTACTTTCACTTTTCACCTTTTTTCTTTTTTAAAATTTTATTCAAGAGAGGAAGTAAGAGAGAGAACATGAGTGGAGGAGGTAGGGGCAGAGAGAAAGGGAGAAGCAGGGAGCCAGACACCAGGCTCGATCCCAGGACTCTGGGATCATGACCCGAGTGGAGGGCAGACGCTCAACTGACTGAGCCTCCCAGGTGCCCCAGCTTTTCACCTTTTTTCATCAAAGCAAAAATCTTCTTTGGATTTCTTTCAGTTAGTGAAAAGAGGTTCTAAAGTAGGTCTTTCCTAAAAGGGCAGTGGTGTAAAAACTTTCAAAAAGCCGGGGAATACCTGCATTGTCTTCATCTCTCATGGAACTTAGAGTGAGTGCCTTTTTCAGTGAATCCATAGGATCTTCTTACAACTCCCAGAATAGCTTGCCAACGGCCATAGTTCTTTTCATTTTTTTAAAGGTATATGTTCAAGAAGCATTTGTATGGATGGTGTAGGAGAGAAGAGTTTAAATGGGGGCAGGAGTTGTCTTGGATAGTGGGGAAAGTCAGGAAGGAACATAAACATGTAAACTACAGAAAATGTAATGAAGTAAAATCATAAAGTACTGAGACACTATGGCAATAAATGTTTACATATTAAACAATATATCACCTAAAGGGGAAATAAAACAAAAAGATAATAGTATGAATTGCTGAGATGTCTCAAAATTTAATGAGTTATTTGGTCTTTTTTCTTTTTTTTAAAAATCTATTCAGGAAAAACTATAAACATAATTTTACTTGTCTTAGACAAGTTTTATTTGGTTTCTAGGTACAAGAAAAAGTTTGAGCTCTTAAGCATTACTTTTAACATCTATGACATAGGAGGCCTTAAGGGGTAGAAGTGTTACTGCTTTTGAAAAAAAAAATGGAAATAGCATTACACCTTTTGTGTGCACAGGACACAATGACATCTGAAGGTGGCCCATAGAACAAAATCTAATGTAAGAGGATATTTTGTGGATTCGGTGTGTCCAGACCCAGTGTTGGCTCATTCCGTGAGACCTTCCCTGCTCCTCCAGCGCAAAGCTGTGCTTCCCCTGCAATCCCTCAGCTCTTCATTAGCATCTCTTGGGTCACCTATCATGTGCTATAAACAACCCCTACTGAGTGCTTAAGGCCTTAGACCACATGTTAGGTTAAGTTCCCTGGAAATGGAGTCCACCACAGAGCTTTGTGCGCATGTGATATATTGAGGGGATTCTCTCAGGAGGCATTGGTCGTGTGATGAGGGAAGGAATCTGAAAGATCAAGAATGTGGCTTCCACCAGATACTCTCAAGCTCTGGACCATAATTTATGCATAAATTATTTTTACAAATATATAATACATAAATTATGCTCCAGAGCTTGAGTTGGCTGTCTCCCTTGATTCTGCAGAGTCTGTCAAGGAAGACTTTTATACCCTTCCCCAGGGTCCCCAACCTCGAATGAGGGCATCTTAACCCTGGGTAAAGTGGTTCCATTGTCCAAAGGCAATTCTCTGGGCAAGGTTGCAGGGATGAGCCTTCAGCCAAAGCACCAGCAGAAGCTGAGGGGACAAGCACACCAACCAACAAATAAAAAGGATTCCAAGGGATCTGGGTGAGGCACCCACATCTTCCGTTTCAGATCTGCATGGGAATCAGCATCATGCTTCCAGATGTGGGGAGCACTCTGGAGCAGAATTAACAAATACAAGCAGAGCTGGGACAGGCTATGGTCAACAGTGAGAGCTTACTTGGCAGAGACCAGCATGGACTAATGGAGGCCTAGGGCCAGAGGATACATAATAAGAGTAACCACAAAAATAGTGTTTACTGCATACTGGGCACTGTTCCAAGCTCTTTACTTATATGAACATATTTATTGCTCACAATAACCCAATGAGGTAGGTATTGCTCTTATTCCTTATTTACAGATGAGGACATTAATTTATAGATGAGGAGGCAGCCATTCAAAGACAGGTGACATAACTTCACTGAGGTTACAAAGTAAGCAAGTGACAGCTGGGTTGCAAATCCAGGTGGTCTCTACTCTGAGTCTCTGTGTCACTATTGTTTCCCCAATCCAGAATTTAGATACCAGTGTCAGCAAAGTGATGATGGGGTATGTATTCATTTCATATTGCTGCTGTAACAAATTACCACAAACTTTGTGGTTTAAAACAACACAAATTTATGACTTTATGGTTTTGGATGTCAGAAGTCTAAATGCGTTTCTTTGGGCTAAACTCAAGTTGTTAGCTTGGCATGGTTCCTTCTGGAAGGTGCAGTGGATAATCTATTTCTTTGCCTTTTCCAGCTTCTAGAAACCTCCCACATTCCTTGGTTCATGGTCCCTACTTCTTTCTTCAAAGCCATCATCAATGCAGCATCTCCAAATCTCTCTCTTCCTTGGACTCTCCAGTCTCCCTCTTTCACTTCTAAGGACCTTAGTAATTATATGGAGCCACCCAGATAATCTAGGATAATCTCCCCATTTTAAGATTCTTAATCTAAAGACCTCTGCAAAGTCCCTTTGTCATGTAAGGTTCTAAGTTCTAAGAATTAGGATGTGATCATCTTTGGGGAATCATTATTCTGCCTACAAAAGGATGACAAGGAGGTATCTCAGATTTAGTTTTGGCCACCTAACCCAGCAGAAGGGAGGTCCAAAATATATCTTAATTCTAATTATGGAAGAATAAAATCACATTTCTTCCACATAGGAGTTTGTAAACTGAGATTCCTATCCGGCACCATAGTTTCTGTATGTGTTTTATAACCCGTATTTAATTATTCATTCATTTAACAAATATGTATTTACCACCTGCCATGGACTGTTCCATGAGAGAGTAAAGAAATTCTATTATATTTGAGCTGTTTTACACTTTGAGGTAAACTTGTTCAGTCTAGGCTACCCAACTAAAACAACTCAGTGTGAGAATGCATTTTTAAATGTAAGCACTAGAAGGCAAATTCCTCAAAATCAAGGTTAGGCAAAGTCTAGCAGATTCCTTTTTATTTGGGTTAGATCATTTGTAGTTTTTTGAAACTGTGCTGAAATACACATAACATTTACCGTCTTAATAACATTTACCGTCTTAGCCATCTTTATGTGTACACTTCAGTAGTGTTGAGTATACCCACATTGTTGTGAAACAGATTTCCAGAACTTTTTCATCTTGCAAAACAAATTCTGTATCTATTAAACAAAAACTCTCCACTTCCTCTTCCCCTCAGTCCCTGGAAACCACCATTCTCTGTTCTGATTCTATGAACTGTCCTACCCTAGATACCTCATACAAGTGGAATCATACAGAATTTGTTCTTTTGTCCTTTTGTGATGGCTTATTTCACTTAACATTAACATCCTTCATGTTCATCCACATTGTAACATGTGTTGCAATGCCGTTCCCCTTTACGGTCGAATAATATTCTGTTTTACGTAGAGACCACATTTTGTTTATCCATTCAACTATTGATGGATATTTGAGGTCCTCATCTGTAATTCTCTCAGAGTCTAGGAGTCTTGTCTACAGGTGGTGTGCCCCAGAGCTAATGTTTTAGTTCAACTCTTTATTTCCCCACCTCCTACTGACCCCTCCCAACCAACCTCATTCTAATTCTGAAATGACACATTCAAGTACTTGCAAAACAGTTGAAGCAAAATACATACAGTTGCA
>PISX010000955.1:45752-224476 GCA_004024625.1 Mellivora capensis
ACCCAAAAAAATCAGTTGAAAATATAAGTAATAAAAGGCATTACTAGAAAATGTAAAGCCTGAATTTGACATCAAAACACCCCAAATTATATTCATTACTCTGAAAATTTTTATTTGCCTCATGCTGAAGAACAGAATTTTATAGCTGTGTTATGATTACATATAACTTTTTGGTCTATTATCTAAAATAGAAGGCCTATAATTTATACCTCCTATCTTCAAAAAAGATGTTTTTCAGCTTTACATTAAAAACAGAAGAAGATTGTTCCCAAAGCCCATTTAGGTCAGAAGTTAGAGTTGTTTTGTCAACTCCAATAATTAATAAAGTTTGGATTTTTAGTTTCATTTTTTTAAAACGACAACACTCTACTTTTGATACCCATCCTCTGGTAACATTGGCAGATGTACCCAGGGTTATGTGAACAAAAATATTCACTGGATTATTGTTTGTAGAAAGACAATTGGAATGTCCTAAATACCCCAAAATAGGAGACTGGTTCTATACATAGGGGTACATCAATACTACAAATATGTATGGTCATTTAAAAGAATGCAGCAGATTCTAACATCCTTATCTAGAAAGAGCTCAAAACATATTGGTTTTTTTCGAAGATTTTATTTATTTATTTGACGGAGAGAGAGAGATCACAAGTAGGCAGAGAGGCAGGCAGAGAGAGTGGGGGAAGCAGGCTCCCTGCTGAGCAGAGAGCCCAATGTGGGTCTTGATCCCAGGACCCTGAGACCATGACCTGAGCCAAAGGCAGAGGCCACCCAGGCTTGTTATCGAAAATAAAAGCATGCCACAAATTAATACAGATAGTACTTATTTACTCAATGCATTTTATTGCGAGCCAACCACCTCATACCCAGTGGTGAGGTCTTAATGAGGACTTACTGAGAATGCAGCCTGACACTTGCATCCAGTCCTCCAAAGTGTTAGCTATTTTGCTATTATACTGCTATAACAAGATAACCAGAATAACCTCCAAGAATAAGTCTCCAAGACATAATTCTTTACTTCCATTTTAAAATTTATTTTTTATTTATTATTTATTTGAAAGAGAGTGAGTGAGCACGAACAGGGGGAGCAGCAGAGGGAGAGGGAGAAGCAGGCTCTGAGCTGAGAAGGGAGCCCAGTGCGGGATTCAATCCCCGGACCCTGGGACCATGACCTGAGCCGAAGGCAGACGCCTAACCGACTGAGTTGCCAAGGCACCCCATAATTCTTCACTTTCTTAAGCAGGGCCAGTCCCTGGTGAAATCGTGGGCTTGATCTCCACCATTCTAGTACCCATTCTGCAGACTTCCAGTGTCCTTGGGTCATAGTACTCCCAACCCCTTACTTCCCATCACCCATCTACACAGGACGTCTTACACAGCCCTCATACACACCTACCATGTTTGGGCAGAACATAAAGTATTTATCTGTCCTGTGTCCCATGCTCCTAGGATCCTAACTGAATTATGATTAGCCTGGAAGAGCTCGTTGGTACCAGATCGACAAGTCTTTGCTAAGGATTTTCATTTTCCATAAAGATGTCTCCTTTTAGCAGTACGTTTTGGAAACACTCTCCACTCACGGCATAAATGCCAGATCTCGACAACTCCAGGTTCAGAGTACATAGAGAATGGGGTTTGTGTTCTGGGTTCTGAAGTCCTATGACCTGGCTTGAAAGAGCCCCAGTCACCATTTGTTCTTAGCTCTGAGATTTAGCACAAGTTACTTGCTTTCTTCTGGTTAGAATTTCTTCAATTACCAATTGAGGATGATATGTACTCTTAAAAGATCATTGGAAGGACTGTTAATAAAATGACACTTAGCACCTTGAGGGGCATGGAGAGTACACTCACCCACTGGTGGAGTTATGGCTATTTAGATAAATAAGTGGTTATCTAGAGGGGCACTATCATGCCCCCAGGGGGTCATGCTCAGTAGTATGGATATGGGTCCTATCTCATTGTAACTGTAACCTCCTTGAAGATGGGACCCTGTCTTCTATGAAATATCTTTTTCCCCATAGCTAAGGTGACCTGGTCCCTAGATTTTTTTTTTTTTTTAGATTTTATTTATTTGTCAGAGAGAGAGAGAGAGAGCCAGAGAGCAAGCACAGGCAGGCAGAGGCAGAGGGAGAAGCAGGCTCCCTGCCGAGCAAGGAGCCCGATGTGGGACTCGATCCCAGGATGCTGGGATCATGACCTGAGCCGAAGGCAGCCGCTTAACCAACTGAGCCACCCAGGCGTCCCAGGTCCCTAGATTTTTTAAGGAATCTTTCCAGACTATGTTGCCTGGAGTCCAACAGTGTATTTCTCCTGGATACTCATTGGGCAGTATTCGGCAGATTATTTTACCCCAATAGGCCTCAGCTTCCTAGGACGTGTGACTAGTAGAAATTCCGACCCCATAGGCTCATGTGAGGCTTTAGTAAAATTGTGTGTGTAAAAGATGTAGCAGAACCTGGGGGACAGTGAGTGCTGGTGTCGTCATCTTCTTCATCCTGCTTCTCCTCATCTGAATACTCGAAAACTCAACCCTAATGCTGAACACGTGGGTTCTTAGTCCTTCATGTGGACACTTGCCTAATGAATGCCAACTCTACCGGGAACTGTGGTGGACGCTTTAGAATAGAAAAATGGATGAGTGTTTTCCTGAAGTCATTTTACTCACTCGGTGATGAAGGAGACAAACATACAATGAGGTGAGTTCAGTGATGGGGTGGGGGGCGATGGCAGGGAGGAGGACAGAAGGAAATCAATATGTTTCATGGATGAATTGAGTGGGCATAGATGTGCTCACTGGAAAAGCTGAGCCATCATTGACATTTCTCCCCAGATCATCTAAGTGCATCTTGTCTGGGGCTGGGGAAAGCAGGCTACCTTCCCTGCCTGCCTGCCTCTTAGCAGAGGCTGCCTGCGAAGGCTTTCAGGGCAAGTGGGAAGAAAATGTGACATCATGTCATAGGAAGAAATGTTCTGGAACAGACAGAACTCTGGTTACCTCTGACTTCCAATGCTGGCGTGGCTGCTTTGCCCCGATCTGGGGCAAGCTCTCATGCATGCACGCATTCATTCATACATTCGTTCATTCAACTCTTTGTGAACCTTCTCCATGTGGATCCCTCATTAGCTTGGGTGGTTGGGTTCCTATGTAAACATGTATATACCTAGCATGTTCCATGTTCACAAACACTCAAATAGTTCTGTCAACTATTTTCTTTTTGCAAGGTTTGTATATCTTCTATGTTTACTTATTATGATGCTATGTACAGGCTTTCATGTATAGAGAAGTGAGCCCATGATTTGAGTCCTAAAACTTGGATTTTCCTCACAGTTCTGTCGTGGATATGGATGTCACAATAACTCTCTAGGCCGCACTTCCCTCATCTGTAAAATGGGGATGATAACACTGGCCCTCCCAGATCCATTTCAGGACCAAAAGGAAGCACATTCCAACATAAAGAGAATTATGCATACTTAAGTCGACATTACCATTGCCATTCTGAAAGGAAATTTTACATTCATAACGGTTTCTTTTCTTAAAGGATAGAGAGATATGGAAAAAATCAGCAGAAAGACAGTGTTGACTTGCCAGCTGCTGGTCAGTATGCTTGTCTAAAACACACCAAAAATATCTTATACAAACTAAAATGCTCTAAAATGTTCAAGGGGATGCACGTAGAATATCAAAGTGCAGTGATGGTTTTGACAGTCAATAATAGACATTGCATAGAGGCCACATCATTTTTAGTACTTTAATGTTAAATGGGAGCATTGATTCAGGAGATTCTAAATGTGGTGTTTTTTTAGAGCGGAAGACAGCTGGCCTCTGTTAACCAGACAGGAGGATGTGAGTGGATGGTGACTTTGATCTCTGAAGAAATTTATACAGAGGACTAAGAAAGGACAAAGAGGAAGAAGCAACAGTATTAAGGAAAGAAACATCAATTAATAAGGAGCCAGGGCAAGAAAAAGACTCTGAGTCCAGCTCCCTCTCTGTGTCCAGGGAAATGGATCGAAATGTCATCAAAAAAGCACTTATATTAAGCTTTATTCATATTCAGATCTTGCCTAAGTAGAAAATTTCTATAAAATTTCTATTTACTGTGAGGTTTTTTTTGTTTGTTTGTTTTGGTTTGGTTTTTTTTTTTTTTTTTTGGAGCAAGGGAGGGTTCAAATTAGGATCAGATCATTCTGGATTTTAATTCCTCTGCGGTATTCACACCAAGGCTAGAATTGCCCTCAGGCTGGTCCCAGCCAAAGACCATGTACCACTGGTGCAAGAACCCGACAAAGGACTCCTCTAATGGGAAAGTTTTGAATTCTCCTTCCTTACCCCCCATAAGCCTGGCTGAGTCTTTCCCAGAGCTGTGCCACAGTCTGCTATATCCTCCTTCCTTCTCCCGTCCTCCTTTCTCCCCTCATCACACAGGTGTGAGACCAGATCAGGATTCAAGGCTTTCCCTGTCACTCCTGGTTCCCCTCCCCTTCACTGAACTTCAAATCCACCTTTACATCTGCTGCGTAGCAACTGGAACTGCCACACATCCTCAAAGGTTTGTTGTGAAAGTTAAATGAGATGATTCACGTAAGGTGCTTGGCGTATTGGATTCATAGCAAAAGCTCACTGAAAACCTGTTATTGAAATTTTGAGAAAAAAGAATAAAGTTGCAGAAACCACACGACTTGATTTTAAGACTTACATAAAGCTATAGTTACCTCCAAGACAGTAGAGGTACTGGTGAAGGGATATAGACACATAGATCAATATAAAACAGAATACAGAGCCCAGAAATAGACCCACACAAATACACAAGCCAATGGATTTTTGACAAAGGTGTAAAGCAGTTCACTGGAGAAAGAATGGTCTTTTCAACAAATGATGTTGGGACAATTCGACACCCACAGGCAAAAAATGAACCTTGACCTGACTTCACACCCTTATACATAACTGAACTCAAAATAGATCATAGGTCTTTATATAAAACCTCAAACTATGAAACTTTTAGAGGAAAACACAGTAGAAAGTATTTGTAACTTGAGGTTAGTTCTTAGACATGGCACAAAAGCATGATTCATAAAATATACAATCATAAGTTAGGCTTCATCAAAATTAGAAACATTTTCTCTGTGAAATATACTGTTATGAGAATGAAAGGACAAGCTACAGACCGGGAAAAAATGTTAACAAATATCCCACAAATGACTTCTATCCAGAATATTTAAAAGCCCGCAAAATTAACAATAAGAAAACAAACCAGTTAAATCACGGATAAAAGACAGATACCTCGCTGAAGAGGATATAATGATATCAAATAAGCATAAGAAAAGATATTCAACATCACTGACCATCAGGGAAATTCAAATGGAGGTCACAATGAGATATCATTATACACTTAGTAGAACGGTTAAAATAAAAAATACTGACAATACTGAGTGCTGGTAAGAATGTGAAGCAACCGGAACTCTCATACATAGCTAATGGAAATGCAAAATAGTACAGCCACTCTGGAACTTTCCTATAAAGTTAAATACAGACTTGCCATATGACCCAACAATTCCACTCCTGGGTATTATTTGTATAAATACAAGATGATGAAAACTTGTATTTATACCAAAATCTGTATGCAAATATTGATAGCACTATTCTTAATTGCTGAACATTGGAAACAGCTCTAACGTCCTCCAACAAAGACAACTAAACTGTGGTACAAGCGTAGACTAGAACACTACTCAGCACTGTAAAGGAGCAAACTATGAGTACATGCAACAACTTGGATGCATCTCAAAGGCATTATGCTGAGCAAAAGAAGTCAGTGTCAAAAGATTACGTACTGGGGCGCCTGGGTGGCTCAGTGGGTTAAGCCTCTGCCTTAGGCTCAGGTCATGATCTCAGGGTCCTGGGATCGAGCCCCACATTGGGCTCTCGGCACAGCAGGGAGCCTGCTTCCCCCCTGCCCCGCCCTCCTGCCTGCTGCTCTGCCTACTTGTGATCTCTGTCTATCAAATGAATAAATAAAAATCTTTTTTAAAAAAGATTATATACTATATGATTCCGTTTGTAGGACAGTATCTAAGACACAAAACTATAGATAGTGCTACGGAACTGATCAGTTTCCAGGGGATAGGGTGGGGGAGGGACAACTACAAAGGGGAGCATGAGAGAGTTTTCTAGGGTCAATAGAGTTGTTCTGTATCCTGATTATTGTGATGATTACATGAATCCCTACATATACCGTACACTAAAAAAATAAAAGGTGATTCTACAGCATGATAATTTAAAAAATAAAATTAATTTAAAAATTAGTCATTGGTGTTACAAATATTGATATCACTGAGGGCTAGTTTTGTAAATAGTAGTTGCCATTGATTGTTACCTTGCTATTTTAAGTATTCCTAGTTTTCCCTTCTACATCTTGTGAAACCTCCCATGAAGCTCACGCCAGTGCCTTCTTGCTGGGTGTGGGTTTTGGGGTTTTTTTTAAAAAAAGATTTTATTTATTTATTTATTTGAAAGAGACAAAGAGCATGAACAGAGAGAGGGAGAAGCAGACTTTGGGCTAAGCAGGGAACCCAATGTGAGGCTCAATTCCAGGACCCTGAGATCATGACTCGAGCCGAAGGCAGGGGCTTAACCAACTGAGCCACCCAGGCGCCCCACTGTTCTGTGTTATAAAATGTCATCCAATCCTATAGTTAGGGGAGATTTTGTTTAGAAAATTGGTTCAGCAGAGGATAGCTACAGAATGCCGTGAAGCTTGCTCAGTCAATTTCCTCGAAGTTAGTAATGAAGACAATGATGCTGCCGCTGGTGATGGTGGTGATGATGATGATCCTGAAACTGGAGCATTTTCTCAGCGGCTCATTGGTGTAGGAAGAGCGAACCAGATACTGACAATAACTCTTCCCCACTGGCATGAGAGTCAGAAAGTTCTGGCTTGAGATGTGGTAAGGACTTCCGGGGGGATCCCCAGGGTGACACATCAGTGTGACTTCAGAGGACTGAAGGATTCTTCTGGCTTCGTGGGACCGCTCTCATTGGTGGCCACCAGAAAGTGGGTGTTGCACAAGTAACCGGGGGCTTCATTCAGCTCCTTTTCGCTTGTCATTTCCTAACTAAGCCCTGGCTCTTTCTTGGTGGCTGACCCTGCTTCTGAGAACTGGGTACTCCTGTCTCTCAGCTGCCTCTGGAGGGCAGATGGTTGGCCCTCGTGGACAGCCACCGCTCGCCATGAAGGCAGAAATGGGGTTAGCAAGGATACCAGCTGTAGGTGGGAAGTGGAAACCGTCATCTACCTTCTTCCCTTTGGATGGCCAGCTTTTCTCCCAAGACCACACACCCCACCTGCCGTCCACAGGCCCATGCTGAGTTCCAAGCTCCAGATAAGGCCAGTGGCTCTCTAGGGGAATGTAGAACTCCACAAGCATTATTCACACATTCAGTGGAAGTTCGTCCAGTTTTAAAGAAAGAAAGTTCACCAAGGATAAAAGGGTGATTTCTGTGTGCACAGAGAACACCGTGAGTGTCCCCTTTGATCACAGCAGACCAAATGGCAGATCCATGAAGTGATTTCTCAGTGTTTTCTCCAGAAGGGAAATGTCCAACAACACTGGTAGCAAAGCAATAAAAATTAACAACACTGGGTTATCTTTTTGATATGTCTGATTGGCAGAGTAAGAAATGCCCTTGCCTAGGCTTTCATTCTTCAAGTTCATGGCCTCACTGGCCTAATACCCACATCTAGCCAACGCCCTCTCCCTGCAACATGCAGCCTCATGTTTTCATTTAGTTATTTTATTTACTACTATTTAGTGAAATTTGCTACTTTTCTGCTCAGTACAGAAAATATAGAACATACGGGAAAGGGCAAGCAAGCAAAAACAATTATCCATGAACAACCACTGTTGAAATGCTGATGACATTCCTCACTTGTTTTATAAGCAGCATCTATTCCTATTTTTAAATGGAGGTAGAGGGGCGCCTTGGTGGCTCATTGGGTTAAAGTCTCTGCTTTCGGCTCAGGTCATGATCCCAGGGTCCTGGGATCAAGCCCCGCATGAGGCTCTCTGCTCAGCGGGGAGCCTGCTTACCTTCTTCTCTCTCTCTCTGCCTGCCTCTCTGCCTACTTGTGATCTCTATCTGTCAAATAAATAAATAAATAAAAATCTTTTTTTAAAAATGGAGGTAGAATGCCATTACATACAGTATTCTATGGCTTACTGCACTTTGGACACATCTTTTTTTAAAAGATTTTGCTTATTTGAGAGAGTGAGCTCAGATGCACATGAATGGGGAGAGGGGCAGGAGGAGAAGCAGACTCCCCTCCCCTCGCCGAGCACGGTGCCCGCCATGGGGCCCTATCCCAGGATCCTGGGATCATGACCTGAGCTGAAGGCAGACACTTGCTTAACTGACTGAGCCACTCTTGTGCCCTTCACACAACATCTTATCAAGCACAGCCTCCTACTTGTACCTACACTTTGACTTCATTTAAGGAGGACAGTGCTCGGTTCAACAACTCTTGTCCCAAACGACAGTTATAATGCCTCATCATAAGAAATTCACATCAACTGTGGTTGTCCCACTGCCTGGTTAATTTCCTTAATTCTCCTGAGACTTTTGGGCTCTCTCTCTCTCTCTCTCTGTCCCCTGCCACAGAGAACTCCAGGGAGAGAGAAAATCAACGGTTACATGGGATTTTCACTTCTGGTTAAAAGCTTTCTGGCTGACAACACTCGCCCTCCCAGAAAGGACCTCTTGGGATCCAATTCTGTATTTCTTAAGAGTCTCAGATGTGTCCTTGCAGCACCCTGGCATCCTTCCCGCAACCTCTGAACACAGAGAAGAGATATACATTTGATTCTAGTATTACCACCCTTATTATGTTGCGTTTCTCCCCTGGAATAACAGCACCTGCCACCCTTTAGAGCTTGGTTTTCTAAAGCCTGCCTCAGTGTTTCCTGGAATACTCAAGAAAAACAAACACCCATTTGCTACAATCTTTCAGATCTGCTTCCTGGGAAATAATGCTCACAGGAGATTTCAGCCGATTCCCAGAGTCTCAGAAATGACATCTACCTTTTCAATCTTATTCAGACCTGTGCTCCAGAATTAAGAAGGAATAAAATTTTAAAACTTTAATATACACCCAAAGACAATGCAGAAAAATACAAAGTTTCCTGAATTTACAAACAGGAATCTTAAAGGATCTTCAGTGCCCAAGTGAAGCATTCTCCTTCTGGGAAGGCTTTCTTTTTGAGGAGATATCTGGGCCAAGGCATAAAGAATGAGTAGGAATCAGGGTCAGGTGGGAGCAAAGCCTGGGATCATCTTGGCCAAAAGTATGATGTGAGCAAAGGCAGAAGCAAGAATCAAGGAAACTGTGCAGTGTTCTGCTATTAAAGAATTAAGTACAAGGTGGTGTGAGGTGCACGAGGAGAATGGCAAGAAATCAGACTGGAAAGCTTGGAGAGGACACATGGCTGAGGGGGGAAAAAAAAACCCCAAACTAGTCCAGGCTGAATTCAAAATGTTATATTCTAGTGGGCTTTATTGATCTAGTGACAGCTTCAGCTTGCCACGGTTTTGTACAGTATTAAAATCCCTATAAATCTTATAAATCAGATTTTATAAAATGAGACTTAAGCAACATTTTTTAAGTTTTTACTCCCAAAATTTCTTCTCCCCAATACAAACCCATCTCCAAATATTTTCTATCCTTCTTGATGTAGCATTTTAGTTAAGTTTAGCTCATTTGCTAGTTTCACCCTAACAGTAGGAGATAAGGTTATATTTGAATTAGGAATATGTGTATGTATCTATACAAGCATTTGTGAGTGTGTATGTGTATAAGGTAGCACAACAGATATCCCTTACCCATTGATCTTCATTCCCTGAATACCTTTTCATATCCCTGTGGCTTGGCCCATAACATTCCCCATGCCTGATACCTTTCCTCTTGTGCCTTCCCAAACTGAAAAATTCTTACTCATTCTTTACCCAGCAGCCCCTCTGTGAAGCCACCCCCCAGAGTCCAGGCAGTCTTAATCATCCCATCTGTGTTCCAGAGCATTTTCTGTCACTTTTGCTGTTCTGAGGAGAGCAGTTCTCAACTGTGGCTGTGCATTAAAATCATTGGGGCTGCTCTGTAAAAATGCTCTTCCTGGGGCTTCACTCCTGGAGAGTCTGATGTCATTGGTTTGGGGTGGGGGGTGGTCAGGAATCAGTATTTTTAAAAAGTTTTCCGGGGGTTCAAATGTGAATCAAGATTGAGAATCACCACTTACCTGGTACTTATTTAGCTTCGTCCCACAAATTTTGAAATGTTGTCATTTCATTTTCATCCAGTTCAAAATATTTTTAAATTCCTACTGAAACTTGCTCTTTGATCCATGGATTATTTTGAAGTGTATTCTTCAAATACACCAAATACTTGGACAAGTGTAATGTCCAAGGATTGGGTATTTTTAGTTATATTTCTCTTATTGATCTCTCATTTAGTTTCAGTATGGTCAGAGAACTCACAATGTATGATTTAAATTCTTCTAAGTTTGTTAAAGTTTGCATTAGAATGCAGAATATGATATGTTTTGGTGAATGTTCAATGCACACATGAAAACTATTTCATGCTTCTGTGGTTGGGTGGAATGTTGTCTAAATGTCAACTCGATGTAGTTGGTTGATGGTGGTGGTCAATTCTACTATATCCTTATGGCTCCTCTGTTTACTTGTTCTGTCAATTACTGAGAAAAGAGTGTTAAAGTCTCCAGCTATAATTATGCATTTCCCATTTCTCCCTTCTATACTATCAGTTTTGCTTCATATATTTTGAAATTTTCATGAGTTGCGCACACATTGAAACTTGTTATATCTTCTTGGTGAACTGACCCCTTTATCACCGTGTAATGTCCATTTTTATCCCTGATAACTTTCATTCCTCTAAAATTTACTTCATCTGATATTAAAATAGCCATTCTAGCTCTTTTCCATTAGTGTTTGCACTATACCTTTCTCATTCTTTTACTTTTAACCTATAACATTATATTTATTTTTTTCTGTAATAAAATTTTAATAATTATTTTTTCCTTCTAATCCTTATGAATACATATGGTTTATATCATTTTAATAATATAATTTTTGTTTTTACTTGTTAACATAATATTTATTTATTTATTTTAAAAATATTTTATTTATTTATTTGACAGATAGAGATCACAAGTAGGCAGAGAGGCAGGCAGAGAGAGAGGAGGAAGCAGGCTCCCTGCTGAGCAGAGAGCCCGATGCGGGGCTCGATCCCAGGCCCTGGGATCATGACCTGAGCCGAAGGCAGAGGCCTTAACCCACTGAGCCACGCAGGTGCCCCTGTTAACATAATATTTAAATGCATTTTCTAGTTGATCTCATTTCACCACCAGGCTCACCCAACCTCCATCCCCCTCCCCTCCAAAACCCTCAGTTTCTTTCTCAGTGTTCACAGTCTCTCATGGTTTGTCTCCCCCTCCGATTTTCCCCAACTCACTTCTCCTCTTCATCTCCCAACATCCTCCATGTTATTCCTTATGTTCCACAAGTAAGTGAAACCATATGATAATTGACTTTCTCTTCTTGACTTATTTCACTCAGCATAATCTCTTCCAGTCCCATCCATGTTGATATAAATGTTGGGTATTCATCCTTTCTGATGGAGGCATAATACTCCATAGTGTATATGGACCACATCTTCCTTATCCATTTGTCCATTGAAGGGCATCTTGTTTCTTTCCACAGTTTGGCGACTGTGGCCATTGCTGCTATGAACATTGGGGTACTGGTGGCCCTTCTTTTCACTACATCTGTATCTTTGGGGTAAATACCCAGTAGTGCAATTGCTGGGTTGTAGAGTAGCTCTATTTTTAATTTTTTGAGGAATCTCCACACTGTTTTCCAAAGTGGCTGCACCAACTTGCATTCTCACCAAAAGTGTAAGAGGGTTCCCCTTTCTCCACATCCTCTCCAACACATGTTGTTTACTGTTTTATTAATTTTGGCCATTCTAACTGGTGTAAAGTGGAATCTCAATGTGGTTTTGATTTGAATCTCCCTGATTGCTAATGATGATGAACATTTTTTTAACGTGTCTGTTAGCCATTTGTATGTCTTCTTTGGAGAAGTGTTTGTTCATGTCTTTTGCCCATTTTTTGATGTGATTATCCTTTTTGCGTGTGTTGAGTTTGAGTTCTTTATAGATCTTGGCTAGCAGCCCTTTGCCTGTAGTGTCATTTGCAAATATCTTCTCCCATTCTGTGGTTTGCCTCTTTGTTTTGCTGACTGTTTCCTTTGCTGTGCAGAAGCTTTTGATCTTGATGAAGTCCCAAAAGTGCATTTTTGCTTTTGTTTCCTTTGCCTTTGGAGACATGTCTTGAAAGAGGTTGCTGTGGCCGATGTTGAATAGGTTACTAACCTATGTTCTCCTCTAGGATTTTGATAGATTCCTGCCTCATGTTGAGCTCTTTTATCCATTTCCAGTTTATATTTGTGTATGGTGTAAGAGAATGGTCGAGGTTCATTCTCCTATACATAGCTATCCAATTTTCCCAGCCCCATTTATTGAGAAGACCGCCCCCCCCAACTGTATATTTTTTCCTGCTTTGTCGAAGATTAGTTGACCATAGAGTTGAGGGTCCCTATCTGGGCTCTCTACTCTGTTCCAAAATCAGTGTCTGATTTTGTGCCAGTACCATGCTGTTTTAGTGATCACACTTTTGTAGTTAAGCTTCAAATCAGGCAACTCGATGCCCCCAGTTTTGTTTTTCTTTTTCAACATTTCCTTAGCAATGCAGGGTCTCTTCTGGTTCCATACAAATTTTAGGATTGTTTGTTCCAGCTCTTTGAAAAATGTTGGTGGAATTTTCATTGGGATATAACATTATATTTAAAGTGGGTTTCCTATAGACATCAAACACAATTTGGGACATGCAATCCACAGCAAAAATATAGGCAAGTTCAGAGAACAAAGAGAGGAGGGCTCTTTTATAGAGGAAAGGGGGACTTGGGAGGGGCTCTGCTCTTGTAAACAAAAAGTCCATTGGAGTAAGCAAGGATTTCGAAGTATGGTGGCTTTTCATTGGCTGCACTGTGGCTCTCTCTCATTGGTTGGACTGTTGCCAGCAAGGAGAAGATCTTAATTCCTCCTGCTGGAGTAGTTACAGTAGAGGCTTCTTCCTGTTGAGAATACAAAGCAGTCTCCTCCTGCTGGGGTCTGCAGTCAACAAGGAGGGGTAAGGCATGACAGGTACCCCTGATGGCCTCCATTTTAAATGAAGTTTTCTTTTATTAATTTTCATGTCTATTTTGCATTCATTCCTGAAGGGTATTTTCACCATATAGGAATTCTAAGTCGACAGTTCTTTTCTTTAAGCACTTAAATGTGTTGTATGACTTCCTCCAGGCCTCTACAGTTTCTGGAGAAAAACATATAGTCATTCAAATTGTTCCTCTACAAGTAAAGAATCATCTTTCTATGGTTTCTTTCAATATTTTCTTTCCTATTTTCAGTGTTCTGCAGCTTGACTGTGATATGTGTGAGCATGTATTTCCAGGAGTTTTCTCCTGTTCGGGGCTTCTTGAATCTCTAAATTTATGTCTTTAATCAAATTTGGGAAATTTTCAGCCACTATGTCTTCAAATGTATATATATTTCAAATGTATATATCTTTCGATGTACAATGTATTGGCTAATTGAATTTAAATTTTAAAAAAGATAAAAAGCAATTTTTAAAAATGTATATATAATTATCCTTCCTTTCTAAGACTCTGATGACAAAAACATCAGACCTTTGGGTACGGTCCCACAGATCCCTGAGTTTCTGTTCATTTTATTTTCAATCTTTTCTCTCATTACTGTTTCATTGGCTAGTTTCTGAAATATTAGCCTTCCCAATGGAAAAACTGTGCTAAGGTTAATTCAGTCATTTACTGTCCTGTTTTACCATCTGTTGTGGCAGCAATGAAACTAGCTTCATTTCTCACCTGACAATCCTGCCATCAGAGACTGGATGATAATTCTTACCATTTATATGGTGACACCGTTTACAAAATGTCTTTTCACACATTATTGATCCCCGTAGCCCTTGGTGAAGAACCATATATTATTCTAATTTTTCAGGTACAGAGTCTGAGAAGCAAAATAATAAGTAGCTAATTTAAGATAACAGAACTTGTAGAAGTTAAAATCAGGACTCAAACCAATTGATTGTAGAATGTGTATCTTGGTTCTTTCTTTTATACCAGTGGAATTACCAGCAAGCTTTAAAATTAAGACTGTTTTCAAGCAACCTCTTAATAAAACTTGAATATATAAACAGATGTGAACAGAGTTGCCCTGGTTGAAGGGCAGGATTGGCTTCTAGGACATTAGGCTCTGAATGATTGAGTGTGAAAACCACTGCCTTGCATCACGATTAGACATTGAAGGACTGAAAAACCACCACTGAGGACACAGTTTCTTCTCGCCAGAAGCGAAGCCCATCTGTCACGCATTCATTAGTTCAGCAAATTTCGTCACAGTTCATTCACAGTTTCTCTGTCTGCGCACTGAAGCTGAACCCCTTTTGACTGTTATTTTTAGTCTAAAATTGGAAAGATGGAGGAGGTGGCCTGCATCTCGACAGACTACTGCCCTTGGTCTTCTTTGTTAATTTGTTAGAGTCTCGCCTGGATTTACGAGAAAACAGAGGCAAGATTAATCTTGGACAATGTTCATTGTTATCCTAAGGTTTCTCTGTGTCTTCATCGTTGTTGTTGTTGTTTTCAGCAATTCTTTGCATTCCTAAAATAAAGGATGCTTAACAGGGAGACAAAGTTGAGAAGCAGAAAGGCTGTGGATGAGGGCTTCAAGCCAGTCAGTGATACAGTGATCCTATGTCTTGCCCCCAGTAACTCATTAACAAACCAAGTTTCTGCTTTTTTAGTGTGACATTGGTGGCCTATTTTTTTTTTTTTAAAGAGAGAGCATGCACGCATGTGTGCACATGTGTGTGAGAGGGAAGGGCAGAGGGAGAGCGAAAATCTTAAGCAGGCTCCACGCCCAGCACAGAGGCTGATGTGGGGCCAACCTTACAATCCTGAGATCATAACCTGAGCAGAAATCAAGAATCTGATGCTTAACCAGCTGAGCCATCCAGGCACCCTGATATTGATGGATTTCTGCCACATTTCCGTGTGAGTAGCATCTCAATGCAAGAATAGTATGGATTAAATTTTTTAAAAAATGTACAGTACTATTATTTATAAGTTTCAGGTTTAAAACTCAATCTCTATTAGTTCCTGGAGAAGAAAGACTGAGTGGCCTCCACAGCCCCATCTCCTGTTTTCACTCTACCCCTCTCCATACCTTGAGGTACAACGATGGAATGAGCTCAATGCTCAGCCAAGCGTGAGCTCGAAGAGTCTGCATCTTAGAATGGATACCAGTGCTGGTCTGTTATTTCTGTGACCCTCTCTGCTGACCATGGGGACTAGACTAGCACCTATTCCAGCATCAACTAGGAAGACAGGAGCCATATAGAGTACTTAACCACCTCCCACTAATGTGTGAGGTCAAATCCTTCACCAACACAACCTATTTGATTTTTGTCAGAATTTAAAAATTTTATCTCTTATTTCTTATATTTCAAATATTCTCTCTCTGCTCAGTATTGCATTCCTGGTAACTGGGTCTCAGCAGCTCTCTAGTTCCTCCTTCAGGGACAACTGTATCTAGTCTAGTCTAGTCTTTGAAAGCATTACCATTGGATTTTCCACCCACCCACCCCCAAATAATGACTAGCTACTTCCTACTCTAATGAAGACAAAACATATGGAAGTGTCTACTAAACATGTGTTTATTATTTCAAGACAGAAAATGGTTGTAAGGTGACAATCTTACTATTTATCAAATGAAAAAGTATTAGACAATCATGTATTAGTCTCTTTTTTTTTCTTTTTTGGGAGATTAATCAATGCTAGTCAGTGCTAGCTAGGATGCATGGAAGTAGGTAGTTTCGTATATTATAGGTGTCAGTATCAATTGGTATAATATCATGAAGGAACTTAGAAATATGTATCAAGGAAATTTACCCAGTTGTTTAAGCCCACAAGACATGTAGACTATCGGTAATATACTTTGGAAATAACATGAATTATAGAAAATAAAATAGAATATGAGATATGAATTATTACTATGGAATATAAGCTGGAACAAAATATTTGGGGTGGTGTGACTACAAGTGATACCCTTTCCTGCTTTTCTTTTTTATACATTGTCTTGTACTAGCCTTCTTTCTCTAATTGAGTAAAATTCACATAATGTAGAATTGACCATTTTTAAAGTGTGCAATTCGGTGGCATTAAGTACATTCACAATGTTGGGCATCTATCACCTCTATGTCATTCCAGAACATTTCATCAGTAAGCAGCACTCCTCACCCCCTCTCCTCCCCCCAGCCTGGGCAACCACTAATCTGCTTTCTGTCTCTATATACTGACCTTTCTGGATAGTTCAGATACATGGAATCGTGCAATATGTGTCCTTTTATGTCTGGCTTTTCACTTAGTATAATGCCTTCAAAGTTTATCCATGTCATAGTATGGAATAACATTCCAGTGTATGCTACCATGTTTTGCTAACCCACTCATTCATTGATAGACATTTGGGTTGTTTTTATCTTTTGGCTATGGGAAACGGTGCTTCCCTGAACATTTGTGTACAGGTTTTTGTTTGAAGACTTATTGTCAATTCTTTGGGGAATATACCTAGGGATGTTTTTAGAAAGCCAGACCTAGCTACTTGGCAAAGGCATATTTATTCATTTTTCCCTCTGAATTTGTGTGCAGCATTTTGGCTGTGATGGAACACAGAAAAGGAGACCCATACGGTTGGTTCTCCCACACCACAGTCCCAGGTGAAAATCATGGTAAGTGTGTGAGCCCTGGTGGGCTGCCACAGAGGTCCTAAGAAGTAGGTGCTTTAGTTCAGTGCAACTCAAAATGCGGGCTGGGGGCCAGATGCCAGTGGGTGAACAATGTAGCCCCACTCAGCAGGCTGGCATTTTGAGCAGTGTTTGCTTAGCACTGGTGATGTGCTAAGCACTGATAAGAGTCTGGGGAGGTTTTGTGATAAGACTGATGGAGGTCCAAGAATCTTTGAACAAGGCCAGGAAAAGAGAGGTCTTTTTGGTCTTTAGGGGTCTGACAGGAGGTTTCTATGTACCTTGTATGGCAGCCTTAGGCCATAATCGGAGGTGAGGAAAGGATGAGAAGAGTTTGCACTGCCTTCTACGCTAGCAGACCTCCCCATGCCACTTATGACTCAGAGCTGGCTTCCTGGATTGATGGTTACCTGGGCAACAGATGTTGTATGGCTCTCATCGATAGTTCTGCTCTGTGTGTGACAACTTGGTCAGGACCACTGGGCTTTGCAATGTTCTTCTGAAACAGTTGGAGCTCTTATCTGGGATTTGCTTCCAGTTTCATTACAGAAAGCTGATCCCCAAATTACACACATGGCCTGAATGCACCTCTACTTCTGTTTCCTGCAAGAAGAATAAAATCATGGGGAAAAAAAGATTACAAATGGAGAAAACAACTCCCTCGATGGAATGGATGGAAATTCATTTACATATTATTTTTTGAATGTCATATATTTAAGCTCACAGGAGCCCCTGGAAAGATATTACAAAGATATTGCAGCCATGTAAAGAACCCAACTACCTGAGAAATAGTTGTTCCTCTTAATAGGATGTGGAGATTAATCCCAACTGGGCGTCAGACATCGGCCAAGTGCTCAAAAACTGTTGAGGCAGGAAACACTGCAGGTTTTTAATCAAAGTTCTGGCCGGATCACAGTGATGCTCCAGGTTAGTTCAGCCTCACGTTAATGCTCCAGCCCAAGTTGGCCAGGCTCTACCATTTTCCTTAACTACAGAGAGCTTTAATTAAAGGAAAAAAAAAAAAAAAAAAACAAGCAGCTAGTGTGAATCTGTTGGGCTGCTCAGTTTTCAATGCCAAGGCCCAATTTGGGGTGCTTCTTACTCAGCGTTCAGTTATCATTCTGGAGTTTGAATTTGGAGTGGTCAACAAGTGTTTACCAGCAAAGAACAGTGAGATACCAGCACAAGACCACACCCTCCGCCCCATGCCACCCTGACCTGAACTTAGGTCTTATCCCCCAGGGAAGCATTAGCTGCAGCTTATCAGTGGTAAGATTTTCAGGTTCATTACTTCCTCCCCTAAGTTCTCTGACTGAGGATTTGAGAAAATTCAAATCATGCTTCCTGAAACTCTGGCTCTGAGAGATCCTTTTAGAAACGCCTGTGGCTCTTCCAGATCTGTTCTTTTCTTCTATGTGGCAAATAGGTTTCACAGTGATTCATGCCAGTTCTGGAGTGCTGGAGTGAGAAGGATTTTAAGGCCACTTCAGGGTTCCGCAACAAACCATGCTGTGGGCCTGCCTCAGACGTGGGAAGGGATTTCCACACTTGCTTTCTGTCGGACGTCAAGTCTGTGGTGGATTTCCACACCTTGGGAAGATGAGTTCCTTGGCGTGGGATCCCAGACTTCAGCCAGCCGCCCAGGCCTGCCTGCTTCCTCAGCAGTGGGATGGAGTGGGATGGTTTTGGGTTCAAGCTGACCTGGATTCAAATCCCAGCTCCAATAAGTATTAGCTTTGTGACTTTGATAAGAGAATTAATTGTTAAAAACATAAGTAGGCTATCCAGGAGAGGACCCGGCTTTAGTACGTGCTCTGTAAGTTATGCTTCTCTTTTACAACTCAGCTTGCTTTTAGAAACTAGTTCTGGTTCTTTTATCTCCTCTGGCCTCCCAGGTACCCCTCCACTGTGTCTTTTTCCATTTTCCCAGTGATTGACATTTCCTTCCTCTCTTGCCCCCACTAGACTGAGCCACTGAGTGTTTATATTTGTTGTTCAAGAAATGCTGCTTGCTGATTGTTAAGTGCTTCTGAACTACTGCTCCTTACCCATCTGCCTTACAAGTGGAGATATTTGTGCCCGAGAAATGAAAAGGATCTGTTCTTAATGCTCCTTCTGGAGTGTCAAGGGAAAGGTAAGCCCTAGCAGCATCAGCTCTTCCCAAACAGAAATGAGCCAGCAGCACAGAATATGAAGAGAGCCTTACTTGTTTCCAGACCATCAAACTACAAAGGAGCGCTCCTGCACGGCCATATGGCTGGCGAAGCCAAATGCATCCAGCGATGAGCATCGCAGCGACACACTGTGCCGAGTTGCTCACTGAGTCGCTGGGATGATAGGACTTTCGGTGCTGCTGGAATCAGAATCCCAGTGGGGGCAGAGGGTGATGCTTCTAGCCAGCTGCTCTTCACCAATGCGAATCCTCCTTAACCCGCCTCAATTCTACTTTAGGGACTTAAGCTTGGCATTGGGTGACCTTATAAAGAAAGCTATGGAATGTTCTTTATGCCAGACTTGAGAGTGAGAAATGGAGTAGGAGATTCCTTAATATATTTTCTATATGTTCAACACTGTGTCCATCTCCATTGTCCCTCCCTGCTCTCCCTTAGTGGGGAGGAAGTTTCTTAGGATAAAATACAAATTATTCTATGGGAGGTGATTGGTTTTAAGTGGAAAGAGGCTGCCTTATGTGGTGGGTATCACTTCAACACAGGCAAACAGGACCCCAGTCAAGGAACAGTGGGAGCCCTGAGAGATGGCCTTCGCTAGCTCCACTGGGCGGGGGGGGGGGGGGGGGGGGTTGGCAATTAGAAGAAGGTGGGTGAGAAGAAGGGGCTTCTGTGTGGCCACGTGGTACTGAGGCAGCCCTTGCTGAAAACTGACCCAAAGGAAAGGTGAATAAATATTCACACCAGCCTTTGGCAGCCCCACGTGTTTTTGATAAGCTGTGAGTAAGACTGGGTTCTTCCTGAGGATAGACTAAGAGGATCCATCTTTTAGACTTTGAGGAGCCCAGTAGCAGCCTTACATGAACGTATCTAGTTAAAAAGCACATCCAAACATGCCAAAATGCAATGGTCTTGATATCTTATCTGTCAAAAAAAAAAAAAAATCTCTCTCTCTTCCCATGGTCTAAAAGTAACTTTTACTACAAGTTGGGTGCTGTTCAGGGCTTCATGGGTTATTAACTCACTTAATTCTGTGAATATTACCATTTCACCATTTCCCAGCTAAGGAAACTAGGCATAGAGGGATGGAGTGGCTTGGGCAAGGTCCCATGAGCTCACGGAGGCAGATCTGGGACTGAGAGCGTCTGCCGTCTGAGACTAGAGCCTGCGCTCCTCTCTGCTAGACCCTGCTGTCCCTCCTCAGCCAGTAGGGCTGCCTTCCAGATTCCCCTTTTAGCCCTGAACAGCCTCCCTGCCCACCCCAACCCTGCCCCCACTGCCCACCTCTCTCTAGTCTCATACCTGGGCCAGGAGGCCTCCAGGGTGGGTCTCCTGTGACTTGGTGGGTCTACGAATCACCTCCAGACTAGACTGTCAACATGAACTTCATCTTGTAATTCTTTTCGAATTCCTGTGTCCATTTAGTATTAGACACAAAGCCAGCACTGGCAAATGTTTGCCAGGTGAAATGAATGAATCAGGATATAAACTGAGGGATATGGAAGGAAATTGGGGCCTAAGGAGGTACAACTGCACCTCGTAATAACATCATGTTTGCTGACCACCTGCTTCGTTCCAGGAAGTATGCTGAGCACTCTGCACTCATTGTTCCTTTTTTTTTTTTAAAGATTTTATTTATTTATTTGACAGAGAGGGATCACAAGTAGAGAGGTAGGCAGAGAGAGAGGAGGAAGCAGGCTCCCTGCTGAGCAGAGACCGATGAGGGACTCGATCCCAGGACCCTGAGATCATGACCTGATCTTAACCCACTGAGCCACCCAGGCGCCCGCACGCATTGTTCCTTAATCGTTAGCACAACCCAGTAGGGTAGTTCTGCTACTCTCCCCACTGTAATTTAAGGAAAGCAAAGCTTAGATTGAGCTACTCAAGTGCACACAGGTAGTAGTCTACAGACCTAGGATCCCAACTCAGATCTCCCTGATGCCAAAGCCATTGATGTTGACCTGCTCAGTTTGTCGCTCCTGTTCAAATCCGCCCCTGCTTGTCTGAGCTTGTATAGTTGTTAAGGGAATGTGGCAAAGGGTTTTCCAGCTGCAGTTTTGAAGTCCTGCCATCTTTGCTATGGGTCTCCCCAAACCAATGCTGCATATGATCGTCTTGAAAATCTCTTTTTCTTAATTGATGTTACATAATCATTGCACTATTACTACTCCTGGCCGGCTTGAGTTGTGTCCCAGGGCACTCTTAGTATTTAAATGTCTTTAATCCTTCCAACAACTACAGGAAGAAGTTACTTTTATTAGACTCATTTTACAAATGAGGAAACTGAGGCCCAGAAAGGCAAATTAAAACTTGGGCAAGTTTCCACCATGTGGTGAGAGACATGTCAGTATTGAGCCCCAACCAGTCTGGTGCCAGAGCCCATGCCCTCCACCCCTCTGCTAACTGGACTCACCAGCAGTACTGGGCGCCCCACATCTCCCGCCTGTGGCTGCCAATTCCTTAATTAGCTTGTGGTCTTCAAAGGCCAAGGCTATGGGCTTGATCTCAGGAGAGCGGTGGTCTGCACTTTAAAGCTGGCCAGATATCCTGCAAACACTCACAGATCTAGGCCCTTGGTTACCAAGGAGACCAGGTGGGGATGGATCAGTGCTAGTCTGGCCAGGTCCACTGGGAAAACTGTGCTTCTGATAAAAGGTCAGAGCTAGCTTCTCTGTATCATTAAAATACCCATTCAGACCTCTCTTAGTCAATGAATTTGGCTTACTCGTTTCTCTGCGTGCTACACCTGTCCCCACCTGGTTCTCGGTGTCCAGAACGTTGGTCTTCACATCTGTGATTTGCTGAAAGGGCCAAATTCCATCCTGGCCATTTCATCAGAACGGTGAATAGTGTGTTTAGATATTTGATGTGCTTAGACTGAGGCTGTTTTCCAGCGAAAGCTTTGGAGGTTTTCAGACAGAGCCTAGAGTAACAAGGGATGTTAGAGCTGTCGGTGGCTTTAGGGATCAAAGTCCAGGGCCATATATATATATATTTTTTAATAGATAAGGGAGGCCAGATCACCAGCAGCCTGCATCCATACAACTAATAAATAGCAGAACCAGGACACGACACCCCATCTGCCATCAACAGGCTGCCCAGGACTGAAATTATGTTTGCTCCAAACTCTTCGAGAATTTCTTTTGGGTTCATCAGCAAAGTCCAGGACCTGAAAATGGCTATTTAATCATTGGAGAGGAAAGAAGGACGCACCATCAAGGCATTAGCCTCCCTATAGACAAACTGAAGTGAAAAATGGATTGACTTTCTGGCCAATTTGATCAATCAGGGTAATCAACAGGAAGTTATTTCCTCACATAACCAGGTTCTGTGTTTGAAGTAACTGCTGTGTGTATGTTAATTCTATGTAACTCTATGTAAATACTCTGTGCATTCAATACGCTTCTATGGATAAGATCATTTTGAAGTTTTGGGCTTTTTATCCTTGACTCCTGGGAGAATTGTCGCACCATTCAGTAGATCGCATATACCATTAGCTTTTCACAAATGTTTGCGTGCGAAACAATTCTGTCATTTAAAAAATAAATTTGTGTTATGGGGTATCCATTTGAGGTAATGGAAGAGTTCTGGAACTAGATGATAATGGTGATTATATAACATCATGAACTGCTTAATGCCACTGAATTGTACACTTTGAAACGGCTAAAATGATAAATTATATGTTATGTGCATTTTTCCATAATAAAATTATATGTATAAAGCCTAATTATTGTAAATAAGAAAAAATTAGTTCAGTTGCAAAAAATGTATTTCATTGATTTAGTCAGCAAATATATATGGCATCACCTGCCATGAGTCAGGTGCATATTTAAAGAAATATTTGAGGGCGCCTGGGTGGCTCAGTCTGTGAAGCATCTGCCTTCAGCTCAGGTCATGATCCTGGAGTCCCGGGATTGAGCCCCACATCCGTCTCTCTGCTCAGTGGACAGTGCTTCTGCCTCTGCTCCTTCCCCTGGCTTGTGTTCTCCCTCTCTCTCTCTCAAAAAATTAAAAAACAAATACATATCTTTAAAAATTTAAGAAATATTTGAAAGTACTTGTTATCTGTAGGATGTTATGGAAATGTAAGCTATGTTTGTGTCTAATGCATGTGTCTGTGAATGAGTACTGGATACTGTCCACTCACTGTTCACCTTTCTCCACCTTGCTTTGTGTTTTGGGAGCCTCCTCTGAAGGAACTGCAGCGATGGATTTCTTTACCATTTGGCAGCCTATACTGGGTTTGGTGAGTGGAAGGTGCCAGAGGAAGGAGAGAGGGAAGACAGAGTGTGAGGTTGGGATATACCTCTCTCTGTCCATATATAACTCCCTTCCCTGCAGGTCATTGTCCACTGGTTGTATCCTTCTACCAAAGGCCAAACACCCTTCTGGTCAGCCTTCTCTTGTAGCTACCCTCAGAGAGTTTCAGGAATACATGACCCTTTTATTAAGCAATCCTCAATTACCATGAATGAGTATGCCATCAGATTCCTGCCGGAGCTCTGGCCAATATGGGAGGTGAGCATTTGTGTGTGTGTATGTGTGTGTGTTTATGTGCCTGTGTGTGTGTGCATGCGTGTGTGTGTGTGTGTGTGTGTAGCAAATGGTAGACATTTTCTCTGCCCCAACTCAATATCTAAGGCCATTGGAAGTGCATAAATCAAAATTTGTCTGTCTGAGGAATCCAGAAGAATTTGGAATAGTAAGAACTGAGTTTTAAAGACTCTTTCCACTTACGGTTGCTTCTACGTGATTTTGGTTTTTTTGTTTTTAATCTTTTTAAACATCATGTCTCATGGTTTAAAAGGTGACTATACTCCAAATAGCTGAACATTCTCTGAAACTCCCATGATTTTGGAAAAAAAAAAAAAAAAAAGGACTTTGAATTAACAGAGTTTTGAAGTATTCAATATCTTTTATTATAAAACAAGAAGGCACCATTTCAACTAGGGACTACTGATTGCTTAAAACCCCACTCGTTTGAATAAACCTATATTAGTTTAATGAAGTTTTCCTGTGATTAGTATAATTACTGCAATTATATTCAAACCCCAAATTATGGACATTATACACATGAAATACAGCCCTGGTTTAAGGCAATTAGTGTAATCACTTTCCTGAGGTGAAATGGAACAGGGATGCTATGGAACAGGGCTACCCAACAGCACACTGTGAAAAGGCCAGCCCTCCTTGATGGTTCTTGCAGGATAGAGCCTTACTTTCTCAGGACTACTGTTGCCCTTTCCTCCCACAGCATATGGCACTTTAAAAAACAATGCCCCATACAGTAGTGCTCTGTTACTGCTCATTGACATCCTCGCGCTTGTAGTTCAGGCTTTCCCCATTGTGCACCTGGACAGTTGCCACCATGCTTCTTTGTGCTCTCATGCATAGTAGTAACAGCAGAGGGTGGGCCAAAGCAAGGCATAAAGCCAGCCTGCGCTCTGCTCAGCAAGTCTGTTTCAGTTGTTTCAACAAAGAGGACATGGCTTATTCTAATTTGCTCAAAAGTGGCAACAGCAGCCCAATTGCTAGTGTCTCCTGACTGGATGCTCTTCCTCTGGTCTTGCTCTCCTTTTATTTATCCTTCTATTAGAATAAACTTCTAAGATGCAGGTTTTGACCACAATGGGATGCCACCTCCCATTGGTCAGAATGGCTAAAATGAACAACTCAGGAAACAACAGATGGTGGTCAGGATGCAGAGAAGGGGGAACCCTCTTGCACTGTTGATAGGAATGCAAACTGGAACAGGTACTCTGGAAAACAGTATGGAGGGTCTTTAAAGAGTTAACAATAGAGCTTACCCTATGACCCTACTATGGCACTAGTAGGCAATGGCACTACTAGGTATTTATCCAAAGGATTAACGTGATTCAAAGGGGCACCTGCACCCCAATGTTTATAGCAGCAATGTCCACAATAACCAAACTATGGAAAGAGCCCAGATGTCCATCAACAGATGAATGGATAAAGAAGATGTAACACACACACACACACACACACACACACACACACACACAGGAATATTACTCAGCCATCAACAAGAACGAACTCTTGCTATTTGCAATGATGTGGATGGAATTATGCTAAGTGAAATAAGTTAGTCAGAGAAAGACAAATACCATATGATTTCACTGATGTGCAATTTAAGAAACAAAACAGATGAACATAGGGGAGGGGAAGGAAAAATAAAATAACATGAAAATTGACAGGGAGGCAAACCATAAGGGATGATGAATTCTGGGAAACAAAGTGAAGGTTGCTGGATGACAGGTGGGTGGGGGGAATGGGATAACCAGGTGATGGGTATTAAGGAGGACACTTGATGTAATGAGTGCTGGGTGTTATATGCAACTGATGAATCACTAAATTCTAAGCCTGAAACTAATAAAAATAATTAAAAATTAAAAAAAAATAAAATGCAGGTTTTAAAAGCATGATGAAGGAATTTGAAGAAGACACAAATAAATGGAAAGATATCCTGTGTTCATGAATTGGAAGAATTACTATTATTAAAATGTCCATACAACTTAAGGGATCTAAACATTTAATGCAATCCCTATTAAATTCTGTAACATTTTTCACAGAAATAGAAAAGAAAATCCTAAAATTCATAGTGAATCAAAGAAGACCCTACATAGCCAAAGCAGTGTTGTGAAAGAAGGACAAAGCTGGAGACATCACACTTCCCGATTTCAAACTATATTACGGAAACAAAGTAATCAAAACAATGTGGTTACTGGCATAAAAACACAGATAGAGACCAATGGAACAGAAGAGAGAACCCAGAAACAAAACCTTGTATAAATGGTCAAATGATCTTCAACAAGGATGCCAAGAACACACAAAGAGAAAAGGACAGTTTCTTTAATAAATGATCCTGGGGAAATGATATCTACATGCAGAAGAATGAGATTTGACCCTTACCTCACTCCATACACAAAGTCAACTCAAAGTGGACTAAAGACTTAAATGTAAGACCTGAAAATGTAAAACTCCTAGAAGAAAACAGGGAAAAATCTTCTTGATCTTGGGCTAAGCAATGATTTTTTTGGATATGACCCCAAAAGCATAGGGAACAAACCCAAAAATAGACAGGTGGGGTTGTGTTAAACTAAAAAGCGTCTGCATAGCAAAGGAAACCATCAACAGAGTGAAGTAACAACGTATGGAATGAGAGAAAAATACCTGCAAATAAGGGTCTCACTTAAAAAATATGTAAGGACCTCAACTCCATAACAAAAAAAAACAAACAGCCCAGTTAAAAAAATGGGGAAAGGACCCAAACAGACATTTCTCAAAAGGAGACATATGAATGGCTAATAGATACAGAAGTATACGAAAAATGGTCAGCATCACAGATCATCAGGGAAATGCAAATCAAAACCACAATGAGGTATCAACTCACACCTGTTAGAGTTGCTGTTATCAAAAGGTAAATCTTGGCAAGGATGTGGAGAAAAGAGAACCTTTGTGCACTGTGGGAGGAAATATAAATTGATATAACCATTATGGAAAATAGTAGGGAGGTTGAAAAATAAAAAAAAGAACTACCCTGTGATCCAGTAATCCCACTTCCGGGTATTTATCCAAAGGAAACAAAGTCAGTCTTTCCAAGAAGTACCTGCACTCCCATGTTTACTGCAGCATTATTCATAATAGCCACTATATGAAAACAACCCAAGTGTCCCTCAATGGATGAACAGATAAAGAGAATGTGATGTGTATATTATTTAGCCTTCAAAAAAAGAAGGGAGTCCTGTCATTTGCAACAGCATGGATGAGCCCAGAGGACATTATGCTCCTGAGTGAAGTAAGACAGGCACAGAGAGAAAATTCTATTATAGTCACAGAGACAGAGTAGTATGGTTGTTGGGGCTGGGGGGCAGAATAGGAAGATACTGAATAGAAAGAATAAAGAAAAGGGTGCTTGGGTAGCTCCATCAGTTAAGAGTCTGACTCTTGGTCTCAGCTCGGGGCTTGAACTCATGATTTCAGGGTCATGAGTTCAAGACCCGTGTTGCACTCCATGCTGGGTGTGGAACATACACACCCAGAACATACACACCCAGAAAGAATAAAGAGGAAGAAGAGAGTTTGACCAGGCTAATTCTGCTTAAACTGTTCAGTAGCTCCCCATTCCAGAGAGCACTGTGCCTCAAACTTCCATGCACATATGAATCCCTGAGAGTGGGGTGGGGGAGGAGAGTGTAGAACTTGTTAAAGTAAAGATTCTAATTCACTAGATCTGGGGTGTAGCCTGAGACTTTGCATTTCTAACAAGCTCCATGGGAATCCAATGCTTCTGCTTGGCTGGCCACTTTGAATAGCAAGATTCTAGAGTGGTGCTCTCCAATCGAACTTTTGACAATGATGGAAATGTTCTCTACTGGACCGTCCAATATGGTAGCCACTAGTCTCATGTGACTATTGAGACTGGCTAATGAAATGTGGTTATTGAAATGTGGCTTATGTGGCTGAGGAAGTGAATTTTAAATTGTATTTGATTTTAGCTCCTTTAAACTTAAATAGCCACATGTGGCTAGTGGCTACTGTATGGGACAACACAGTGATAGAAGGAAACATCCACACTATCACTATGACATACAAAGCCCCCCCCATCTGTCTTTTGCCTACATCTTGCTGCTCATTTCTTGCCCTTTCTTATTTCTTATTTTATGATACAATACCATGAAACTATGATAACCCTCCAAACAGACCAGTGGTTTCCACACCCTCACTTTGCACATGCTGTCCCCTTTGACTGAATGCCTTTCTCCATGACTTGTGCCCAGTAACATCCCATCTGCTTTCCTGGTTCAGTCTCGGCACCTCCTCTTCTGTGAATCCTTTCCTGACCTTCCTGCTAACAGCAATCATTTACCATCTACCGGTTTCGAGGGCCCTTCACACACATTATTTCATTCAACCTACACAGGAAGCATAAGAAAACAGAAGCTTGAAGCAGCTTGCCCAGGGTCACAGAGCTAGAAAGCGGACAATCATAAATTCAGGTGCAAGGCTGCCTGATTCTGAAGCTGATGCTTCCCCCGCCTCCCTACACAGACACACACCATGGTGCCTTCTGCAGGCACCGTGCTGGTACATGCACAGCACTAATCCCACAGTGGGGAAGCAAGTTGTCTACAGTCTCTCTTCTCCATGGGATTATAAGCTATTAGAGGTGACAGATCAGGTATAACTTATTTCTGAAGCCCATAAGCCCACCTTGAGCGGTCAATAACTGTGGTTACATCAATAGGCAGGTTTCCACTCCCCAGCTCCTTTGTAAAACCCACTCTCGCAGTGATGAGTTCTATGTTACTGATAAGCTCAGTAGGCTGCTCATGAGGGTCTGAAGAAGTGAATTAAGAACTGAATAAGTATGTGGACCGGGGCAACGTTGGCAAGGATTTTCTTAGAAGTTCAAGGGGAAGGATTCTTGCTAAGCAACATTTGGACTTCGAAATAAAACTACCCTTTTCATAATTTACAGAATGCTATTGGTTTCCCCCCCCACACTGTGTCACTTTCTATCTCTTGGGTTACTTTGGATCTAAATTATACATTTGAATTCTGTTCATTTACTTGAACCAATATTGAACAAATCAATCACAAACAAAAATCTGGGCTAGGCCCTCAGGGTTCTAGACTATAAATCGAATCAGACATGTTCCTCACCCTCACATGAGCTACGCCTCATGCAAGAGACAGATGGGTCCCCAAATAAGGCCAAGGAGAAAGCAAGGAGAGAGAGTCAAGGGGTGTGGAGAGCTGAATGGGGAAGAAATTCGATAATAAAGTGTTGATGTGCGCTTCCCTTCAAACCTGCCTAATTAGTGGGGCGAGTGTTCTCCTAAATCAACATCTTGTGAGGCACACTTTATTAAGAATGTAAGAAAATGGGGATGCACGTGCACTGCTGGCAGGACCCAGGAGTATAATTGGGACAACCTTTATAAAGGGAATTTGCAGTACCATTCAACTTCTTCAAAAACTTACATGGCCTTTGTTCCAGCCATTCTACTTACAGGAATTTATCCTAAAATAATCATCATGGCTGTATCCTGAGTTTTACCAGCAAAGACTTTACTGTAATATTGTTTATAATGATTAAAAAATGCAAAAAGACAAATTTCCAATCCAGAGGGAATTAGAGAATTTAAATCCATATGACTGAAAACTATTCAGTCATCAAAAGTGATATGAACTACATATGTATTGATATGAAGGAACATCTTTACCTATTTTTAAGTGAGAAAAGCAGGTCACAACATGGAATGTGTGAGATGATTTCCTCATCAGGGGAGGGAAAGTTTGAGGGTGTTCATATATGCACAGATGAAACAAAGGCTTTTGTATGTAGCAGAAACCTTCCTGTCCTCAAACTTTGACTTTTGTTGGGCCACCAGCCACATTTCTCACTGAATGATTTCCTTTTGTTTGCTGAGCATTTTGATAAATAACTTCCAATCTTCACTATCATCCTGGTCTCTTGCTCTTTTCTTTTTTTTCTTTCTTTTCTTCTTCTTCTTCTTCTTTTTTTTTTTTTTTGGAGTGCTCATGGGGGCTACTGTTGTCTCTTCTCTCTTCTGCGTGTTTCCCAAGTTTCATAGATGGTCAGGAGTGGGGCTCATATGCTGGGCCTTCAAGAATTGTCCCACATGCCAGGAGCTTATTAATCACAAAGGAAAAGCAAGAACTAATGAGAGCCTCTTCCAGCACCTAGACATGTCTTGATCTGTAAAACAGACATGTAAAATGAAGAAAAGAACCTAAAGAGTAGGGTTTGTTCGCACAAACACAAGATAGATGTTAGAAGCATTACACATGAGCTCCTTCAAGGAAAACTCACATCACCCTGAAGAGTTGTTCAGCCTTGCATAAGGTAAGAGAGATTTTTTTAAAATATTTTGTTTATTTATTTGACAGAGATCACAAGTAGGTGGAGAGGCAGGCAGAGTGAGAGAGAGAGAGAGAGAGAGAGGAGGAAGCAGGCTCCCTGCTGAGCAGAGGGCCCGATGCGCGGCTCGATCCCAGGACCCTGGGATCATGACCTGAGCTGAAGGCAGAGGCTTTAACCCGCTGAGCCACCCGGGCACCCCGGTAAGAGAGATTTTTAAGAACAAAATCTGAAAATGATTCACACTGATTTTTTGCTACATAAGGAGTGTGCCTTAAGCCACCTGGATGCATTTTTCACAGAATTTTTATAACAGGTCCTGGCTCCCTGATACAGCTCTGCATTGCAGACCGTGTGACGGGAGATTCAGGAGGCAGCTGAGTGCCGTAGGCAGGAGGAGAGAGCTGTGTCCTAGGATGCACCAAGACTGTGGGCCTGGAGTCAGAAACCAGGAGCTCACATCCATGAACCAACTGAAGTAAACCAACAACTATTCGGCAGGTTGGTAGGGGAAGCAAATGCCAAGAGCAAAGAGATGTACTCCAACTCCCCAGCTGGTGTGCCAGAAGCATTGGCCCTGACCTTAACCCCAGGGGTAGGCTGGGTCATCAGTCAGCATAATGTCATCTCTTTGCCTCAGTGATTGTTTCAGAGATGAGGAAGGACCAAATGTAAGCTCATCAGTGCTACACATTCCCATTATGGTGGGGATTGGTTCAGGCTTGCAAAGTGCAAGATTTTGTTTAATAGTTGGGGAAGAAAAGACCTGTGGTTTTGCACCTCATTCACCATCCTTCTGTCTACCTTGGATCTGTAAAGGTACCTAGTCCCCATTTCTTTGACTTACTTCCCAAGGAACCAGTACCACAGGCAGTTTGTGCAGATGGCTAGTGGAAGTTGAAGATAATGGGAGTGTTTACAGACCACGCGGCACAAGAAACAACGTGAGATGTTAACCTGTTCTTCAAAGTCTCTGTGCAGCCCCTCCAACCTGGCTCTCTTTTCCCTTAGTCACCAACTTCTACCATCATACTCAACTCCTTCCTCTGGCTCCAACTCCCTTGCATTTCTTTATTCTCCCTTATCTTCCTGGGTCCCTCTTGTCTCCCTCTGTGCCTGTCCTGTTAAACTAAAACACCCTCATTTTCTTTGCAAATGAGTTCAGCCTTTCCTTGCCCTGTCCTGTCTTCTCTTCATATCAAGGCCTATGTTTATTCTCTCCACCCCCACCTCCCCATGAATGATTGGAGATGTTTCCTAAACAGAAATTTCTTTGCTCTTCAAGAGGAATTCTAATGTACCTTTCAGCTTTTAAGATTTATTTTCTCTAAGTTCAACCATTAAAGGCCATATGATTTGCCCCATTACTCAAATAGACTTCTGCCTGCATTTTACTACATTCCATATCCCATCAGCCTGGACATACTGTGGATTCTGCATCAGAGAAAGTTCTCAAATTGAGCCCTACCTCTCCTACCCAAAGCCACTCTAAAGGTTTCGTTCAGAACATCATTGTCTCTCTCCTAGACTGGAGTTTCCAAGTGTCATTCCACAGATTCTGGTGAAATTTGTACCAGTTTGAAGGGACAAATAAAATTAAGGATGATACAGTCATTTTCTTTCCAAGTCAAAATTAATTTATGATGGAGAATGCAAAACTGAATATCTGCATGTTAAAGAATGAAGTTGGACCCTTACCTTACACCATATACAAAAATTAATTCAAAATGGATTAAGGACTTAACTATAAAAATAAAACTATAAAACTCTTAGAAGAAAACATAGGAAAAGCTTCACAACATTAGATTTGACAAAGATTTTTTTTTCAGTATGATGCCAAAGGCACAGGCAACAATGGGAAAAAATAGATACAAATTGGACTTCATCAAAATGAGAAACTTTTGTGTATCAAAGGACACTACCAACAGAGTGAAAGGTAATCCATGGAACTGGATAAAATACTTGTAGGTAATTTCTCTGATAAAAGATTAATATCCAGTATATATATTTTAAAAAGTCCTGTAACTCAACAACAACAAAACAAACAACTCAATTAAAAAATGGACAAAGAGGGCTGCCTGGGTAGCTCAGTGGATTAAATGTCTGACTCTTGTTTTCAGCTCAGGTCACGATCTCATGGTCTTGAGATGGAGCCCCTCATCGTGGGTCCTGAACTCAGTGCAGAGTCCACTTGTCCCTCTCCCTCTGCTTCTCCCCACACTCATGCGTACTCTCTCTCTCTCAAATAACTAAATAAAATCCTTTTTTAAAATGGGTAAAGAACTTGAACAGTCATTTCTCTGAAGATGTACAAATGGCCAATAAATACATTAAAAAATGTTCAGCATAACAATGCATTAGAAAGATACAAATCAAAGCCACAATGAGATATCATTTCATACTCTTCTGACGGCAACTATTAAAAAAAAAAAGAACAAGTGCTGGTCAGGATATGGAGAAATTGAGACCCTGCGCATTGCTGGAAGAAATGTGATATAGAGTAGCCAGTGTGGAAAACAGAATGATGGTTCCTCAGAAAATTAAACATTGAGTTTCTATATGACCTAGCAAGTCTACTTCTGAGGATATAACCCGAAGAAGTGAGAGCAGGGACTCAAGTAGCTACTTGTACATCTGTGTTCACAACAGCATTATTCACAATAGCCAAAAGATGGAAACAAACTCACTGTCCATCTACAGATGAATGGATAAACAAAACATGTGACATCATTCAGCCTTAAAAAGGAAGGAAATCCTGACACAATCTACAACACTGATGGACCTTGAAAACATGGTGCCAAGTGAAATATGCCAGACCCAAAGGGACAAAAGTTACATGGTTCCATTTCTATGAGGCACTTAGAGCAGTGAAACTCATAGAGACAGAGGGGAACGGTGGCAGTCAGGAGCAGGGGGCTGGGGGAATAGAGTCAGCGTTTGAGGGTGACAGAGTTGCATTTGGGGAAGATGAAAAAGTTCTGGAGAGGGATGGTGGTAAATGTTGCACAATGTGTGAATGTACTTAGTGCCATAAAACTGTACACACAGAAATGGTTAAATTATGAATGTTATGGTATGTGTATTTTACTATATACATGTTACTATGTGTACTTTACCATAATAAAAAAAAAGTTATAAAAGAAAAAAAAAGAACTCACCTCTAATCTGATTGTCCTTCATACTTTTTTTGTTTAAAAATGTGTTTCATTAAAAACAAAATCTTAGAGGCACGTGGGTGGCTCAGTGGGTTAAAGCCTCTGCCTTCAGCTCGGGTCATGATCTCAGGGTCCTGGGATCGAGCCCCACATCGAGCTCCCTGCTCAGCGGGGATCCTGCTTCCCCCTCTCTCTCTGCCTGCCTTTCTGCCTGCTCGTGATCTCTGTCAAGTAAATAATATCTTAAAAAAAATCTTAAATAATCTTTTTCCCTTTAATCCTTATTTGGCAAAAACAATAAAGTTGACAAATTTCAATAATACTATTATGATGATGATGATGTTACTTAATAGTAATCTATGAAATCTTAGACGTTCTAAGCTACCCGTTAGCTTCCCTTCTTGTCTCCCTAACATCACTCCAGACTGGTATTTCTAACATCTTATTATGTTACTCTTCCTTGTTTCAAATCCCTCAGAAACTGTTACTCACCCTGGTGGTGTGAAGGGACAAGGAAAGATATCACCCTAGAATCTTCAGAAGGAGTGCAGCCCTCCTGACATCTTGATAGCAGATTTCCAGGCTCAGACCTGTGAGAGAATACATCTCTGTTGTTTAAAGTGACTGAGTTTGACTTATGAGTGGATAGAGAGGGGACACACACACACACACACACACACTGGAATATTACTCAGCCATAAAAAAAATGAAATCTTGCCATTTGCAACATGGTTAGAACTAGAGAGTATAACGCTAAGTGAAATAAGTCAGTCAGAGAAAGACAAATACCATATGATTTCACTCATATGTGGAATTTAAGAAACAAATCAAACGAGCAAAGGAGAAAAAAGAGAAAGAGAAAGAGAGAGAGGCAAACCAAGAAACAGACTCTTAACTATACTGATGGTATACAGTATACCATACAGTGAAACAGACTCTTACACTGATGGTGACCAGAGGGGAGGTGGGTGGAGAATGAGTGAAACAGGTGATAGGGATTAAGGAGGACGCTTGTGACAAGCACCAGCTGTGTACAGAAGTGTTGAATCATTATCCTGAACACCTGAAACTAATATAAGACTACATGTTAACTAGTTGGAATCTAAGTAAAAAGTTAAAAAACAACAACAACAACAACAAAACAAAGTGGCTGAGTTTGTGGTGACTTGTTGCAGCAGCCAAGTAAATACTAAATTATTATCCTTGATTTTAGTAGTAGCACAGATCCTGGGCCATATGATATATTTTAAAAGCAAATTAATAGATTAATAAATGGGGGTGATGAAACAAAGCTTTAAATTGTTTTTTAGTAACTTGGATGGAACATTATAAAATGGGACTTGAGAGAGTTCCAGTTTGAGGGTTATCTAGGAAGAGAACATTTGCCGAGTGCCTGCTGTGTACTAGGCAGCGGGCTAAGTTCCATTCATAAATTATATCACGGTGGGGGTAAGTGTTATAAATGACAGTGGCAAAAGCAAGGTCTTTGGAGTCAAATTTGAGCTCTGATTCTCATTAGACCTTCAGCAAATTACTTGAACTCCTTTACCCAAAATTTACTAATCTGAAAAGTACGGGTGTGATTCCTAACTCCCTGCCCTGTTTTCTGGGATGAGAGGAGGTCACGTTTGAAGTAGCTGAGCGCAGCACCTAGCACACGGAAAATCTCAACAAATATTTGTTATCGTGAGCATAACGTGGCGGCACCGGGTGCTAAGTACCTCACTTCTCAAAGTGCAGAGAACTCTGGCATTTGAGGTCACCTGAGACCCTGCAGGTTTGCTGAGCTGCACAAGACCGTGGGATTTTAGTTATCTTGCCTGTATCCATTCACTTGGGAGGTTCCCCGTTCGGGGGAAGGGACTCGGCGGGAAGAGGCTGTTGGGGACTTACTTGCAGCAGAGGGCTGATTTGGAGAGGGCAGACTCAGATCTGATTTCCACACCAGGGACCAGGCAGAAGAAAGACCCTCCCAGGGCCCGCCAAAAAACCAAGCCTGCCTACACCAGGCAGTCCGGGAAGATGAGAACTGCCTCCCCTTTCTCCTCCTGCAACACCCATAACACTACATGCTGGGAAGGAAGAGGTGTCGGTAGGGCAAGAGGAGTCCCACCACCCTCAATCTAGCAATAATTTCAACCCTGGTTGCACCTTAGAGTCACTTGTGGAATTTAAAATAAAATTCTTGATCAGATATAAAATATTCTGATTTAACTGATCTTGTCTGGAGGGGAACACAGGTATTGATATTTTACTTTTTATCTCCAGGCTTTGACTTTTAATGGAATTTGCCCCGCTGAATTTAAAACTTGCTTGGGATGAGTATATTCTTTATTTCTTCCAGTTTCTCCCTTTGGGTATAGCAACACCTGTCCTATACTTATCTTCTTTTGCAAGATCATTTTTTCTTTTTCTTTTTTTAATAACTTTATAAAAAATATTTATTTATTTGTTTAGAGTGTGCCCAGTGGGGAGGGGTAGAGGGAGAGGAAGAGAGAATCTCAAGCAGTCTCCTTCCCCAGTATGGAACCCAACTAGGGGCTCAGTCTTAGGACCCTGAGCCAAAACCAAGAATGGGTCACTCAACTGCCTGAGTCACCCAGGCGTCCCATTCATTTTCTTTCATAAAAAAATATTTTATTTGAATATAGTTGATGCACAATGTTCCATGAATTTCAGGTGTACAACATAGTGATTCAACTTCCTCTGTGTTATGCTATGCTCACCACAAATGTAGCTCCCATCTGTCACCATACAATGCTATTATAATATCATTGACTATATTCCATATAGGCACTGAAATTTTATATTTTCATATTTTATATTATATATTTTATATATTATTATGGTATAATATATTATTACATTATCTGCATTATTACCTATTTCATATTTTATATTATAAATTTAAATTTTATATATTTCAAAGTATAACCTGTGCTTGGGGGAAAGTTGTCAGATTTATCAAAGAAAAATAGAAGCATAATATGAGACATCCTTATACAAAAAAATTATTTGTCTAAAACTATAATTTGCTTGGGGTGCCTGGGTGGCTCAGTCAGTTGAATGTTTGTCTTTGGCTCAGGTCATGATCCTGGGGTCCTGGGATCAGGCCCCACGTCTAGCTCCCTGCTCAGCAAGACGTCTGCTTCACTCTCTCCCTCCACCTCTCTCCCTGCTTGTGCTCTCTCTCTCAAATAAATAAAATATTTTTAAAAAATAAAATTATAACTTACTGGGCATTACGTATTTTACCTGACAATCCTAAGAAGAATACTATTTGAAATGGACAGATTGAAATTTTAAAATGAACAAGGCAGAATCTTAATGACTAAAAGTTACTGTTTAATAATAAAAAGGTGACTGAAACATTAGGGAATTGGGCCGATCTGTCAAAGTAGCTGCTCCTCAGTCAGAAATGGGGGGGGGGGTTGACATAAGTACAGTTTGAGAACCTTTTAAGGAAAAAATACAACCATTTCATATTTATGCCCCCAGTGAATTAGGATCCCCGTGAACCAGTCATATCATTCTAACCAAGAACCTTGCCCCAGAGACGAGCAAATAGAAGCCCGAAGGGCTTATGGGATTTGTGCACATTCAGCACGGTTGGTAGATGAGAGAGCCGGGCTCAGAAGTCAACTCAATTTGACTAAACAACAACAACAAAAAGGAGCAGAAATTCTTTCTTTAGTAGAAAGAGCTTTCTACTGTGCCATGATGGCTTTCCGGAGTTTTCTCTGATACTAGTCATACTGTACTAGGAGAGTGATTCCCTAAAATACAGCTGACCTTCACAAATAGCCTTTAAGGCAGCATGAGGAGAGGCAGTGGTAGAGCTGCACATTCTGGGACCTTGGTGGGCCCAGACCCTCACACCGGCCCTGGCCCTGCCTTCCTGCCCTGTGGTGGGGGAGCGGGGTGAGGGGCTGAGCCGGGGACACTTCTGCCTCCTTGTCCTCTCAATTGCTGAGCAGCCACATGGCAGTGGCCGCTTGAATGTCTATTTTGTGGCAATTTGCTGCTCCCTCATGATGTCTACCGCTTGTATGTCTGTGTTTTAATTAAACACCACCTCACTGTGCTTGTACTTGTGCTTGCGCTCTAAGGCTTTCTTAGTAAAGGGTACAATTTTGTATCTCAAATGGCGAAAAATAAACAAAACCACCTGTTCTGTAAGCCTGTGTGCTGCCAAGTGTGAGCTCTCCATCAACCGCCCCCCCACCCCACCCCGCAGAAAGGGCTGGAGGTACCCTGTCCCCATCCAAAGTCATACATGGGGGCCTCCCAATCTTGGGGCCTTGACTTTGGGGGTGCTGAGAGCAGGTGTAGTGACAGATGGGGGCAGTGGCTTGGGGGTGGGAGGAAGACAGACTGCTGAAGGCAGCCTGTCCCCAAATTACCTTAGCCTCACAGATGAATGTGAAGTGGGACAGAACTTATTCATGAGTAATTCCAGCCTTCCCTCGCTGGTCCCCACCACCATTTAAGGGAAAATGTGTCTTTTCCTCCTGAGCATCCCTCTTTCCTCACCGGCATGGAGGACTCCATGTTTTGCCAGCCCGTGTCCCAGAGTCTGAGATCTGAGACAGGGAGACGGGCTACAGAGACAGGGGACCAGAAACATGGGAAGGAAGAGAGAAGGGAACGCATGGCAGGGGCATGTGGGCTGCGCTGGGAGGAACATCTCTGGTACAGTTGAGAGTGAGATAGAAAAGTTTCAGGCTGGGAGACAAAGGGTATTTTTTGTTTGTTTGTTTTCTAAATGCTTAATGGAGGTGAAATTCACATTACATGAAACTGACTATTTAAAGTGAATGATTCAGTGACATTTAGTTACATTCGCAGTGTTGAGCAACCACCATCTCTCTCTTTCCTAAACATTCTCGTCTCTCCAAAGTGAAACCTCGAGGAAGGGGAGTTTAAGGTGTGATGACAGGGGCTGTGAATTGGAGCCTTAATGTTCTCCAAGAGACGCAAGTGAAGTAAACTCTTTTTATCTTGTTATTTATCATTTCTCTGTTATCTGTATATCTTCTCCCCTACCCAAACCTATCATCTGGCTATCCAATTTTGTGAAGCATTTTTAACCTCAATAGGTCAAATCTGTCTTTTCTTTCAGAGGTTAAGGGTTTCCTGTCCTGATAAGCAGAACTCTGATCCATGTCTTAGATTTTCTTCTAAGTTACTTATCCTTTTATTTTATATAGATGTGAAAAGTCCTTACTGTGTGTAGAATTGTTTTGGCATATGACGTAAGATGGGATGCAATTTGTTGTATTAGAGAATGGTAAGTTGAGCTAGTGTCATTTAAACTTATTTCACGGCTGACTTAAACTATCAACTTGGTTATGTATTAAATGCTCGCCTGTACTGGGATGAATTTTTTTTTCAGTCTCCTATCCTGTTCCTCTCCTGGTTGTTCTCTTCCTGTACTAATACCCAGTGATTTGATGACAGAGGTTTTTTTTCATGTCTGGTAAGATTAGGCCTTCTAAACTGTTACTCTTTTTTTTTTTTTTAATTAACATATAATGTATTATTAGCCCCTGGGGTACAGGTCTGTGAATCGCCAGGTTAACACATTTCACAGCACTCACCATAGCACGTACCTTCCCCAATGTCCATAACCCAACCACCCTCTCCCTCCCCCCAACCCCCTGGCAACCCTCAGTTTGTTTTGTGAGATTCAGAGTCTTTTATGGTTTGTCTCCCTCCAGATCCCATCTTGTTTCATTTATTCCTTTCCTACTCCCCAACCCCCCCACCGTTGCCTCTCAACTTCTCATATCAGGGAGATCATATGATAATTGTTTTCTCTGATTGACTTATTTCACTCAGTGTAATACCCTCTAGTTCCATCCACCTTGTCGCAAATAGCAAGAGTTCATTTCTTTTGATGGCTGCATAATATTCCATTGCATATATATAGCACATCTTCTTTATCCATTCAAACTGTTACTCTCTTTCCTATTTTCTTCTCTTCTGGACATTTATTCCTCCATGTAAATTTTAAGCGCATTGTATCCAGGTAAAAAACAAAATCTGTTGGAAGCAAAGTAAGTCTATGGTATTAGAAGTCAAGTTGGGAGATCCCCTTGGCAGGCAGTATGGACCAGGAGGAGGCAGAATAGTGGAGTTCTGAGGGACTGGATATGTTGTCTTTCTTTACCGAGATGTTAGTTACACAGGCACATTAATGATTTGACCACTTTTCTGTATGTATGCTATACTTCAAAATAAAATTTACTTACATCAAAAAACCTTCTAGGTTTATAATTGGGATTGCATTATATTTATATTTGGGGGAAAATAATTTTTTATGATATTAACTCTTCTGAACAAACTGTATGGTATTAGAAATTTATTCAGATTTCGTTTCTTTTTTTATATAATTTTTTCATATAGTCCTATACATTTCTTTTATATTTGTCCTTCGATATTTTAAAGACTTTGCCACTAAAATTAATTGAATTTTTTCCTCTTATCTGTTTTTTGGTGAACATGCTATAGTAGAGAGAAGTGACTAATTTTTGTATGCATTTCTGTAAGTTTTGCTATCTTGTCAAATTCTTCATTAATTTGAGTTTTGTTTTTTTTAAACTACAGCTTCCTAGGCATTCTAATAATGCAGTCAGGTCACTAGTGGAAGAAAATATTGTCAAATATATTTTTTTAAGATTTTCTTTATTGATTTGATGAGGTGGGTGAGGAGGGAGAGAGTAGCAGAGGGAGAGGCAGATTCCCCGCCGAGCAAGGAGACAGATGCAAGGCTCAATCAAGGACCCTGGGATCATGACCTGAACCGAAGGCAAACTTAACAGACTTAAGCCACCCAATATTGTTAAATATTTATGCCAGTTACTTAATTTTATGTTCTTACTGTATTTCTTAAAAAACATCCAAGGCAATGTTAAACAGTAATGTTAATAGCAGGTTTAAAACTGAAAAAAAAGAGAGAGAGAGAGAACCATGAATGAAAAGAAATACTCCAATACCTTCTTTTTCAAATATTTATATAACCACTTCATTTTCTTACCTTATGACATTTGTCTGAGTCTCTAAACCTCTAAGAAAAATGTTGAATTAAAAATGGCAATAACATTCTTATCTGGTTCTTGATTTTGTTTTAGATTTTATTTATTTATTTCACAGAGAGAAAGAGAATACAAGCAGGGGGAATGGCAGGCAGAGGAAGCAAGAGAAGCAGGCTCCCCGCTGAACAAGGACCCCACGGCAGGACTTGATACCAGGAACCCAGGATCATGACCTGAGCCAAAGGCAGATGCTTAACTGACTGAGCCACCCCAGCGCCCCATGGTTTTTTATTTTAATTGAAATGCTTTTGGTATTTTGCTGATTAGAATGATATTGGCTATTGATTTTTGACAGAGACTTTATTATATCTAACAACTATCATTTTGTTCTTATTTTCCTTAAAGCTTTAGTAGAGATGCTGCTGAATTTTATCAAATGCCTTTTCAGGAACTATTGATAGGATGATAAGCTTCTTCACCTTTAATTTAATGGAAATATTAATGTTGACAGATTTCTTGACATGGTGCTTTGTAATCCTATACTAAATTCTGCTTTGTTACAGTATATAATTACAGTGTATTATCCTTTTACCACATAGCTAAATTTTATTTGTTAATATTTTATTTAGATTTTTTGCATCTATAGCTGTAAGATTGGCCTGTTGTTTCCTTTTTGTATTATCTTGATCAGATTTTAGTCTTAAACTTATGCCTATTTCATAACATAAATCAGGAAGCTTTCGTTTTTTTCCATGGCTTATAATAAGTTAATTAACATTGAAATTATCTGTTCTTTGAAAATTAGAAAACTGAGCTGTAGAACCATCTGTCGTGATGTCCTTTTTAATGGCAGAACTTTAATAGCTTTCTTCTCTCTCTTGCTCTAATTAGTTATTCAGGTTTTCACTTCTTGGGATTGATTTCGGTAATTTCCTCTAGATCTTCAAATTTATTGTCATAGAATTAGCATATAATCAATTATTTTAATTATTTTCTTATCTCTTTGTATCTGTGATGATGGCTCTTTTTCATTCCCTATCTTGTTTCCTTTTTGTTCTCTCTTTCCTTTAATCAGACTTGAGAGGGGGTTATCCATTTTGTTGAACTCTTGAATTCTTTAAATAAGAATTTCAGCTTGCTGTCCTTTGTTCTCTGAAGGGATGTTAGGCACTAGCTTCCAATACGCAGAGTTGAATGCCTGAATCAGAGAGAATCTGATTCTCTTTCCTTGTTCTTTTTACCTGTGAACCGGAAAGATTCATTGCTTTGCCTCTGGAATTCAGAAGCTTACCAAAATATGCTTGGGTGTAGAATTTGTTAATACTTGCAAGATAGTTACTGGTCTTTCTTTATGTGTAGGAAATCTTCTTGCTTATTCTTTAATTATGGCTTATTTTCCAGCTGTTTCTCCTTCTTCTGAAATTTCTGTTTTCCCTTATGGTGGCCATCTCTTTGTGTCAGCTCTGTGGTTCTGTTTCTTCCCCCGATTGTCCACGCCCTGGCTGGAGTCTCAACACTGACTATCCTACTCTTCACCTAATTCAATTTGTTATGATTTGAGAATCATGTTCATTTGTTTTAATTCCAGACTGTCTTTTGAAGGCTTTTCTTAAATCTCATCAGCTTCTATTATTATTATTATTATTATTATTATTTTGTATAGGTTATAGACTACCTCCTCCAGTAGTGCTAATTTTTTAGATCTTTATTTTTCAAGCTCTGATTGCTTTGTTATTCCTTTCTCTCTCTCTAGCTGTTGTCCTTCTCTGACATATAATTTTTCTTTGTTCCTTGGAGCTCAGGTATAGCTGCTAAGAACCTTCTGTAGTATCATCTCCAAGAGCGCTAGAAGGTCCTGTGGTCTCTGTTCCAGGGGCTGGCCATGGAGCAAATGTAGTTTGTCAGATCCCTATGAAGTCACCACAGGAAGGAAGCTTTCATGTTTAACATCTTCTCATGAACTCCCAACTTCAAAGCTGGAATGGCTTCAAACTCCCCTTCCAGCATTTGAATTGGGATGGACCAGTGGATACAGACATTCCCATAGGGTGGACAATCCCTTGGGGCTAGTTCCCCCAGGATACTCAGTGTTCACATTCTTACCTGAGTCCCTCAGACACTAGTGGCCGGGCTCTCATATGGCCCAGAGGGGAGAAAGCCACTTAACTGCCGGTTACTAACATCTGTCTAGATTAGGTAAGATAGACCAGCTGGAGTTGTGACTGGGATGGAAAGAAGTCAGGACATCTTCCCCAATTCCTGCTCATTTCTGCAAGTCAAAACTCTATCCATCCTTGAAAGGGTGTTTACAAAAACCACTTCCTTGATGAATCCCTTCCTGATCTCCCTGTCCCAGTGAGTCTCAACTGAATGAACTCAGAATCTCCGGAGGAGCTTTAACAATTACCAATATTTGGATCCATTCCCAAAGACTCCAATTTAACAAGCTGGGCTCTGAGAAATTTCAAGACCTTGTGGAGACTGTACCATGCATCCAGGATTGGGTATCCCTGACCTCACTTGATGTGATTGTTCCCTCCCTCTTCCTGACAGCATTCAATCTTTTCCGTATCATTCCATTTGTGTATTCCTGCATCCTCCCACCAGTAAGCTTCTTGAGCTCACATTCACTTATTTGCTCAATAGTTCAGTCATTCACTTCCTCACTTCACTCATTCACTCCTTCATTTATTCATTCAACAAACATTTAGTGTCTACCATACTGCAGGGGGCAGGCTCTGGAAGATTCAAAGATGACTTAAAGTCTTTGTATAAATATATTTACATATTTGTGTGAGTTCAGTGAATGTTTTTCAAATGAAGATGGTCTTTTCCTTATGCTTTTCTCTAACATAAACTGAGAAAAACTTGCTGTGGACTGCTCAACTATCCTGCCCTGAAAAGGGCTTTTGTGAGGGAAGGCGCTATCACAAATCCAATTTCTAAAAATCCAGATGAAAAAAGACTGCAGTGTCAACCGTTGACAGAGACAAATGGGAAAAGCCAGAAAGATCTGTGAATAGGGAAGCCTCAAAAGTCACGTAGCAGGCAGCCTTGCGTTGCTAGCATCTGTGGCTTACTAACCTAGAATTTAAACTCCCCAAAGAAATGGATGGCAAAGCTCCCTTTTCTTGCCATCAATTTCTCTTTTTTTCCAGAACTGGGTATATTCATAGGTACTATATGAATAATGGTTGCTCTGAGTCATGGAAATGAAAAAAAAAAAAACAAACCAAAAACATTTCTAATGACTAAGTTTTTGGCTCAGTCTCCTGTGTGCAGATCACTGCCTACACTGGTTAGGAGGCAGTCCCATGGTGAGGGGAAAGACCACAGGCCCGAGAACTGGGTGATGAAGTTCCAGCATCTCTTCGACATTTCTCTCCATGTCTCATGAGCACCCCTCACACACAACAAGGAGCCCGGCTGATCTCTGTCCATCCTCTGTGAGCATTTATGTGGACAGAGGCTCAAAAACTTGCAGATGGAATGCCAGAGGAAGGGTTGTCTATGAAGAGAGGCTGCTTTGAAGCCAAATTCTACAAGTGCCAAAAAGAACAAGGAAAATTGGCTTCTGAGTTAGAACAACACATGCCACAAAGTTAGAGTCGTTACCCGCCCACCCCCTTAACTTAATTGCATTTAAATTCACATCCCACCTATCTGGAGCCTAGCCAAGAGCCAAGAAAGAAACCAATCGTTGGTGATGGTGAGGGCTCCACCACGAGAACACTCTTGAATTTTGTATCTGAGAAGACCCAGCTTTCATCCAGGATTTTCTCTTCTTTACACACAGTTGCAGCCAGTTGGAGAAAGTGGTGATCCAAGCCTAAGTGGATAGTGATACGTTGGAAGGGAAGTAGAGGATGCTACAGGGATGCGTACTGACAGCCACGAGAAGCAAACAGAAGACAGAATAAAGGAAATGTGCATACAGTGGCATTTCTCCAAGTTTTCAACCCATTCTATTTTCAGTAGATGGGAATGTTTGGCCTCCCACAGCTTCTGACACCTGGCTCAGGATAGATATACCCTCCGTCCCTTCCACAGGTTTGGTTGCCCAGAAAGTAGACTCTGAGATCGAGTTTGGCAGACAAATGATCATGACACGCAGATCGTGGAAGAGAAGGAAACCAGAGTGAACAGAGGGAAAATTGAGGCTACAATGTGATTCAACCATAGACTTGGCCAACTCCATGGGGAAAGCTGGAGCTAGTCCTTCTGAGTTGTCATCAGCCGGATCAAGATGCGGGTGCCTTTATGTTCCTGCATTAATAGTCATTGACTACAGATTGTCTGGGTTCTTTAGATGAAGAGGCTCTTCTGGACGTGCTGACAGAGGAAGGCTCTCTGCCAACAACATTCACATCAGCAGCGGAAGCAAGTCCTTCACTGAAGGAGCACTGGGGGGCACATTGAAGTGCCCACTGTGCTCCTTGACACATATCCTGGAAGACTGGGACATTCTCACCTTCTCTGTGCAGCAGACATTGACTGATGGCTGTGACAGAGATGGCTAATTATCCTGCAAATAACCATCCTAGATATTGGGGTAAGGATAGCAAGGTACTTGGCTACAATGTATTATTTCCTTTTCTTCCTTGTTACTGACGGTAGGAATGTACTTTGACCAAACTAGAAAAAAAACAACAATGTGGTGTGGATGTTCTGAGAAGAATTTTTTAAAGTTTCTGACTCCTCCTTCTTCCTTTCTTTCTCCTTTCTGCTGTTCTGTTACCTGTAGTGTGGACGTGATAGATGACCTCTGGCAGCAATCTTGGACCATGAGGTAGCTCTAAGAATGGGAGCTATGCCCTAGCGAAGTAGGTCAGAAGGACAGGAGCCTGAGTCGCTCTAGAGCTGTCATACCCTACCTGAACTGGACTTCTTTTTATAGAGCAATAAACGTCTATCTTATTTAAACCACTGTTATTTTGAGTTTTCTGTTTTTGCAGCCAAATTTGAACTGACCAGATTCAAAGGTCAAGCTCTCTTGGGGATTTCTTACCATTAAAATGGTGGTTTTTTCTTCCTTCGTAATTCTGAAATCCACCTCCTGTCCATTGCCATTGCCATGTAAGTGGAAGTCCTTATTTTCCCTCCATTCTCTCTTCACCCCCTTCAAAAAATTGTCTATACTACTGCCAGAATGATCTTGGGAGGGACACATTTGATTATGTCAGCCCCATAGTTAAAAACGTTTCAGGACGGCTGTAAATCTAATTTGTTTATGATTGCATACTCTTGTCTTACGAATTGAATATTAGGACCTAAGCACATCCTACTCGCTCTTTGTGTTTATTTTGCTATGCAGTTTATAGTGTGTGTTTGTAAGTGTCCTCAGAACATTGCTGGGAGAAGCACTGGCTGTTCCTGCAGGGAGGAAGCACAGGCTGGCACCATATCCCTTGCAAGCTAGTGGGAGAACATGAGTTTGTGAGTAAGCTGGGAGTTGGGCACACCTGGACCTACCTCTGCACCATAATCCAGCTGCCCCCTCTTCTCCCAATCATGCAATCTTGCCCTTTAATAGAATTTCATTGTCCTCTGAGCTATTCCTTTGTCTCTTCCTCTATGACTGCCCTGAGCATGTGTGACTTTCTGCAATGACATACAGGTTACAGATGCACCCATGAGCCTCCAGCCACATCCAAAGTGCCTCAGGAGAAATTGGGGTTGGTGTTTTTTGGTTTTTTTTTTGTTTTGTTTTTTTGGTTTTCAGAAGTTACCAGTGGGTTCCACAGTATTGTGTTACTATTTCATTATTTTTTATATCCATCACTATATTTCTCCCCCTTGAAGATCTCTCTGACTTCATTTTTTATGTACATTTGTTTAAAAAAAAACACCAAACCCTTTGTTTTGAGGTCATTAAGGAATCCCAAACAGTGGAAAGTTATCATTATCCTGCTCTTCACCCAATTTCCCCCTGTTGTAACATCTTGGCCTAAGTTATGTGCCGTATCATAACCCAGGAAATTGACATCGATATTTTTAATAGTTACTGTTTTCCTTCTTTTTAGACACATCATATACTTATTTAACAGGCAGTAACTTCATACTGTGAATTTGCCATAGAAGATGTGTATCGCACTCTTTTTACTTCTGATGGTGTCTGTTGTATAGACTTCGTGTTCTCCTTGTGATGAAAATAAACTTTCTCTTTATTTAAGAGATAAAAACTTTTCAAGAGCTCCCTTTCCTTCTTGGGATAAAGTCTGGAATTGTTTACGTGGCCTTCAAGCTGCTCTGAGCTCTGGCCCGAACTCCCCACACTTATCCATCACCACTCCTCACCTGGTTCTCCCAGAGCGACTCTCCTGCCTGGAAACCTTGCTCTAATGGGTCTAGATAATTCCTACACATATTTCAAATTAAGCAGAGTCTATAACGCCTCCTAGAAGCGTTAGCTACCCTCTCTCTCTCTCAGTCTGGACTAGATGACTTTTTATTTTTTGTTTTTTTCCTTCCTTAGTGCCTGGCACAGAGTAGATGCCCAATAAGTATCTGTTGAATAAATCAATAAATGAATGACCCTCTGAAAGAGGGTCGGGACAAACTGGCTGCTTGACTTCTGTTACTTAACTCTAGGCTCTGCCATTGGAAGAGATCCTGCCTAATTGCCTTGGTCTGCAATTGGCAGCACCAAGCCCAGTGCATTGCATATATTAGGTGCTCAATATGTGGTGATGGATGGCGAGAGGGAGACCAGTGTGAGCCCAGGTCTGGAGATAGTGGGTTCCAGAACAGTGGGTAGACCATTTGGCTGAGAAGAAAAATCATTTTATGGGCCATTTACTCCATTTGAGCAGTAAGTCTGGCTTATATCACTGGGCATCTCAATTATAGACATTTACTAAGTCCGTCCTGCCCCTACCCTGTTAGAACAAAATGTAAAAGAATCTGCAGCTTCTGCAGCCCTCTATTCCATGAACGTCAGTCATCCCCGGGGGCTCAGCACAGAAGCTCATCAGTAGCTATTCACAGAAACTCCTCAGATCCCAAATTGAAGGGAGTTAGTGTGTTAGATGGGCTTCCAGAAGGGGGAGGGTTGCCTGAGTGCTCATGTAGACCTAAAGTGAGTTCCCGAATAGCTATGTCATCATTAGTACCTGAAAAAGAGAGTTTTAGTCTCATAGCACAGTCTCTTCTTTTATGGGATTATGGAACTCTTGAAGCTGGAGTCCACATACCAGTTCAGAGGAGTGGCTCCTTCATATGCCTGCACCCAGGGCACACACTCCTGCCTGTGAGACGTTTCTGTCCGGGGAGCCAGGGGGTACTCCCCATGGACCAGAGCCAGGGTCACAGGAAATGGACACCCGCAGTTTTGGATCCTGGTTCTGCCTCTCTCTTAATGTGGATTTAGTATCCTCCACTTCTGTGCTGTAAAATAAAGAAATAGGATGGCCCTACCTGATACAGTAGTTTCGAGGATTTTGTGAGGCAATGTATCCTGGGAACTTAGAACAGAGACAGGCACAGGGCAGATGCTCAGGAAATGTTATCTCTTGTCACCATCATCATCGTTATCAAAGAACCATAACTGACCATGAAGTATGAAGGCCCAGAAACAGAAGCAGATGTTCTTGTAGGCAGCTCTCTGAGTTTTTCATTATGTTAGGTCACTGGTGCATGGCTAGAGTTAAGACTAACTCACCACTTGTGGTAGGCAGAAGAATGCCTGCCACTCCCCCTCCACTCAACAATATCCACGTCCTCATCTCTGGAACCTGCGAATGTCATCTTCCATGGCAAAAAAAGACTTCGTAGATGTGATTAAGTTAAGGAACTTGCGATAGGGAGGTTGTCCTGGAGTATCCTCGGGACCATAAATGGCATCATGTGTACCCTGATAAGCAGAGGAGGGAGATTTGGCACACATGGAAGAGAAAGCCATGTGACCACTGAGTGATGAGGTGACAAGCCAAGGAGTGCCATCAGCCATCAGGAGTTGGAGGTGACAAAGAATAGTTTCTCCTTTGGGGCCTCTGCGGAGAGCACGGCCCAGCTGACACCTTGATTTCAGCCCAGGGAGACTGATGTGAGACTCCTGGCCTCCAGAGCTGTGAGCAAATACATTTCTGTTGTTTTAAGTCACCAAGTTGTGGTGATTTGTTACAGTCGCCATGGAAACTAATACACCACTTATCTTAACTATTTGGTTCAAATATTACAACAGCTGTTTATAATTTTTATTTTTGCTGCTTGTTTTTTAAGGTTATTGCCCTCATCCTTTACGTCATTTTGGGGGGGGGAAAGCATGCAAAATTAATGAACCCAAGATTCCGATTACAAGTAGCAAATTTTGGTATCTTTTTCTTTGCATTTACTGAGCAGTAAAATGTTTTCTTTAATATCAATCTTGCAAAGAGTTCCTTGGTGCTTCAGTACAATTTATATTTTAATACTTAATTTGTACTTTGGTCTTTAATAAAGAATCTGAATTTCGAGTATTGCAGAGCTGAGGGTTAGGTAAGAATTATTTTTTTTTTTCTCAGAATAAGTTGTTTGAAAAACCAATTACGTATTACTGACATGTCTGATAAAGTGTTGAAAACAACTGGCTTTTACTTTGCTATGAAGTTTAGATTTCCCACAGTAAAATCATTGGCTAGAAGGCAGGAAGGCCACTTGTTGCTCTTTTTACTTTTCTGGAAAAGGTTTTAGGGACATTTGAGCAGAGTGTTTTAAACTATGTGTACTCAGGGCAGGAACATGGACCCAGAGACCCTGGGACTGGCCACTCCCTCTACCTTCTTTGTCCACCAAGTAAACCCCCTTGTTTGTGTGGTCAGGGGATATCTGTGGGAGATTTAGGTCTTTCCTCCTTGTAAAAATGATGTGCAGTTGATTCTCATTATTCATAGTATTTATATGCTATAAAGTGAGCTCGAACACTGAATTAGCAAATAATGAACCCTGGCTCCTAGGGGAAATGCAGGGTTAGGTTCCTGCAAGCCTCTGGTCACAACATTTTCATCAACTGATCAGTACACAACCTTGTTCTATGTGTCTTCTATTTAAGGACACTTTACTGAATACATATTGTTGATTTGTTAACACTGAACTCAGCCAACAGCACTATGACTCGTGCCTGAATGAAGCTAATTTAACACACATGTTTTCTCCATAAGGTGCACCCCAGCCTTCTTGCGCTGAAGAGCACTAGACAGCCCTTCAGCGCTATACTTGAAGATCCTTTCAAAATCACCAAAAAAAAGGGCACCTGGATGGCTCAGTGGGTTAAAGCAAAGCCTCTACCTTTGGCTCAGGTCATGATCCCAGGGTCCTGGGATAGAGCCCCATCTCGGGTTCTCTGCTCAGCAGGGAGACTACTCCCCACCCCCACCCGCCTGCCTCTCTGCCTATTTGTGATCTCTGTCTGTCAAATAAATAAATAAAAATCTTTTAAAAAATAATAATAAAATAAAATCACCCAAAAAAGTACAAAGATGCAAAAAAACCCCTACAAAACCCATGGCGTTAAATACACCACACACACAAAAGAGACACTATTTACAATACTGAAACAAGCTGAAACATAGCTGAAACAAATAGACACAGGGTTGGTTTGCTTGGCCTCAGCTGGGGAGATGGGTTTCAGTGATTCAACCTCTATGTCACACTGTACATATCTACAAATGTACTTGAAAGTGTTGGTGAGGTTGCAAATTAATTCCAGTGGGTAGGAAAGTTCAAAAACACAGAATCCGTGAATAAGGATGGCATGTCCTCCCTAGCAAGCTGACAAAGTAGGTTTTACCATCAGTGGATGGTTAACTGCGAAGTGACTTTATTCAACATTGTAAACAGCCCATGCTCAGAGCACGATGTGGTTGTTGTTTTTTAAGAAGCTTAGAGTTCAGTTAGGGAACCGAGCGTGGGAACAGATGCCTGTACCTCCGATGAGGTCCCAGAGCCGGTTCGAGTGCCTCGGAGCCCTATGGATTTTTCTGAGACTGGGGGAAGCAAGCCCGTCCTGGAGAATGACATCGCTCTCTCCTGACAGCAGGTGCCTATGAAGGCAAAGGGAGAGTTGGGAGGTGCTGGGTTCCCTAAAGACAGAAGTGGTACTAAGAGAAGAGAAAGAAAAAAGGGAACATAGCCATGTTTGCTTTCTTCACAATTTTGTTTGGAGTCCACACTCTGTGTGCTATGAACAGTTGTAGAAAGGTTTTAAATATCGTTATAAGCAGATGAATTTTCCTTGACAGAGTCACAGGAGAAAATCAAACACAAAGAGGGTTCAGTTTGGCAACAGCAAAATGCCCTGTGGAATGATCTGACTTCCTGAATATATTTGTTAGTACACAGGATCTAGAGCTAAAAGGGGTCTGGGATCTTCTCAGGTCTCATTTTTGCATTTTCCAGAAAGGATAGAGAAATTGCCTCAGGTCTAAGAGCAGCACAACTAGAACTAGGGTCTCCTAATGTCAGTTTCCACAAGGCATCATTTTAAAATACAGACTTTATGTTTTAGAACGGTTTTAGGTCCGTGACAAAACTGAGCAGAAAGTGCAGAATTTCACATCTACCCTGCCCCAATCCTCCCTCTTTACCCACACCCCCCATCAGAGGGGTCCATTTGTTAAAATCCATGAGTGTATGTACCTTGGCACATGGTTATCACCCAAAAGTCCTTGCTTTATATTCGGGTTCACTTTGGGTGACATATATTCTACAGTTTTTGACAGACATATAATGACAGGCACCCACCCTGACAATATCATCTGGAGTAGTTTCACTGCCCTAAAAAAACCTCTGTGTCCCAGAGGTTCATCCCCAACTCACCCCTAACCTTTGACAACCACTGACCATTTGCCATCCCTATATATTCTTGGGTGAGGTGTCTGTAATGGTCTTTGGCCTATCTTTTAATCAGGTTGTTTGTTTTCTCATTGTTGAGTTTTAAGAGTTCTTTGTATATTTTGGATCCAGGTATATCTGATATAAATATACATATCAGATATGTCTTTGGCAAATATTTTCTCCCAGTCTGTGGTGTGCCTTCTCATTTTCTTGAACCTGCATCCTTTTTTTTAGCGTGGTGTAAGTGTTTCATGGGTATTACTCAAAGAATGAGTCAGTTAATAGCCCTTTATCTCTGAAATTAAACTAGAAGACTAAGATTCTGTTCTAGGTGCTAGCTACATGTGGGTGTTCATTCTGTTCATTCATCAAAATGTATACATTTTCCTCTATGTAGGTTATAGACCTCAAAAAAGAAAAAAAAGCAGAAAAGTAGAAATCCCCAGGAAAGTACAATTTGAAAGACAGAGTTCCAGTTTATAGGAAATGTCTCCCCTTCTGAGGGAGAGGACATTAGAATTTTAAAGGAGACTTTGACATAATCTTGTCCAATTTTCATGTCTCGCAGATGACAAAACTGAATTATAAGGAGACAATCTGACCTGTCACTTCAACTTGTGCCTTTCAGTGAGAGCAGAGTCTGAACACTGAACCAATAGACCTGGAACAGGAGGGACCTGCACTTTGAGCCTCAATGTTCTCCTTGGGATAATGGTGATGATAACAATACACCCATCTCACGGGGTTGTAAAGAGGTTTAAATAAATAATGTACGGGAAGCAGCAAGCTTGTGCTGTTGACGCAGCAAATGGCTGTTGGTGACGTCTGTTCTCAAGCACAGCACTTTGCATGTAGGATTTGTCTAATAAATACTTGCTGAATTCTAGTCTATATTTTCACTTGGTAAGAGGGAGGGGGGAGGGGTGGTAGTGATTTCAGCATTCACACCCAGGTTCAAATAGGATGGCACCTGCTCAAAAAATTTCTAAGTTCTGCCTGGAATCTAAAATAACAGTAAGCTACAGGAGCGTATATTTCCAAATAAATGGATGATATTATCTCCAGGATCTTAAAACGTTAATATTTACACAGTGAATGTTCAGAATTTGCTTTGCATCCCAAGACCCCACCAGCCACTTTCATGCTCTTTTTCCCCAAACCACTGCTCTCATTCCAGCCTGAGACTCCACAGCCGCTTCTGGAGGTCGGGTCCTGGTGCCGGTGTGGGGGAGGCAGGAGCTACCAAGCAGCCTTTGAGGGAAACTTGAGGCAGAGGCTGATCTCCTGTGTCTATTGTTCGGAGGGCTTTGTGTTTTCGTATTTTAAACTACTGGGGCGCCTGGGTGGCTCAGTGGGTTAAGTGTCTGCATTCGGCTCAGATCATGATCCTGGGCTCCTGGGATCAAGCCCCACATCAGGCTCCTTGCTCAGTGGGGAGCCTGCTTCTCCCTCTCCCTGCCCCTCTGCCTACTTGTGATCTCTCTCTCTCTCTCCCCCTCTGTGTCAAATGAATACATTTAAAAAATCTTTAAAAAGTAAAATAAAACAAACATCTACTAGTGTGACTTTATTTAAAATATTTAAAACATTTAAATATTAAAACATTTAAAATACACTACATTAAAAAAAAACAAAACACCCTCTTGGCGTTTCCTGCTTTCTACCAGAAGCTTGAAAGACAGAAAGTGACTTAGAGCCTCCCCCAGCCTCCAAAAGACCCTGTCCCAACCCCAACAGTAGAAAATAATAATAATGCAGCAACCGGGGGCACTTACTGAGCAGAAAAGCAGAGGGGTGGTGAAGAATGTGGGCTCTGGGACCTATTACCCACATTCAACACCAGCTTCATTCTGGCTAGTGACCTCTGAGACGTTCCTGCAGGTCTCACTTTGAACTTGAGATTATTAGTAACAAAATCTCCTTCATAAGGCGGTCACAAGGCTCATAGGTGTTAAAATACAATGCACTTAGGCTAGAGCCCAACACTTAATCAGCACACAATAAGCAGTCGTATATAGCTGAATAATATTTTTTAACTTCCAAACGGGTTCCCTGGACCCTAGCCACCACTGAAGGAGCTAGGCTGCATTGTCATTCTAATTTTATAGATAAGAACAGAGGCTTAAAGAGAGGAACTAACCAGCCCTGGGTGACACTGCCAGTAAGCTGGAGAACGGCCTTGTTGACGTCAAGTCCATGTGTAGGACAGCTCTGCCTTGCTGCATTATTGACAATAGCGGAAAATTGAGAAACAACCTAAAAACCTAATAAGAGTGAAGGGTTAAATAAACTATGTACATCTGCATGATGAAATGCAGCAATAAAAGCCACATTTGTAAACTGGGCTTGGTGGCCCGGCCATTCGCTGCCTCCCCTGCAAGGCCAGGCGTGCGCACTCGGGGACAGTGCTGAGCATCACGGGGACTCCCGTCCTGGGAGACCTCCGACCCTCGTCTTGCTGAGATTCTGAGAACGGAGGCCCCCATGGGCAATGCCTGCTTCCCTTCCATGCTGTCGTATAATCTCCATTCTCTCCAAAATCTTCCCCAGCCTTCCTCTGCCTCCAGGAAACCTCGGAAATGACCTCTGCCCAGGAGTAGCTCTCCTCCTGCTGCTCCAGTTTTGCAGTTACTGGATGCATTTGCAGTTGACTCCGGGACGAGTGTCTTCACACAAGGACGTCAGTGCTCGGAGGACAGGAGGTATTGTGTCTTATATTCTTGGTCCACTCCCAGGCCCTAATACAGTGAATTCAATAAATAATGTAGAATAATGAGAGCTAACGTTCATTAACAGCTTGCTATATCCTCAGCCCTGTGCTAAGCATTTTATGTGGTTTCAGGATGCCAAGACAAACAGAAGAAAACAGGAGAAGGATCACGTTTTCCCTCACCTCTCTTCCTTCACCCCTGCAGGAGAGGCCAGCAGAGCGCTTAAGGGACAGCAGATTCCAGCCAGGTCCAGAATACAGGGGAAGCTTATGAGGAGGGGCTACGACCTTGCCATGTCGCTTCAATTCCCTAAGCCCTATTTAACCTCACTTGTAAGAGAAGGATAGTATTAGTGAGTTACCCTCTCATGGGATTCTTGGGAGGATTAAAGAGATAATGCAGATGCTCACTGTTTAGCACAGCACAGGCACATATTAATCAAACACTAGCACTATTTCTGGGGAAATGGGACAAGGGTCCCCCCATCAAGGCTGTGGGGCAGAGATATTAAGAGTGTGCTATTCTGCCATATCTCCAATCCTAACAACGGCAAGAGAGTACAGGACGGATTCTAACCAGCCTCCCCCAAGTGTAGGCTAGTGGAACAAGAGGGAGCAGGTTAACCAGCAACGAACAGTCTAGAGCTGTCACGCATCTGCTCCTACTCAGGGATCTTGAGAATATTCTGAAAATTTTGGTGACTGAGGTAAGGGGGCTTTTGAATATTCCCCCTCTGGCCTGGTGGCAACTGTTTCTTAAGCCTGGAGTGACGAGGGGGCGTGGTTGAGTCCCTGGCCGCCCCACCCTCCTCTGCCTTCAGCCCAGGCTGTTGGGAGAGTTTTACTGGTGCTGGGTTGAGGCAGGCCAAGTGGGGAGAGTATTCAGAATGGGACATCCGGCAGCTGGATGGATGCAACAGAGGTGGGACTTAATTCTATGCCAGCAGTGAAGAGGTAACTCATGGTATTCATTTCATCCTCCGGGCTATAAGCGTGAAACAGGTACCGTCATTTCTATTAATGTCCTTTTTGGAGACGGAGGAAACCGAGGCACTCAACAGCTTGATGACTTGGCTGAGGTCATTACGTTAGGAAGAGCTAGAATCCCAATCCAGGCAGAGTGGTGCCAGAGCCCGCGTTCCTACCCACCAGGCGCGCGAGTGCGTGTGTGCGTGCTTGGGGGAGGGAGGGGGGCGCAGATTACAAGCCTATCACGTGTGAGTGGCTGCGGCAGGCGTCCCCGCCCAGTCCTGTCTATTGAGTCTTTCGGCCCTCCTTGCCTCCTACATACAGTTCAGCAAAGCAGCTGTTCCCTCCCCCACCCATGTACCCTCTTCTCCTTCACTTTGACCTTCATACTCTTCCCCACACTCTCACCTTGGAGTTAGGGCTGCCCTGAGGCAGGACAAGGAGCAGAAAGCTAACGTCACACAAACTTTTGGTGACTTTCACTGAGATACACACACACACACACACACACACACACATTTTAAATTTATTTTTTATTATTATTATTTTTTTAATTGGCCACAGTATCTTCAGGGCTGAAGGCGGGCGGAGGATGTGGATCCCACACCACACGGCGGGATGGCAGCTCACCCCTTACAGAGGGCCCCAGCAGTCTTACCACAGAAGGATAAACCAGCCAAGGTAAGAGCATCTTTCCCAAGCCGTGGCCTTGGTTATTTATAAAGTGTTTTGCCAAAATGTAGTAGATTTGCTCTGTTTTAGGCATTAAAGTTAAGTTGGTAAGGAGACCAGAGAGCAGGGTCTGAGGTTTATGCACAAGAGATGTTGGTTTGGTCTGGGGTTCAAGCTGACGGAAGCTCAAGAAATTCCATACTAGCAGCAACCCTCTGGGGCTAGTTTGGTGGTTCCAGACCTGTCCTACCCTCATCATAGGCCCGGGTTCATTTTGTCTGGTGTCTGTGATCTCTGTGTTCTTCCTTGGAAGGAGCAGAGGGCTGATGGGACAGGAGATTTCAGAAGCAGACCTTGTGTTGACATCTTATTGCCAAGCTTATCTTCAAGAGACAAAACACCCTGCTGATTTATTATGACATCCCCGCCTTTGGCAGCCGCTGAAAGACAGGTGCATTGTGTGGCACGGAGGGGAAATAGAAGGTGAGGCAATGCAGCTTTTGCCTGGGGGCCTTCGGGTAAATTGCTTTTATTTGCATAGCTGATGTGAAGACTGAAAGCCCTGTGTTCTTCCTGGCCAGAACAATGAAAGCTAATCCACAAGAAGGCCTACTTTTGAGTGAACTTCAGATCTGTTCACCCCATCTGCTCTTTTCAGCCCCTTCTCCTGCTAGCACCCTATAGGAGTGTAGTTTCTTGTTCCTGGAGCCCAGAGCTGAAGGCAAGACACCTTTCAAACCTTTTGGCCTAAGTACTCATTAGGGTCCACTGAGAATATGCCCAGGGGAGATGGGGGACTTGGAGGTACAGCAAAGATGCTCAGAATTCGACGGCCCCTCCACGCCCAGAGAGGGGAGAGGAAACACAATTTAACACGAGCGGGGGACATACTCAAGAGCCACATGAAGTCCTGTGTGGCTGCTATTGTTGCTTTAAATTGGATTGACCATCCAAAATAAAGTAAATTTGGGGGGCGCCTGGGTGGCTCAGTCGTTAAACATCTGTCTTCGGCTCAGGTCATGATCCCAGGGTCCTGGGATCAAGCCCTGCATCAGGCTCCCTGCTCAGCAGACTCCCTGCTTCTTACTCTTCTGCTTCCCCTGCTTGTGTTCCTTCTCTCACTGTCTCTGTCTTCTAAATAAATAAATAAAAATCTTTAAAAATATATATAGTAAATTTTGAAAATTATGAAATAGTTCAGATATGTAAAAAGGCAGAGAGATTGTTATCATGAATAGCAGTTCACTAACTATCCATCTTTAATAATTAGATATTCTGAGATGGCTGAAGCCCCCTCTATGTACCGTATTCAGATGATATTGACTTCATTCCATTGTGGAGGCAGCCCTGTGCTGGCCTTAGTGTTTACTAGTCCATCAGTGTCTTTAAATTTTTATTACACCTATAAGAACCCCTGTATGACACATTTTCTGCTTTCATTTATTTAAAAACATTATATCAGGGGCGCCTGGGTGGCTCAGTGGGTTGAACCTCTGCCTTAGGCTCAGGTCATGATCTCAGGGTCCTGGGATCGAGTCCCGCATCGGGCTCTCTGTTTGGCAGGGAGCCTGCTTCCTCCTCTCTCTCTCTGCCTGCTTCTCTGCCTATTTGTGATCTTGCTCTGTCAAATAAATAAATAAAATCTTTAAAAAAATAAAAAATAAAAAGATAAAAACATTATATCAGAGAGATCATATGATAATTCACAGACCTGTACCCCTGGGGCAAAGAATACATTGTATGTTAATTAAAATAATTAAAAAATATTATCTAAATGGAATTATGGATCATATAGCCTTCTGAGACTTGCTTTTATTATTAAGCTTCAAAAAAGAGACCCATCATGCTAACACATGAAATTCCAGTTCATTTATTTATCCTCTTTTACTGCTATAGTGTATCCCATTGGATGACCATACTACTTATTTATTCATGTTTCTGTTGATCAATAGTTAGGTTATTACGTTTTTCTTTGTTTGCTCTTCCAGTCATTGATCTGTGCTGGGCAGAGGGGCAAGGGTTTCTCTGGGAGTGCCTATAAGGAATAGAATCTCTGAGTGACAAGGTGGGGGCCATCTTGAGTTTCGTGAGCCAGAGTGACCTCAAACATGGTTGATACCAGTCGGAACTCCTGATAGTGGGAGGACTTGCATTTTTCATATTCTGGTCAACATACAGTTTTGTCAGGTGTTTTAATTTTTGCTGATAGGATGGTTGGAAACTGGTATCTTACTGAAGCATGAGGTTATAGTTTCCTGATGACTGGTAAACAGGAGCATGTTCTCACATGCTTATTGACCATTTGGATTTTCTCTTTTGTGAATTGCCTGTCCGTTGACCTTGCTTGTTCTTTAACTCCCTCATTTGTCTTTCTGTAAATATATGTATGGCTTCCTATATATTGTGGACTCTTTTGAAAATACCTTTTTTCAGTTTCTAACTCGTCTTTTAATTTTTTCATAATGTTTGAGAATTTTGTGTAGTCATGCTAAAATATACAGAACATAAAATTTACTATTTTTACCATGTTGAAGAGGACTGTTCTGGGGCATTGTTGTGGGTCATCACCATCATTGACCTCCAGAGCTTTTGAATTTTTCCCAACTGAAACTCTGTGCCCATTAATAATGTTTGTGCTTTTGATGCACTCAAATTTATCAGTCTTTTCTTTTCTGGGTTGAACTTTGTGCATGTCTTTTAAATCCTTCATAAAAATATTCTCCTGTATGTCCTTCTAAAAGTTTTAAAGATTTGCTCTTCACTTTTATATCTTGATCCATCTGAAATTAAATTTAGAGAATTGGGAGAAGTGGAGGTCTATTTCCCATTTTTTTTTTCCACACAGATAACCAATAGTTCCAGCATCATTTTATTGGTTAGACCATCTTTTTCTCTCTTATCTTCAATTTAAATTCTGTCAAATATTATTTCTGTATATGCAAGGATCTATTTCTGAGCTCTTTATTCTTTTCTATTGGTCTGTTTTTCTCTCCTGATGCCAAACCACATTGTCTTATTTGCTATAGATAATTAAAAGCACCTTTTTTCCTCCATGACTCCACCACCTAATTCTTTTTCAAAATTGCCTTGGTTATTCTTAGCTCACTGCTTTTTCATAAATTCTAGAACCAGCTTGTCAAAACCCATAAAAATTTCTCTCAGAAGTTTGATTGAGTTGTATTGAATTCAAAGGTTAAGTTGAAGAAAATTAAGTATTCTTATCCATGAATATGGTCTATTTCTCTGATTATTTAGGTCTTCTTTAATGTTCTTCTATAAAGCTCTATAACAAATTCTTATATAACTTTTGTTATATTTATTCATAGATACTTTATACTTTATATTTCACATTACTATCATAAATCACATCTTTTTAAAGTTATATCTCAAAGAAATGCGATTTTATGTAGGTTGGACTTATATCCTGCAATCTAGCTGAACTCTGCTAGCTCTAATAATTTTTATAATGAAGACACAGATGTTAATTAATCTGTCCCAAATCAGACAGTGAATAATCATCTACCTTTCTGTGGGGGTGCAGAAATAATGTCAAGATGAGAATTTGCATGGTATTTAGTTCAAGTTTAGTTTTCTATTTCTCTGAGTCATTTGTTTGTAAGATCTTAAGGATTCATTGAAAGACTCCTGGGGGCTCATTTAAGTGCTGCAAGGTTTGGAGAAGGAAGGAGGCGTATGCAAAGAAGTGTGGACTCATCCCAGAGAAGGAAGGGACCTTGAGGTAAATCTAGTCCTCTCTGCCTAAATAACACAAAAATCTATTCTGAAAGTGTCCCCTATGAAGTCATTTATCCATTCAACACATGTTCTTTGAGAACCTTCTAAAAGGCAGGCCCCATACAGAATGTTGCGAAACAGCAGTGAGCAAACCCTTCAAGACCTTTATACTTTACAGGGACAGAGTGTAGTGAATAATCACACAAATATATAACTGTGAATGGGCACAGTGTCATGAAAGGATATAAATGGGGTTGTGAGAGCATGTAGGGTGGGGTGGGGCAACCTGACTTCCTGAGGGGGTGATAGAACATTTCTAGGCCCTGAGGTGAAAAAGAACTTGTTTGGTGCAAGGAAGAAGTCTGCTGTGGCCAGATAAAATCAAGCTGGAAACCCACTGGAGTTAGTTCGGTGTTGAGATGCACCTGAATCATCTCATTGAACCCTGGCAGCACGAGGACTACTGTCATCACCGGTGGGGGCCCCATGAAGCTGAGGGTCGGAGAGGTTAGAAACCACTCAAGCCTACAGAGTTGGTTCAGTGGTAGAGCTGAGATTCCAAGCTGGCTGTAAGTTGCAGCTACCATCTGTTACTGCTGTGGGAGAGGGTGGGAGAAGAGGGTTGAGTCCCCCAGCCACAATGTGGAAGATCCCAGTAAAAGGAACAGGAAGTGGGATGTGGGCTGTGAGCCCTGAGCCAGGAGGCTGGCATGTCTTCTTTCAATCTCAAATCTTGTGCTTACCTTCTCTGTTTGGAAGACATCCTTTGTCTCTTCCAAGACTCTAGGATGATTTTACACAGGATTTTGGAAAAGTCATGTGATTTCTCAGAATCTCTGTTTTCTCCTCAGTAAAACCAGAACAATACCTCTCACTGAGGTGATACCTACAGAAGGGTATTGCAAACTTTAAAGAGATTGACAGACACCAGCCGTCTCTGGGATTACCTTCTCACGAGGCAGTCCACTCATTTGGGGGGCAATTCTCCATGTCGGAAGGTGTTTCTTCATTTTGACCCGAGATTGGCTTCCCTGTATCTCCCTTCTACTCTGATCAGAGCTGTTGGACACTAAACTTCACCATGTTGCGCTCTCTCTCCCATGACAGAGCTTCAAGCATCCTGGACGGCTGTCGAGCCCCCACAGGGGCCTCTCTCCATGCCGGACACCACCAGCCCCTTTAAGTACTCCTCAGCTGGTGTGCATTCTGCCCTTCAGCCTCTCTGGAGGTTGCTTGGATTGACAGTAGCTGGGTTAAAATGTGGCCCACAGATCCCAACTCAAGATTCCAGGTGTCATGTGACAAGCATGACCTTTCCCTCACTGCCAAAGTCACGTGGCTTCATTTCACTTTTTAAAAGGCCTCATAAATTGGGAGAGATTTTACTGGAAATTTGACAGGTTTGAATAAAAAGGTAAATTTGGGGTAAGGTGGAGGAGTGAAGGATGGTGGGAAGAGTTTCTGTTTACTTTTGTGGATCATGAAAAAAAGTTCATTCAAATGATGTGATGCTGTTTTCCAATATCACCTCAAAAAATGAGTTCTGACACTTTTGAAACTTCAAACTTAATGCCAAGAGCCTTTGATAAAGTGAATGTGTTGTCTAAGTAAGTCGAAAAATAAAAAGTGAGAGAATGCATTTCCACCTGTCTCCATCAGGGAATTCCTTCTTTTCAATTTGAATTTGAGAAGAGAACATTTATTATGTCCAAGGTGGGAATACTTCAGGTGGGTTGTTTTGTGTGTGTGTGTTGGGGAGGGGGTTTATCACTGATGCTTGCCGCAAATCTACTAACTAGAAACCAAGAGATTTGATTAAATTTTAGCCCAATGGGGTGCTTAGATAGTTATAGATGAGGTGCACATAAAATCAACTGTAGTATCCAGATACTTTTCCATAACATAAAACCCAGATACAAGTAATGAAAAATTCCCTTTGGCTTCATTTCTCAACACGCTGTCCTCACATTAGTAGATGCTGTGCGTGCTTTCTCTTCTCCACTGGTAGCATTACGACATTTTCTTTTCCATGCGATCAAGATTTAATAACTTTAAGCCCAGTCAACATAGCATTTCTGAGAGCTCAGGCTCCATTTCATATGCTTCAGGGCAGCTGAATAGACTTCTTGGAGGAGATGCCAGACATGTATGATGCTAATTTAGTTGAAATAAAACAAGAAGCTCAGAAAAATGATTTTTGCTTAAACCAGTCCTTCTGGCCTTAGCAATTCCAGTTGTCCAGCCACTGACTGCCTTGGAAAATGGGCTGGGGCAGGCTGTGGGCCTTGGCCCTTGGAGGTGATCTTCCCCAGAGATTCCCAGAAAGGGACTCATCAGGGTGAGAAAGCCAAAGCTGGATTTCGGATGACCCCAAAGCCAAGTGACCCCATTTCACACAAAGGCATGTTCTTACTAATAAGTTGGGTACTGGAGACTCAGGCTGCATTTTCTCCATAGAAGTATAAGGACCAAATACTGAAGTTTTAAATTAATTAATCAATTAACTAAATATTTACCAAGAACATATCATGATCATCCTTTCAAAGCCCATGACCCTCAGTACATCTCAGCTAAAGCTGGAAAGGTTTTTAGAAGCTGCTGTTTCCATGTCCACACAGCTAACAGTTGGCCAAGGCTCCCCAGAGTCCCAAGTGATATTTGAAAAAGCTGCCATGCTACCCTTAAACCTTTGCTTTTTCTAAACTAAACATCCAAAGGGAGCCAACAGGACGTTGTTTTTCAGACCCTTCTCTAGATAGGGAAGTCAGTCCTGAAATGTGGGGCTTGCAATTCATCATAAAGCTTGAAATGGACTGGGCTAGTAGGAGGGGCTGGCTGGCTGTTAGCTCCCTTTCTCCTGGGATTCTGCTCTGACGCAGAGGAAAAACGTATTTGCTTTGGGAAGTCACATCTGACCTTGAGGTCACCTTTGGTTGGGCAACCCACACTCAGGGACACATTAAAAGCGAAACGTCCGCGATGGCCACACCACCCCTGATCTTTACCAGTAACAGGGGCAAATTTGTAATGGGAAGACAGAAAGGGAGAGGGATGGGATACACATGTAGGGGAAGTCAGCACAGCGCTGGGCATCAAGCTCTGTACTCCATAAACCTAACTTCTTTCTACTGTCACAGGGAACCTAGGAACCAAGTATCATTTTATTTCCTGTGTGTATTTGTTTGGAAAGAGTTTGGCTACAAATAACAGACAAACTGGAGGAGGAAACCTAAAGAGATAAGGATCTATTTGCCTTGTGATTTATTTTGCAAGTCTGGGGTGGGCAGCCCAGGGCTTGCTGGGAACCCTGTGAGGCCATCAGAGACCAGCCGTCCTTACAGGAGAAGCCTTTGTCCTCATGTGTCCCCTCACAAACACAGGATGGCCTGCTGTCCCTTTCGGCATCATGTCCACCTTCTGGGGGGAAGAGGAGAAAAGTCCATAAGGCAAGGGGAGCAGTTCATGCCAGCCTAGGCTGTCCTTTTAAGAAACAACTTCTAATTTAGCCACACTCACTGATCCCTCCTTAACAGCTCGCAGTCCAGAACTTACCAAATGGGAGAGCGAGACGATGAAAAATTTATCTGGACACATATCAGCTCCAAACAAAATCTGGGAGGGTTTGAAGGGTAAAGAAAAATGGGAAAAGGCTGTGGGATGAGGAATAGCAGTCTGCCCCTCTGTGTTGCAAATGAAATACCAGGCCCAGAGACGTACAGTAACTCTTTCATGTCCACCTGCCAGATGGTTAGAGGACGGCTGAGCGGAGACTCAAAGCCAGACCCCTCGAGGTTGAAAGCTCTAGCTCTTTCTACTGGGCCGTGTGGTCTTGGAACATGCCCCAAACGGATGTCCCTTCCTAATGCTGTCGGGAAGCAGGTACTTTCTGGCTCCAAGTCATCTTACAGACGGGGGAATGGAGGCACGGAGAGATTACGAGACTTCAGCACAGAGGATTTGGACCCAAGCAGTCGCTATAAAAAAGAAACACAGCAGTAGCAACATCAGTCTGAACAACTTAATGTCTGTAGTACAACGAGGGAGAGAGAATGGGAAAAGGAAGGGGGGCGTGGAGAACTCTGAAGAGAAGGGAAGACATGTGAATTAACATGAGCAGGAAGGAGAAAGCAGATACGAAGAAGACTGATAGTAGCTGTCTCTGGGCCATGAGCTGCTTCCAGCCTCATAGCTGGCATGGGGGACGGGGAGGGGGGGATCCTGCCACTCACACTGGCACTTGCCGGAAAGGACTGGTTCGAGGATGTAGACCAATACATTAAAAATATATGTAGTCAGGGAGTGCCTGGTGGCTCAGTTGGTTAAGCGTCTGACTCTTGATTTCAGCTCAGGTCATGATCTCGGGGTCCTGGGATGGAGCCCTGCATGGGCTCTACGCTCATCCCACAATCTGCGTGAGAGTCTCTCTTCCTCCCTCTGCCCTGCCCCTGTGCCCTCCCTCTCTCTCTCTCTCTCTCTGTAAACAAATCAGTAAATAAAATCTTAAATAGATATATATGACTATATATATATAGAGAGAGAGAGAGAGAGAGAGAGAGGGAGAGTTACTGAAACCCTGTGAATGGTTTCAAAGTTCTTCAGGTTGGATGTCCTTAGTTATTCTGAAGAAACTCATTTTGGCTTTAATATTTTCAGTGTAATGACCATACAGATTTAGTTGTTTTTTTTTTTAATTTATTTATTTGTCAGAGAGAGAGGGAGTGAGCACAGGCAGACAGAGAGGCAGACAGAGGCAGAGGGAGAAGCAGGCTCCCCACCGAGCAAAGAGCCCGATGTGGGACTCGATCCCAGGACGCTGGGATCATGACCCGAGCCGAAGGCAGCCGCTCAACCAACTGAGCCACCCAGGCGTCCCCAGATTTAGTTTATATCAGAAATACCTATTTGTAAAATTAAAAAAAAAAAAAAAAAGAAATACCCATTTGTCCTCCAAAGAGGTACCTAGGCAGAGACAGACGACCCTAAGATCACCAGGCTTTTATTTAGTGGCAACTTTAGAGGGACCAGCGCTGTGATAAATGCTTCACATTTGTCATCTCATTGAGTCCTGGCCCAATCTCTGGGGAGAGATTTCCTGTTTTCCTCTCTTCTCAGCTGAGAACCGTGAGGCTCAGTGAAGTGAAGTGACTTGCCCCCAAACACAGCCCTATGTAAGGGGCCGGGCTGGGGCCATAATCTGGATCCTTCCACGTACCCCGTGGCCCCGTTTGGGTGTGCACCGGTGACAGCAGGATAGAGATGGGGTCCAGGGCCGGCAGACTGGCAGGTGGATAGCCCATGCGTGCGCCAGTGCAGCTGAATTTTGGAAGCTAAATGAAAGATACTATATTCTTCTCTCCTCGTTCATATTTTAATTCAGACCAACATGTTAGCCTGTAGAGATATTTTTAGACTACAAAACCAGTACGACTCTGAGGATTAAGCTGCTTTAATTCTCGCGGACTTCCCTCCATCTGACAGACAGGGCATATCTTTATGTAAAATTAAAAGCTAATAAAAGTAAGAAAAAATTTTTTTTCTTGTTTGGCAGTAAAGTTGCTTTCTTCCAGTTGTTTGAAAAGGAAACACGCTGTGCTCGTCTCTGAAAACCAGGAAGCCTGGAGAGAAATTTATGACTTTCCAACAAAAATTTAGAGGTTGAAGGATTTGGCAGTTTGCAAGGAACACAGAGCTAAGCCTGTGAGAAAGGCTCTTCCAAAGGTCCTGGCCTCAAGTGCCAAGGTCTCTTTCAAGAGTCTCTGAAGAAGCTCCTAGGTGTCTGAATGGGCCAGGGTGGGGGGTGGGGGTGGGAATGAGACCCGTCTCCACCAGGAGCTGGTGTCTGCGAGACTGTGCGCTTTCCCACACAAATGTGCTCAGCCAGTATGGGAGCCAGGCATTTCCTGTGCGCCACAGGTTCTGTGAGCCTTCTTCTCCCCCCACTTCTCAGGGAATTATCCAAGATTTGTAGCCAACAGCCTCTGCCGCATTTTCTCTCAGCTCTTAGTCACACTTCCATATATGGAAATCCTTATCACATAGCTAACTCCCTGGCTAGGACATTTTTGTAGGAAGTGTTCTGTGTGCTATGGGCTTTACAAACTCAGTAATGCTAAGGGTGGAATGGCAACAGCAGTAACGTGTGTGTGTGTGTGTGTGTGTGTGTGTTTAAAGAGCTCTGATTGCTGCTAGAACTTATGTATCAAACTTAAGCTGGAGGTTTCATCCTCTTCAGTAGTTGTTGGATAGCAAAGTGAATTTTAACTATTTAGAAAGGCATGTCCATGGGGCACCTGGGTGGCTCAGTCGGTTAAGCATTGGCCTTTGGCTCTGGGCATGATCCCAGGGTTCTGGGATGGAGCCCCGAGTCCGGCTCTCTGCTCAGCGGTGAGTGTGCTTTTCCCTCCCCTCTGCCTGCCACTCTGCCTGCTTGTGTACTCTCTCTATCTGTCAAACAAATGAATAAATAAAAAGAAAAGAAAAAGAAAGGGATGCCCACATATTGCCCAGAAGCAAAGCAGCATGATAGGAGATTTCCCCCACAATAAAGGATTTCAAATCCCCTCCACGTATGGGCACTTTCTCGGGCTAGGCAGCAACTGCACAGGGGCAGACAGAATTACTCGGTCACAAGGTTAGTCCAGATTGAATAAACAAAGAGGAGCCCTGCGCAGAGTGGACTTTGAGCAGATGCTCTCGCCTTGCAGGGAGTGTGGGGGGGGCCCCCCCGAGCTTGCGCCCCTCTGGCTGGCTTATTTTATGCAATGAATTATGTGGTTAGTTCAGAGAGCTGTCACATCTTTTTGCTCTCCTGCAATTAATTCCTCTTACCTGAGGTGCCAAAGGACAAGTTGTTTGCTTGAGAATACATAGCTAACACTGCTCCTGATTCAAAAACTCTCACTGGCTCCCATTATTCAAATCCAAACTTTCCTTAGAAACAGAATTTAAGGTGTAACTGTTAATAAAATTTAGATCCTCAGGTACCTGTGGGTAGGCACCATGGGGGGCAAAGGTGAATAAGAGGTAATCTTGCAAAACTGCAGGATGGGGCGCCTGGGTGGCTCAGTGAGGTAAAGCCTCTGCCTTCGGCTCAGGTCATGATCCCAGGGTCCTGGGATCATGGCCTCTGCCTTCGGCTCAGGTCATGATCCCAGGGTCCTGGGATCAAGCCCCGCATCAGGCTCTCTGCTCAGCAGGGAGCCTGCTTCCCCCTCTCTCTTTGCCTCTCTGCCTACTGTGATCTCCCGTCTGTCAAATAAATAAAATCTAAAACAAAACAAAACAAAACAAAAACTGCAGGACAAGCCAGGGAACCTGTCACAATACAAATAACTAATAATAACAATGATAATAATTGTGGTAATATAAGTATCTTAGCTCAGGCTGCTGGGATAAAATTCTATAGACCAGGTGGCTTAAATATAGACTTTCATTGCTTATAGATCTGGAAAGTCCAAGGTCAAGGTGCCAGCTGATTCAGTTCCCAGTGAGAGACTGCTTTTCCCTGTACATGCGTGAGAAGAGAGATGGAGATCTTGCTCTTCTGCTTCTTCAAAGGGCACCAATCCCAGCTTGAGGATCTCTCCAGACCTCATCTAAACCTAATTGCCTCCCGAAGGTCTCATGTCCAAATACCATCACATCAGAGGTTAGGGTTTCAACATAGGAGTTTCCAGGGGACACAAACGTTCAGTCCTTCATAATAAGTGAAGGAGGAAGGGAGATGGACCAGACCGGGCAGCACTGAGGTGGGATTAGATTTGAAAACACATCTTTGCCAACGGTCTCTTTTCCATTCACTTGTTCCTGGGTCTATGTGTAGCTTCCTCCTGCAACTCCTGGTGCTTCAGAGAGAAGAAGTAGGATGTGTTTGTGACCTCTGGCAGACTTTCAGTCTGAAAGGCTAAAAGGGGGTGGAGTTGTGGGTGAGGCCAGGGTTGTGGGGGCCGAGGTTGAGGCGGGGGCTTGTGGAAAACCAACACAATGTCATTGACAATGGCCCTGGATGGGATTTTCTAAATTCCCTTCAGCGAAGATGGGCTGTTGGTACATTTTTCCTGGACCCAGAAAGTACTTTTTCTGAGATGTCTGAATTCTTGAGACCCTCTTCAAACCTGGATCCCCAGAGCTAGTAGGGTGCTTAACGTACAAGTGAGGCTGTTCTCCCAGACGTGGTAGGAGACCTTCGATATAATCAGCACCATGTCCTTGGAGTCCAGCTTGCCTTCTGGACTGTCTACCATCGCCCGGGGGGGATGAGTGTTTCTGCTTTGCAATAGGGGTTACTGACTCCGGGTGTTCTTCATCTGTGTGGGGTCCTGAAGTAGGCAAGTGACTGTGCTCAGGACAAAACAGACCGAGAGAATAGCCCCGGTGCTTTAGTCTGAAGCCCAGCCACATAAACATCCTCTGGGGCACCCAGTGCCAACCTTTGGTATGGGACCCTCCATACGTTGTACCTCGTTGGCTTGGAGAGTTTCAAACATAATTGAAATCACCTTGTGCAATTTTTTTGTCCTAAGTGTTGGGGAGGGGAAGTGAAATGCTAAGAAATTGTTGATATAGTTTAAAGGTCAATCAGAATAACACAAATTAGCTGTTTTCTTTTAAAGGCCCAGTACTGGGACGCCTGGGTGGCTCAGTTGGTTGGACGGCTGCCTTCGGCTCAGGTCATGATCCTAGCGTCCTGGGATCGAGTCCCACATCGGGCTCCTTGCTCGGCAGGGAGCCTGCTTCTCCCTCTGCCTCTGCCTGCCACTCTGTCTGCCTGTGCTCGCTCTCTCTCTCTCTGACAAATAAATAAATTAAAAAATAAAAATAAAAATAAAGGCCCAGTACTGTGTCCTTTCCCTCTCTTTCCCCCTCTTTCCCTCCCCTTCACTTTGATTGAACACCTGGGCTGGCACTGTCTTAAGCACAGAAGTACACAAATGACTAAGGCATGGGACGGCATCTGGCCTCTTTCTATAAATATCTATTGTATGTGACACACACTATGCTAGGTCGTGGGGACACTACATTAAACAGGAAACACAGATTTTGTGTCATCTGTATAGAGTCTAGCAGGAATGATATTGACTAAGCAATTAAGAGTGTTGCAATGGTCATGAGTGAGAAGAATGGAGTTCCATGAGGGTGTGTAACAGGGACACCAGATTGGGCGTATCAGATCTAAGGGATCAAACAGTTCATGCTCCAGGAGAGGAGCATGCCAAAAGTGTTAGGACATGCTACTCACTAAGTAAGCTCTGTTTTTAGTTTACATTCTATCTTCCTAAAATTAAGATAATTCGATTAATAATAAAAAATCGATGCAATCAAATTATTTTGATTTTAATTACATGAGTCAAGCAAGCAGTCTGACAAATGAGTTAGTTGCTCAAAATTTAAGTAAACTTCCTCTAGGGATGACTGACCTTTTAAACTTCTAAGCTCCTGCAGCAGCTGTGGTTGGCAGAATTCTAAGATGGCCCCAGTAATCACATCCCCCCTCATCCCCAGTATATGTCTTCTCCCAGTTATTCAGTCAAACACTAAGCTAGGTAATCTTGCAAAGGGATTTTGCAGATGTAATTAAGGTGTCAAATCAATCGACTTTAAGATAGGGAAATCATCCTGGGGAAGAGGGCTAATCTAATCATGTGAGCCCTTAAAAGGCACAGGGTTCTACCTGTTGAAGAAGATGCAGAGAGAGAGCCAGATTCAACACTGTCTGGTTCTGAACATGGAGGGGCCATGTGGCAAGGAATGCAAGTGGCCTTTAGGAGCTGAGAGTAGTCATCAAGGAAAGGGGAAACTCAGTCCTACAACCACATGAAACTGAATATTGCCACAGCCACATGACTTTGGAAGATGACCTTGAGCTTCCAAGGAGAACAAAACCTTGCTAACACCTGAGCAAGACCACAGCCATGCCTGGATAGCCTTCTAACTAACCTACAGTACTATGAACTAATAGCTGGGTACTGTTTTAAGCCAATAAGTTTTTAATTTCCTGCATAGCAATATAAGCTTAATACAGCAACTATTCTCTTTCCCTACCGTTCCCTTCAACTCCTTCTAACAATAGACTCCACCCTTCCTGACAAAAAAGATGGGGCAAGTGACCAGGCTGGCAAATCATCATCCGTCTGGCCTCTGGGCATAGCGATTTGTTCAGACATTGGACATATGACCGGAGCTGTGCAATCAACATCTTTACATGTGAGTTTTCGAACTTGAAGAAGAGAGCTAGTTTTCTTCCTGATCCTCAACTGTAGGGAAGTGAGTCCCTGAATCCATTGTCCTTTGGTCATCTGACCCATGTCCTTTCAATGATTTCATTACATGAGCCAAGGCACACCTTTCAAGTTAAGCTAAGTCAGGTGTAGCTTTTGTCATTGGCATCCAGGGCCCTGAACATTGCAGCCAGAGAGGAGTAAAGAACCATCAGCTGGAAGACACCAGTTCTACTTATCAGAAAATATCAAACATAGATGAGCCTCTTTGCATATAACCTGGATTTAGATTTTTTTCTTTTTCTTTTTAATCAGTGAAGGACATCAAATGATAGCAAAAATAAATGCTAGCTCAATTGTCGTATTATTAAAGCTGCAAGGGACCTTAGATGTCATCTGATTAAGGTCCCTCATTTTCTACATGCCAAAGCTCTCTGTGCCAGAGAGGCACAGCTAATTAGTGAACAAGCTGGTCATTCTAGAATATGGATAAAAATGACCCAGGTTGGATGAAAAATGATGCTGCTTGCATTTAATTAGTTTTTCTCTTCTACTCACCAGCCAGTGTTATTTTCCTCAACTTTTCTGAAATTGTTTCTTTCAGTACTGTGACTTTCAGGATTCCTATGGTGTATTTTCAGGTGAAACCATCCAGTTTCTGGGACTCTGATGGTACCTCAAGTTGTCAGGATGATTTTTATTTGATTCTACCAAAAGTGGTATATTCCACCAAAATATAAAATAGTATACACTGTTAGAAGCTTAGCCTGGGCATAGTCTTATCTTTGGGAAGACTGCATGAAGAGAAATTCATAAATGATTATCTTTCTTGAGTAAAAATATAAGTAGTTTCCATAGATATCTGTTTATAAATACTAAAGAGATGAGTGTTTCCCAAAACCTCGTTGAGTGACATCTTTGATATATGAAATTATCAACTTCTTATGCCATTTGTACATAGAATCACAGACTGTTAAAGCTGGCAGTGGGTTTTAGAGGTCATCAGACCCAGCCCCACATTGTTCAGACAAGGACAATGGGTTCCAGAGGGGAGGAGGGTCTTGCTCAAGGTCAGAAGCTATTTTAAAACAATACACCACCTGCAATGCCTTTAAAAGAGATGAATGGATAGAAATTTTTTCTTTAAAATTTGCGTTTTCTGCATGTATGCAAACAAAGAAAAAAGTAGCAAAAAGTACAAAGATCATTCACCATCCGGATTTTGGTGTAGCTTGGGATTAAGATCAAGAAAAATCTTACCAGTGAGATAATAAAATGATATATTTGTTATAAATCTAAAAACTGAATAATTGGGAAACATTTATTATGAAAATTGGTGCCAACTTATTTTTAAATATTTAGAAAACTTCAAACTGTAGAGAAAAATGAGAAGGAAAAATGATATTTTCACTACCCAACAGAACAAGTCTTTACCATTTTTGGTGGTTTTCCTTTCATATGTATAGGAAGCGTATGAGGATGACGGTCACAAATATTTTCCCGTGCGATTGCATCTTCTTTATAAATATCTACTAAGTGCATGTGATGTGTTTTTCCTCAGCAACTAACAATTCTATTATGGGAATACTGGTTTTAAAATAACCTTAAGTGAGCATCTTCATGTATAAATATCTTTTTCCATATTTAGGATTATTTTCTTCCCCATAAAAGGAATGCCTGGGTCTGTCTTATAGTAAGTGTTTAGCTCAATAGAGGTTCATTTAAAATGTGACATAAGTATATTAATCAGAACAGCCTAGATTTGCTTGGTAACAAGAGGCTCTAGTATTTCAGTGACCTGATAAGGTCTTCTCCGGGGTATAAAATGATCTCTGAAGTTGTTGTCTTCTCCATAGGGACTCAGCAGTCCAGACTGTTCAGTCTTTGGCTTCACCATCTCAGCCAAGGCCTCCTCTCTGACTCACATCCCAGAGGAAGGTTCTCCAATGCTTTAGTGCAGAAGTGACCCACAGCACCCCCTGCCCACTACCCACTGGCTGAAACTAATTACATGGCCATGTCTGACTCCAAGGGCACTGAGGTCTGGCCAGGAAGTATCTTCTTCCTACACAATGGAAGGAGGGGAGCCCTGAAATTCTCTCTTACACCAAGGTTAATATTATCAACAAACTCTTTCCCTGAAGAGTCACACCAATTTACATGACCATCAATTCACAGGAGAAAGTCTTTTTCACTACATAGTACACGTATGTGCTATACTCATTGGATGTTACTCCTTTATAAAAAAATCTTTGCAACAGCAATGGGCAAAAATATTTAATTTGGTTGACTTTTTGTATTCATTCATTCATTCACTTAATCAAATATTCAACAAATATGTACTTAATAGGCAAGCGGCATTGACCCGGGCAAAAGGGCTACGGTGGTGAATGCACAGACGTGTTCCCTTCCTCACGGACTTTATAGTCGTACTGGGGGTAATTTCTCTTTCATGACCTGTCTGTATGTTCTTCCGTGTGTATGGTGAGGGTTCTTTGCATTTTTCTCACTGGGTCGCTTGAGGTCTTTCTACAGTAAACAGAGAAGTTCTTTGTTGTATTTGCTGCAAATATTTCCTGCAGTTTCCCTTTTAATCTTAAATTTGGTGGTGCTTTCTTTTTTTTATAGAATTTTGAAATAGTCTATTCAAATCTACTGATCTTTTCCCTTACGATTTTTACTCTTGTTTTTGACTTTAGAAAATGCTAAAAATGGTTATTTCTGAGTTTTTTTTACAATTTTTCTTTTGCTGGAAACCACATTGTGAGAAAACACACACACATATATGATATATATAATTATGTTACTCTTTTAATAAACTAATTATACATAATAATTATACCTAGTTATGCATAATATATATTATACAATGTACACATACAATGCAATATACATATTATACATATCTGATTATACATAATCATATATGTCATATATTATGTGTATGTTTTCTCACAAGAGAAAAATCACAAGAAAACTCAGATATACCTATTATATACATACTCAGAAATACATACATATACTATACAATGTGGGTTATATGTAAATTATACTATATATATGTATGTTTTCTCACAGGGTGATTAATATACATAATTATATAATACATAAATGTACATATGAAATTCAGTGAAGAATCCAAGACTGCATATGCAGATTATGAACACAGAAGTCATTTCAGTAGATCTTATGCTCTCCTACATCTCCTGTTGGTACAACCTTTTCTCCTCTTCGGGTTCCTACTTTCTCTTACCTCCAGCTTCCCCACTATATTTCTACAGTGTTTTCCTTTCAACAACCCGTCCCCTTTGAAGTATTAACTCACAAGAAACAAAGACCTCGCTTCTGTTGGGGTAACTGCATTTTAATTGGAGTCTTTAGTCCCTTAACCGACCGGGATTAATTTCAAAGGAGAAATTTCAGGCACCGTGACAGTCAGTAAGGGAGATGTTGTATGCCAGGAAATGGCCGACCTGTTCTCTTCAAACCACACTACATCTGGCTTACAGACATCAGCCTTGAGTGGCACCTACCCAGATCTTGTGTTGTTCTTTCCCCAGGGTGATGAAAATCCAGAGCCCAGTGATCGTTTGCTTGCCCTGTTCAAGGTTAGCTCTACAGAATAGCCTCTGTTCATGTTTTTTATCTTTTCCCTGAAGACTGGCTTCCTCTCCTGGCTACCCTACTTCTGTCATTGACTCTAACACTGAGGCTCAGAATCTCGATCACTTGTAGACCCGTGTTTTATCCACTGTCCACCAGCACAGTTCAGACATCCCTGTTTCTGTACTCTGGAAACACTTTTCACCTGGTATGCCGTTCCACTTTCCCAGAGCTTTACAGGCACAGCTAATAGTAACCCTTGCTCTTCTGACCCCAGAGGACTTGTCTATGCCGGTGGTCTCCAAAGTGGGGGGTATATGGTGATCCTTTGAGGTGCAACAAGAAAGTAGTAGACATTTTGCTTATAAAATTTCAACCTCTCAGAACTTCCATCTTTGTGTGTTTTTAAATAGACCTAATATATTCATTTAAAAGGACATGACCAATTCTCATCAATTTTAAGACATACATTGCTTCACGTTTTGATGTCTCATATTGAGATGTATTTTACAGCAGATGCCTGAAAAAAGCCTTATGTCCCAATAGAGTTGGCAGCAATATTTTTCTTTCTTCATGAGACATAAGATAATGATGTCATACACAACGATAGTGTCTTGAATTCTATGAAATATACATATATTGGGTGTGCTTGCTCAAGAAAGTTTTTATCTAATGGGATTGCAAAATGATGAATAAAAGTTTGGAGGCCACCCAATCTATACAACCCAATTGTTTCTTGTTACACACTGCCTCAAATTAATGATTCACTCGTGCATTTTTGTGGCTGTGTAGTTGTACACACTCTTATTATACACTTAACGAAGTACAACAACGCACCATTCTTCTTCATAGTCCTTACAAAAACTTGCACAGTCTGAGCCAGTAGCTCTCAACCCTATCTGGCCCAACGCCTCTTTTGTAGCTAATATTTTAAATGTCCTCTTTACTATCTTAAAATGAGGTTCATGTATAAGTATTAGAAAAAGAAGACCATGTTGTATTAGTTAGGGTATACTGATTGCTAAAACAAATGGGCCCTATATTTAAAGGCTTACACTGATAGAAATTATTTCTAGCTCCTATCATGGGACTGGCAGATAAGTAATGTGTGGGGAAGAGAAAGGGACAGGGAGTGTGGCGTGTGGGAGATTTTCATGGGCCAGACCCGGAAGTGGCAGGTCACGCTTTTCTCACATGTCATTGGCTAGAACTCAGCCCTTGACCATACTAAATGCAAGGGTGGCTGGGAAACCGAGTCTAGCTGGGGGCCCAGAAGAGAAAGAACATAGCTTTTGGTGGGCATCTAGCCATTTCTGCCATGAATACAATACTCTGTTATTACAGAGAAATAAAAGAAAAATAAAAGTTAAGAAAATAATATGATTTTCATGATGCAAATCCTTAGGGATGGCCTCACTAGCAGACATGAAAGTGAGATGTGTCTTTCCGTATGGTGAATCATGTGACTGTGAAGGCCTGGAATGCAGTTTGAGACAGGTATGTCGTCTTAGTGACTAACGTGTCCTTCCCATTTTCCCATTACTATCCAACAGTAGTATTGCTACTAGTTATGAGAGTTCACGAAATGATGAGCAGCTCTTGGTAGATGTCCAACCAAAGGTCAGTTTTCTCTTAATTTATACAGCTGACACATTCCTGGAAAATCCAGTGCATATGAGAATTCTGAAAAAAAATGCTTTCCTTTTATGTGTAAAACAATAATGGCCTCTAGGCTCAGATCATTATGAAGAGTTATTTTTTTTTAACCCACGTCAATGTCCAGTAGGACACTAGGAGGCCATGAAAGATGAAGGACCATTCTTCGTGGTGGACATTCCTCTGTCTATTGCAAATGTCCAACATCCCTGACCTCTTCCCACTAGGTGCCAGTAGCACCCTCCCCAAATCATTATGACAACCAAATACACCCTCATAACTTTCTAAAACATCCTCTGTGCAGAAGTACGACTTCCACTGAGGACCTCTTCCACTCAGTAATGCTTACCCAATTCACTCACAGATGCGCGAACAAATGAACTAAATTCACCAAGCCCATCCTATGGCTGTAAAGCAAAGGATGTGGAAATATGTGGAACGCCACCTTTGTGCTTGGCTAGATGACTTCACATATGCTATTTCATTGAATCCCCGTAAACGGCTTGCAAGATCAGTATTAATATAACATGAGCAAAGTGGGGCTTTGGAGGTGAAATGACATGTCTGCCTTCATGCGGTGACTAAGTATGTGAGCAACTAGGATTGAGATCTGGGCCCGACTAGAGAATCAATCCTCTTTCCACTGATATGAGTGACCATCTGTGGAAGCCTGTTGTCCAGGAGTGATGATTATGAGCATCCTCTTTCACTCTCAGAAGGGCTGCAGCTTGGGTCATAAATTACATGGTCACTGTGAATATTATATGCTGCTATTGTCGTCACTATTTATTGAATGAGAAGTTCAAGGGTGAAAGTGGAAAACAATATTCTTCTGTCTCAGGCATCAGGAGGGTGACAGAGGATGCAGAATGGGTTCTTCTCTTTCCAAGTCACTGTCAGCGCATTTCTTAAATCATCCGTGGAGGCTTACATTTGTTTATCTTCTAGTGAAACCATTTTTTTAAACAGTGGGGAAACAAACACTTCCTAGATACCCAGTCTCGGCCCATGAAACAGGATGGTGTTCTTCACCTTCAAGTAAGATTTGCTGCCCATTGAGCAAGTGAGAGATTAGATGCTCTGAGTCTGAGAAACAGCTGGAAGTGTGGGAAGATGAGCTGAGACATTCCGAGCGAGGTAACGCACGGATGCTTGCTTTGTTTCTATTTACTGGTCACAGTCCTGAGCCAGAGAGACACCCTCCTTTCCATTTTTAAAAAGTCAGAACCCATCTCTATCTGTTCCTGCTTCTAACACTTGTTAAACAAATCACAGGTTTAGGAACGTCACATGCACACATTCGGTCTCAGAGTTCTGGAAAAGGCCTGGGAATTCCTGGGGTGATTTGAGCATGCAGGGACAATATAGTACTTCGCTGGGTGTACTCAGCCCTTGTGCCTTTCCCATATCACTCCGGCAATGACTCCTTTGCCTCCCTCCACATTGTCATCCCCCAACTTTTGTTTTAGCTTTCCAGGTATTTTGTTATTTTCTCTCCAGATCTGCAGCCCCCTGTCAGTGAGGCAAAGTGGATCAGATTATTGTCTAGGTTTTGTGCTAAACATCCCCAGAACCAACCTATATCCACTTGGGCCCTTTCCCAGCTACATCACCCATGACCCTCGTGGGTGCTCTGAAGAGCCTTCTTGTTTTCCCATCAAGAGCTCCAGTATGGAGTGTGTCCCCGCTAGGCCAAACTCCCTCTGGGGCACATTTCAGACCCAGGTGGGGCAAGAGGTGGGGAGGAACAATCTGGACTGTTCCTGGTTTATCTGTCCCCATTGCCAGTCCTTGGGAATGATGCTTAACAGACAGCACAGTGTCCCAGGACAGGCTCACAATAAAACTCTAAAATTAAAAAAAAATTTAAAATAAAATTAAAAAAAAAAAAAAAAAGCAAATTGAGTCATTGAGAAAATACCTTCCTGTTGCAATTGCTTCCTTCAGTTTAGCTTCTATCTCAGAAGAAATCACCGGAAATGGATACAAATTATTAACATCTCCCACTCCTCAAGTCTTGGTAGTGGAGGAGCAGGTGTGAAGACGACCAAGGGAAACCGTCAATCCTTAAATAGTCCTTATGACATAAATCCCCTGAGTGTGGGTCTTAGACTTTTTGTTATATAAAGACAGGTTGTCTTGCTGAGGCCAGAGGCAAATACACTTCATAAATGCTTTCCTTCCTGCTCACCAGACCCATGGCTGTCACTATTAATTGATTACTTACTCCTTCTTGCTAATTCTAAATTTTCCCTTCCAACCTAGATTAAGTGCATGCCCCTAGAGAGAGGACAGTCCCAGAATCTGTTAACCAGGAAAGATGCAGCCCTTCATGTGAGAATCTGGAAAACTTAGAGAGTGGATTTCAAGCACCAGGGGGTGGATCTCCTGTCTCTCTCTTACCCTGTGGGTCTGTTTTGAGAAGTCTAGCTCTGCTGGAGTATGCCAGGTGGGAAGGGAAAAAGATGTGAAGGTATGTTGGGAACTGGGCAGGGAGACCCTGGAGAGGAATACAAGCCAGAGATGAGTAAGTTACACTCTGTAGACCCCGTTCCTTAGTCAGAACTAGTTTTCTGGGTCTGTTTTTGCTTTTGCCATCCATGATCCTCAAGCAAAATTCATTCATCCAACAAAACATAGCGAGCATCTATCCTGTGGCAGTCCCTGAGTGCTGATCTGTAATATGGGGATGGATGATGCAGATACAGTCCAGGGAAGACAGACCTATAACAACTACTTATTCTCACTTATGTTTAAATGAATCTCACTTTCTGGAAAAGTACAGGCTCATTTAGGGGCTCATCTGATTAGGCCAGGCCCACCCAGGACATCTCTCTTTTGATTAACTACAAGTCAACCTATTAGCAACCTAATCATGGGTGTGATACCCCATCATACCTCCATGCTCTGCCTACACTGAAGGTAAAGGAGTTATACAGGCTGTGTACACCAGAGGGCAGGAATCTTGAGGCTATCCTGGAATTCTGCCCACTGCAGACTAGCAGCCTCAGCATTCCCTGTGGGATAGATAAACCGAGGCTCTCGTTAGGACTGCATAATATTTCAGTTATCTCCTCTGCCACTCCTACTTCCTTTATGCCCCACAGATGGTAATCTCAAGATTACCAATACATTTTTGAGCATGAATCTCCAATGTGTGTCTGTTTCCCAAGGAACCTGACCTAAAACACGAGTGCTACTGTACCACTGGATTAGAGGGTGTGGAGAATGCGCTGGTAACATTCAGAAAATCTGTGAGCCGGTTGTCCTTGACACTTTACTGAAAAGGATATTGACAGAGCTGTGGGGCTTATCTCTGGGCTGCCCAAGTCAGGAGTAGAACATGGGTCATCACCGACAACCACATCACTCAACAGTCCTCCTCCAGTTTCCGCCTGTTTTAAAGTTTGGTTCTCCTTTATCATCATCGTCACAATGACATCACAGATACTTACACTGAGAGCTCGTTCTGTTTCAGAAACCACGCAAAAACATTTCCCTGACCATCTACCAAGACAGCCGAGCAGAGGAGTTAAGAGTCCCACGGTGAGACGACTTACTGAATGCCAGCTTCTCCACTGATTGCAAGATGGCTCCAGTGACTTAGCTTTCCTGAGTCTGTTTCCTCATAAAATACGCCTTAGTTTCCTCTGTTTGATAGGATAGCCCTTCCCGGAGTACTCCTAACATGCGCCTGGTACAGAGCAAGCACTCTGTAAGTTTCCGTGATAACATAGCCTCAATTTAACTCCTAGGACAACCCTGCGAGAGGGCTTATCGCTGAATGAGCTGGGGTTCAAAGAGGTTAAGCAGCTTCCTAGTCTCCAACCAACAGCCAAAGAGTGCCAGGGCTAGGATTTCAGCCGCGTTCCTTCTGACCACAAGTCTTAGCCCTTAACCGTGATTCTGTCTTAGTTCACCGTGGTGGGTATCAATAGGAGGGATGGAGACAACTCGGCCTTAAGAACAACACAGAAAGAGGGAATGAGAAAACACACACGGAGTCTCCAAATCTCCGGGAAGAAAACACAGGTGCGAGTGGGTTGGCGAAGGTTCACCTGAAGGGTATCAGGATTCCGAGCCTGAATCTGTGAGCTGGTTTGTGGTTTCCTAAGTGAGGGAGTGTAAATCTGAGTTTCTCTTCCTCAGAGAGCTACTCTGGGCAGTAGCCCCTCAGGAGAATGTTATTACATTCTCTACCTATCATCCACTCCCGAGTTTCCTTTCTAAAATCTGAAAAATTCTGAATTTTGGATGAATGCTCTGGGGCTATTGTAAATGATCTCTGACCATTTTTTTTGCTACTTACCAGAGCAAAGCATACAAACACACCAGATTTCATTCACAGAATGACCTTTTGTTGAGAGAACCTTTATCTGAGAGCTGTTCAGAGGACTCTTTGCTTACCACAAGCCCCAGGCCAGCCACACCCACCCAGCTCGACGGGAAGGCAGGCCCAGGGATCCTTAGTGGTTGGCTACAGTCTTTTTCCTAGAACTACGGCTTTCAGCTCCGCACTGTAGAATTCTCCTGCATCTCCAGAATTCCCCATGCCCAGAGTGCTGATCCTGGAATGATTTTATGGCATTATGGTATTTGGTAGGGCTAAGGGCATTGAGGTTCCGGGGGAATGTTGGGGCTATGGGCAGAGGTGCAGAAGAAAAACGGGTGTTATGCCCTTCTCGGCCTCCAGTTCCTTTCCTGGAACCTCAGGGGACAGCAATCATCCACTCATTATATCTTCCACATAATCCCCAAATATAAACTTTACATATATTTTTTAAAGCTTTTATTTATTTGACACACAGAGATTACAAGTAGGCAAGAGAGGCAGGTAGGGAGAGAGAGGAGGAAGCAGGCTCTTCGCGGAGCAGAGAGCCCGATGCGGGGCTCGATCCGACGACCCTAGGACCATGACCTGAGCCGAAAGCAGAGGCCTTAAGCCACTGAGCCACCCAGGCGCCTCTAAACTTTACATATTTTGAATGCATAAAGTCCATATCATCCTCCCTCCTTCTTCACTATTTATTTAAATGAGATGAAATGGTCAATGAGATATAGGTCCGGTCTTATTTAAAATGACAGATTCAGAACTGTAAAAGGAAGAGTACCTCCAAATAAATGACCGGTGTCTCCATATTTCTGCCAAGTCTATATTCTAATATTCAAACCCTATTTAGCTACTTTGATGTGGGTCTGAATTCACGAGCTTCACTTTACCACCATTTGTTTAGCTGTACTTTGGCAAATGTCAAGTCCAAGTCCGTGTATTTGGACTGTGGTGGACAAAATGAGGTCAGCAGCCTCCCAATGGGCTGTCTGTCTGGCTGATCTCACTGACCTTCACTCCATGAGGAATTGCATGACCCAGAGGGAAGAATCAAAGGAATAGGCCTCTGGTCACTTTTTCTCCTCAGGGGAAATACCAATGATCAGCCATCACAGAAGATAGTCACCACTACTCCTACTCCAGAGCTCACCCTGAGAGCAAATCAGTGAACATTTGGAGCATATAGAGTGAAAGCAAATTAAAAATGTTTCTATGTTTAGTCACTTCGAAATTATTCTCAAGCTTGTGAACTATCCAGGGTAGTGTCCCATTCAGCCCCCTTTTCACTGGCAATCTACATTTGGTCAACAAATAATCATTGGTGATTCCTTTTCCAATACATGAATGGGAAGCAAGGAGGAAGGAAAACAAAATCAGTTTCTCCTTTGAGTTAAATTTAGTTTTACGAATAAATGGGGTATCTACTAATGGCCAGGTATTCTGCTGGTATTACGGAGAAGGGGAAGGGACAGACTGGTTGATTGACTTTCAGTGACAAGAAGATGCTACAAAGATATACAAGACAAGGGATAGTCATTCAACTTGGCCTTGATGGGGATGGTAGAGGATCAGGGAAGGCTTCCTGAAGGAGGTGACAGCTATTTCAAGTCCTGAAGATAGAATAGAAGTCATTCAGGCAAATGCACAAGTAAAGGATGAAGACATTGTGTGCGGAGAACAGCTTATGCAAAGGTTCTGAGGCAAGCACATATATTTGTATATGTATTTTATATGTCATTTATTTTATTTATAGATTAAGAGTGTATGTGTTAGTTTTAACCTACATCCTAGGAGTACTTTGTTAATATATGAAGTACCTTAGTCAGCGATACACATTCCAGAATGTTTTGTAAGCTCTGATAGACTCTAACTGGAAATCTACACTCTAGGATAGCTTCTACAAGAGCTTCAGCAATTTTTCCCACCACCCCCAGCTTTATTGAGATATTACTAATTTATATTCAAGTTTAAGATGTGCAATATGATGATTTGATAAACATATACATTGCAAAATGATTACCATAGTAAAGTCAGTTACCACAATAAACTCATCCTCTCACATAATTACCATTTTTTGTGATGATAAAATTTAAAGTCTACTCTATCAACAACTTTCACATATATAATACAGTATTGTTAATTATAGTCACCTTGCTGTACATTAGATCCCCAGAATTTATTTTCCTTATATCTGGGAGTTTATACCCTTTGACCAACATCTCCCATTTTCCCCTTGCACAGCCTCTGGCAACCACCATTCTAGTCTCTATTTCTGTGAGTTCTGTGAGTGACTTAGTTCACTTAGCATGATGCCCTCGTGGTCCATCCGTTTGTCACAAAAACATGATTTCCTTCTATTTTATGGCTGAATAATAAATTCCATTGTACATATATACCACATTTTCTTTATTCATAAATATTCATTTTCTCTATCTAGTCAACTTAGGTTATTTCCATGTCTTGGCTGTTGTGAATAATGCTGCAGTGAACATGGGCATACAAATTTCTCTTCCAGATAGTGATTTCATTTTCCTCAGATATGCACGCAGAAGGGAGATTGCTGGATCTTATCGTAGTTCTATTTTTATCTTTTTGAGGAACCTCCATATTGCTTTCCATAGTGGCTGTTAAATTTGCATTCCCACCAACAGCATATATGGGTTCCCTTTTCTTTACTTCCTCACCAACCCTTGCTATCTTTTGTCTTTTTGATGTTAGCCATTCTAACAAGCGTGTGCTTTCATTTGCATTTCTCTGATAATTAACAATATTGAGCATCTTTTTGCATACCTGTTGGCCAGTTGTATGTCTTCTTTGGAAAAATGTGTCTTCAAGTCCTTTGCCCATTTTTAATTTTGGAAAATTGGATTTTCTTCCTACTGAATTGTATGAGTTCCTTATATATTTTGGATACCTTAGACCTTATCAGATAGATGATTTGTAAATATTTTCTTCCATTTGGTAGGCTGCCTTTTTATTTTGCTGATTATTTCTTTTGCTGTGCAAAAGCTTTTTAGTTTGATATAGTCCCACATGTTTATTTTTGCTTTTGTTGTTTGTGCTTTTGGTGTCATATCCAAAAAAATCTTTGCCACGAACAGTGTCAATGAGCTTTCCCCTTTATTTTCTTCTAGTAGTTCTACAGTTTTATATCTTACATTCAAGTCTTTAACCTACTTTGAATTAATTTTTGTGAGTAGTATAAGATAGGGGTCCAATTTTATTCTTCTGCGTATGGTTATCTAATTTTCCCAAAAACCACTTACTGAAGAGACTATCCTTTCCCCATTGAGTCTTCTTAGCTTCTTTGTCAAGTATTACTTGATTTTATATATGCATGGGCTTATTTCTGAATAGAACTTCTGCAATCTTTATCTTCCACCAGCCCTAGAGGGTCTGCTCATTGTGTAATGGGTTTAGAAATTATTTTTTGTTGGTGAAATAACTGGTGCAAAAGATATGTGGATAGCCCAAAATACAATACACGTCCATGCTTATATGAACACAGTGTAAGAATTTTTCAAGTTCAACAGCCTACACCCTTCATAATGGCCTGCCCAGCCACAGACTCCACCTTATCTACCTGCTGCAACTAACAGATGAGGCTACTGCCTGATTTTGACTAGAATTATGCCCCTAGAATATTATCTCATCATGCAAAATGCATGCCACAGAACAGAGATTTTATCAAACTTAGAAAACAGATTGTGATTATAAGGCCTGTTTATTAATAAATGTTTGTATGTATAACAGAATTAGGTCTGGGTCTTTTCAATGCAACCTACCCTTACCCTTTAGTTGGGCAGTCTTAGTAGAGGAGATCTATAATCCTTATCATTTTTAAACTATGGTTGGCTACAGAAACCCAGCATGAAGAACCTAATAATTATAAGTAGCCAAATTGGCTGGAGTCAGATTTCCACAGCATGATTCCTTTGTTTGTTTTTAACAGTGCTAGCCATCCATCCCCACCACTCCAGGGAGGGAGTTATCCAACGTGGCTCAATTCAGCTGAGCAGCAGGAAGGACAGAATTCCATGGAAAGGAGCCTAAGTTCTACCAGGAAGGCAATACCAGTTCTGATAAATCCGCAGGGTGATGCAAGGACAAAATAAGGCCACTTGGCAACTGGGAGAGCTGAAAGCAGGCTGGAAAGAGGCATGAGGCACAGGTTAGGGTGAATGACTCAGGACTGAGGCTGTCGCCAGCAGGTGATTGCCAGATCACACCTTTGTTATGGTGCCAAAGCATACTGTGTCAGCTTAAAGCGGTCGCACACAGCTGAACACCAGTCAGCTCCCCATGGCCAAGCTTATTACCTATTGCTGCTCCACTCACCTCTTCTGAGTCTGCTCTGCCTCCTGGGCTTTTCTGTTGGGCTAATGGCATCATCATCTACTTGAGAATCATCCTGGGCATCACCTGTATCACCTCCCTAATTTTAATCAATTGCCAAATCAGAAAACTCCTCTCAAGTTGACTCCATCCCCAATTTTGCCTTGGTTCTAGCCTTCATCATCTCTTTGAGGGACCACTGATGCAGCTTACACAGCAAGAGGCTCCTTGCTGGTCTTCCTGCTTAAAGTGTCCCTCTCCACCCCTGCCTCTCTCCAGTGCACGTTAAAGCCCTTTAGAAGCTCTGCATTGTCCTTAGTAGACCAAATTCCAGTGCAAGGTGTTTTAGTGTGGTTTTATCACAAGTAATAGAAACTCAAGTAGGACTATTTTGGGTGAAAAGGGGAAATTTATTTGCTTACATAGCTGAATTATAGGAAATATAAGGGTGTGCCCCAGAAATTTGAATCAGGGGCTCAAATGCCATTGGAATTTTTTCCATTACTCTGTGTATTATCAAGCATTATCTTCTTGCCCTTCTCCACAAGTCTGGACCTGATCCATGGCCACTTAGAGCTTTTGTCTACCTAGTTGCACCACTGGTGTAAGAAAGGCTTTTCTTTTTTTCAATTTCAAATTGAAAATTCCCAGGGAAGACCTCTTATTGTTCTGGCTGGGCTAGTGGGCCCATCTCTGGTCTGATGAATATGGCTGCAGTGGGCAGGGAAAACTATGATTATCATATATGCCCCTGATCAGAAGCCAAGAGCATGATGTACCACCCATATTAATGAAAATGGGTTTCCTTAGATAGTCTAGCTAAGTTCTGGCCACAAAAACATGGCCCAGATAATTCTCTTTCTGGCTAGTTCACCCCTAACAGTATGGCATAGGAGTTCAGCCCTTAGACTATGGATCCAGAGAGATGTAGGTTCAAATCCCAGCTCTCCCAATTACATTAGTTGCACAGTCTTGGGCAATGGGCAAAACCCCAATGAGCCTGTTTCTGGATCTGTGAAACAGGGAGGGAAGTAAAATAATACCTACGTGAAAATTTAAGGAGACAGGTTTCAAGAACGCTTAGAACGGACCTGGCTCATGGTGTGAGCTCAGTCAGCCCTTCCTGTTCCCAGTACCCCTGGCATGAGTGGGCAGCCTTCAGAAGGCAGCAGGGCCTTCAGGCTACTGCCTGCTGCCAACAAAATGAGATCAGGGTTAATCAGAGGAACAGACTGACCTGATTCATAGCACTCCAGTGAAGTGACCCATCTGACACCCCAGAGAAGACAGTGCCAGGAAGATGAGTTGCTTGGCAAATGATATTCTCCAAAAGCAACAATGAGGGGTCCTTTCAAAGCACCTTGTCTCCCTGTCAGAGGAGGACAATGTCTGGGAGAAAGCCCTTCTCCAGCTTCATGGTTATGATGCTGCCAGCCTTGTGGGTCACAGCCTGGAATCATCTCTTTATTAAATAATAATCAGGAGGCCCCTGTAAAGGGAATCAGGTTATAATTACCTGACTTATGAAGCTGCCCAGTTGGAACAGGGAGTCTCTTTTACTCTTGTGGCCACATTCTTTGGCGATTTTTGTGGTTCTGGAAGCAGCAAGTGGTGTCTCACTTTGTGGGGGGCTCAGACTCAAAGTCACATGTGTAAGTATACACACCCCTCAGGAAGTCTCCAGCCAAGACTCCTCTTCAAATGGCGAGTCCTCCCCTTTCCTGCTCAGCAAGACTGGTCTTGGAACAGAGAACACAAAGAAGGACCGAGGGACCAGCTGGGCAAGGAGTCCACTCATTAGTAGCCTCCACGGAGGTGTTGAAATGAAGCAAGTTAAAAGCATATTAGTTTAAATGAGATTTTTCATCAGTGAGGGGTGGTGCTTAGATAGGAAGCAAGTGCAATCATTTTGTGACAGTGCATAATTTAATAATTAATGGGGAAGTTGTCAGCGTAATCTTGACAGAGTCCCAGGAAATGAGAAATCTGTCTTTATTAAGGAGAAGCCAGGAGAAAGCTATTGGAATGCAGACAACTCACCAGCAAGGTCCTGGGAGCAAGTCCTTATTAGATGCGTGAGTTGGGACAGACTTTCTGTCCCTTCTGTGTTTCATCTTGATTTGCCCAGACCACTACCTCTTTTCATAGAAATACAGAGAAGACTAGAGGACATTGCTGGGGGCTGTGAAGCAAGCACGGGATTTCTTTCCGCTTCTCAGAAGGGATAGCCAGTGCCTCTGCCATGCTCCTCAGGAAGGGCAGGGAAAGATGAGCTGAACCAGCTCCCTGGGGGCTCAGCCATGTCCCTGCTGCCCTCCTGCCTGTCAGGGCTGCACAGAACCCCCAGCGGGCCAGTGAGGGAATCCTAGGGAAAAATCCTACAAAGGCACCCAATGTACAGTGGTTACGGGACGGTTCTGGGGCCAGAACACCCGGGTTCAGCTTTCCACTTGGGGACATAGTGGTGTGTGATCTCAGACAAGCCACTGAAGTTTTCTGGGCTTCAGTTTCTTCATGTGTGACAGGAACAATAACTGTGCCAATCTCATAGGGCCATTATGAGGATTAAATGAGTCATTCTATGTGAAGGAGTCACAGCAGTGGTTGGCACATAAAGCCTACTCGACAAGGGTTCTATTGTTAGGATTCTGTTCTCTAGAACTTGGCTGTCTACTACAGTAACCACTAACCATATGTGGGTATTGAGCACTAGAAAGGTGTCCAGTCTGGGCTGACAGGAGCTATAGGTATAAGCTATATACCTTATATAGCTTATTTCAATGAAATTGAATTTCAATGACTTTGTACAAGAAAAATAATATATAATATGTCATCAAGAGTTGCTATATTGATTATATGTTATAGTGATAGCAGTTTGGATATGTCCAGTTAAATAAATATATAGTATTAAAGTTAATTTCACTTGCTCCTTTAAAAAAAACTTGGTAAAAAAAAACACATAACACAAATTCCTCATTTTAACCATTTTTAAGTGTACAGTTCAGCAGTGTTAAGTATATTCACTTTGTGTGAGACAGATCTCGAGAACTTTTCCATCTTACAAATATGCAACTTTATACCCATTAAATAATTCCCCTTTTTCTCCTCCCCCCTGGACCCTGGGAAACCTCCATTCTATTTTTTGTTTCTAAGAATTTGACTACTTTAGATACTTCATGTAAGTGGAATCATGCAGTATTTGTCTTTTTGTGACTGGGTTATTTCACTTAGCACAATATCGTCAGGTTTTATCCATGCTATAGCATGTGACAGGACTCCTTTCCTATTTAAGGCTCATAATAATAATCCATCCTCTTAATTTTTTTAAGGTGGCTACTAGAAAACTTAAAATTTTATTTGTGGCTTGCATTATATTTCTATAGGGTGGTACTAGTCTAGAACCAGTAGTTCTCCATTCCATTAGTCTCAACCCTCCCTTAAAATGATCAACTTGTAACAACCCCTTCACTCTCCTGAAATGAAAGTAATACATAACTCACCAAATGCCTAACTTTAAAAAAGTCAACATAATGGCCTAACTATAATGTGAAGGATCAATAAAAAGAAAGGAATCCATAGGAAAAATGTATTTCAACTTATGATTAGATTGAGTACTTGACAAAATAATCATGCTTGAATGCATATGCATATGCATATGCATATCCATCATTAGTGGAATAGGTATTAAGGCAGAGTAGTAACTCAAAGTCTAGGAAGGATATTCCCATCAGAGATGTGATTTTCTGAAATGCAACAACTTGGTCAATTTCCAATAAGTCAAAGTACGATTTTTTATTTACATGGTTACGTTCTTTTGAAACTGAGCACAAATTCAAATGGAGCAAAATATATATGTATATATGGAAACTTAGTTAGAGTCCAGGCTGAGAGACTTATAAAGAGTTTTCACCTAAATGAATGTCCAATGGGACATTTAGAAATGAAGAGGACCCCAGAGTTTTTCACTGTGCAAAACTGTCCCATGCATTGTAGAACATCTTGTATCCTATATACGTATGTCTACTGAAGACCAGCGGCATCCTCCAACCACTGCAACAACCAAAAACAACCCCTCCATTTTCCAGTGTTCTGCATCAGAGGTAGCAGAGTCCCCACTGAGAAGCAGAGATTCTGTCTCATGAGAAAACAGAGTGGTGATCCCAAAAGTTGTGTTCAACGGGCTGCTCTGTTTCCTTTCCTGGCATCCCATCTGTGTCCTTCAGTATGTCAACCCGAGGCTAGTCCTCCAGTCCATCCCTGACTGTTCTCCAGCACAGATCAGAAGCCTAGACTGCAGTTCTTCCAGAACCTCAAACACAACAGGCTCAGCATCTTTCCCTTCAAACCCATGCCCTCCCTTGACATCCAGGTTTCAATGTCACCAGTGTTTTCTCAGAACCAGAAGCTTCTTTTCCTCTCCCTCCAAACCCATTCCCAACCCTCAAATGTGGTGGTCACTACTACGAATATGCCCTGTTTCTAGCTCACTAACCCTTCCTTTTATCCTCGGGCTTCTCAGTGGCTCCTCATTGCTCTTCCTGACTCTGCTTTTCATCCAACCACCCTCCTCCCCCACTGCAAATCTATCCTGACCCTATATTAGGTTTGTATCCAAGCATCTCTCCTTATTAGCTGCCTATGGGCAAGCATGTTAGCCTCTATGTGTCTCCTTCATCATCTACTAAATGGGATCACAACACCTGTCTTGTAGTGCTGTTATATAGAATGAACAAGAACGTGCTTGTATGACATCAAGCACTAGCCTGGAACATATGAGAAAATAAACAATGCTGGTTCCCTAGGCCTTATTTTCTCTTATTCAATCTTATTCCTTTTCTCTATGCACTGAGGTAAATATTTGCCCATATCTCATATCATCCCAAGCAGAGAGTTGTCCAAGAACAGTCCGAAAAGGTTGCTAAAGCATCAAGCATCATCAGAAATGGTACAAGATGAAGAATTCTGTACTTACTAGAACACAAGGGGAGCAATTTCAGTGGGCTGTAAGATTCCGAAGGGGCATTAAAAAGTCACAATTGATGGTCCCCAACAGGCCAGTAGAAGACCCCATGGCTTGGGTTTGCTGAGTGGGGTGGACAGGCTTGTGTAGAGTGGAACTGCAGAGGCAATAGAGACCATGAGTCCTGCCACCTTTGGTCCTGTGTGCTTTACACACTCACTCCTCAGTTTTGCTTCCAACAAACATCAAGCAAATATTTTTCACACATCAGTTTGAAGGAGTGTCCGATTGATGCCAGCCCAGGGTGCTTGAGTCTTCACCTGGCTATGGCCACATCAATACTCAGGGTGTTATTTCTCAGCCCCCAGGGCCCAGTTGCCCTGAGAAAGTTTTCCTGCTCTGTGTGTCCTTGACCATCCTTCCCCTCTTGGAAGTCCTGGAATACCCATCAAGTCCATGCCTGATAAACTTCTCACTTGGATTACTTTGTGTCTCAGTGAAAGGATGAACCTCTCAGCCCTCAGGATCCATGACACCTCTTTCATCACAGAGCTTTGTTCTTTACAACATACATCTTGGGACTCTCAGAAGGATTCATTTTGCTTTGGGCAGATTTTGCCTCAAGTGATCAGACAGAGATCAAAATTAGCTGTGGTTTCTTCTAACGAAAAAGTTGAAGACCACCTAGGAATGCCTTAAGATGGACTTCATCTATCTAATGGTGCCTACCAACAACAGCTGAAGAGCAAATTGTTTTAGCATGAAAATACAAGCACCCATTTGAAGGCCCCTCCTAAAAAAATTTTAAAAGGAAAAGAGATCATTCCTAAAGTCGTCTCTTCCCAATAGAGAACCTCCTTGAAACAAAGTTTAACCTTTCTGGGTTCAAGTTCATTTATTCTTTGCATATAACAACTTCAGCAGCTTCTTTATTTCTAAGAACAAAGGCTTGTTAAAAAGAAAAAAAGTCTCTCAAGTCTCCTTGGACATCAAATAGCTCTTCAGAGGAAATGCTTTGATGAGTTAAGTGTAAATGAGTCAGAAACATATGGATTAGATTTCTCCTATAACACACATGGATTTAAGAATTAAGAGGGAACATCTTTTTGGAAAATATGGTTTGGATTTGGGCTCTGCCTATTCCACAAACACGGATTAAGCTAAAGAATATGGATTTTCCTCAGGTCTCACTCTGCCCCTTCAGCCTTGGGCATTTGTCGTCATTCTTTCCAAAAAGTAATGTCAGATCAGGAAGATTTTTAAATGGGGGAATTTATAGATTGCTAATGTTTAAGATCCAAATAGTTTTTATAACAGATTCTCTTCCCATCAGGCTGGTCCTGAAGCATTTTTCAGAAACATCTCTGTTTCTGCTGGCCAATGCAACTAACCAGAAGGAACCCCAAGCCCTGTGTTTTGGTGAACTGAAAACACTACCCTCTGGGAACCAGACTCTATGGCTGGTAATCCCATCTCAAGGAGGCCTCCTCCTACCCTCGGGTAGAAGATTTTACCAGTTGTGGACTTGATGGGACATTATGCACACCCCACAAGTGGAACCCAACTGAGAAAGTTTCTTTTAGTCAGCACATGCTTTCATACAGTGTCCAAAAGGGATTATATGGGATTAGGGCTGTGAGAGGAGTTGACACTGTAAATGGCTCATGGAAGGTGCTCATTATATGTTGGTTCTGTTCGAAAACTCTGAAAATAGATTCCTACTGCCTCTGCGGATGGGCAGTGCTCATCCCACACAGCCCTACTAAGGGGTGGCCTGGCTGGGGCAACAAGTCTCCAACCAGGGGTACTTAAATCTGGGTTATTACAAGGATTTCTATTGTACGAGCATGGAGACTGGATGCAATGTAGAGTAAGCCCTCAGATACCACTTTTCTCCTTGTGCACAGAGAAAGCCCAGCCACAGAGAGGAAGGGGAACAAAACAGAAGCAGAGTGAGAGAAGAGAGATGACAGGCTGCACACTCCTCTTCCAAGCCAGGAGCTCATCCTGTCAGTTCTGCCTCCCAGGTGTGAGCCTCTTTTTTCAACAGTTTTACAGAGAAATAATTCACATACCATACAATTCTCCCATTTGAAGTATATCATCCAGTGGTTTTAGTATATTCATCGTTATTTCCAAGCATCATCTCAGCCAATTTTAGATTTTCATTACCTCAAAAAGAAACCCCCTACCCTTTAGTTGTCACCTCCTCTCCCATCACCCCACCCCTTTGTCCTAGGCAACCACTAATCTACCTTTTATCTCTATAGATTTCCCTCTTCTGCACTTCTGTAAGGATGGGGTAGAATAAAATGTGGTTTTTATGACTGGCTTCTTTTTTTTTTTTTTTAAGATTTTATTTATTTATTTGACAGAGAGAGAGAAAAATCACAAGTAGGCAGAGAAGCAGGCAGAGAAAGGTGGGGGAGTAGGCTCCCTACTGAGCAGAGAGCCCAATGCGGGGCTTGATCCCAGGACCCTGAGATCATGACCTGAGCTGAAGGCAGAGGCTTAACCCATTGAGCCACCCAGGTGCCCCTATGACTGGCTTCTTTCAATTAGCACAATTTTTTAAGGTTTATCCACACTGTACCATGTGTCAGTACTTCCTTCCTTTTTATAGGTGAATAATATTCCACTGTATGGATATACCATTATTTGTTTATCCATTCATCTGTTGATGAGCATTTGGGCTGTTTTTACTTTTTGGCTATTATGAATAATGCTGCTATGAACATTCATGTATCCCAGGTATGTCTTGACCCTGGCCTCTTCTCTCTACCTCCCTGGTCTGGGCCTAAGCCACTATCTATGAGATTCCCATTCCTGCCTCCTTCTCCCACCTCCCCCCTCTCAAATCCACTCTCCATCTGACTTCCAGAAGGATCTTCTAGAAACATAAATCAGATATTGTTGCTTCCCAGCTTATAACTTGTCAGTGAATTTCTACTAAACTAGAAAAGAAATTCATCTGATAGTCAACAAGGCTCTGTGTGATCTGGTGCCCACCATTACAATTCTTTCCCTCTCAGATTCTGCTACACTATCCCTTGCTCACCTTGCTCCTGGCTCCTGGCTTTCTCTCACTTCATCAACACAACATCTATTCTGCCTGTCATGTAGCTGTCACCTCCTTGTCTTTCCAGTTGTAGCTTTAGTGTTGCCTCCTCAGAGCAGCAGTCAATGATCAGCTAAGATAAAGTCAGGTCCCTCTACCACCCTCACCTCCCTGCTATTCTTTCTCACAGCATTTGCTTTTTTTCTTCACATAATTTATAGAATTTGGAATTTCTTGTTTACATAGTTACTTATTACTCATCTTCCCCAGTGTAAAGTTGGTTTTATTTACAATTGAATCCTCAAATTCTAGAACAGCAATGTCTGCAGTTGAAAGAACAAATGCGGGTTCTGTGAGATGAAGAGAGGAATTTGGTTTTTTACTCTAGTTTCTGGATCCGGTCCTTCCTGGGGTCCCACCTTAGGTACCATGAGATGCTCCTATGTTCTTATGATAAGCACTTCTCTTTCCTTAGCCAGTATGAGTGGGTTCTGTTTCTTCCAATTCTAACAGTCCTTGACTAATGACTTTTTTTTTTTCTTTTGCCAACTGTTCACAGGTCTTCTTTCAACATTGCCATTTTTGGGCATGAGTTGCTTTTTGAGTTTCCTTCTCTCTATGAATTTATTTCCCTAAATTTCCCCTCCTAACTTTCCAAACCTTCACTGCTGTATTCCTTTAAAAGCATGTCTATTTACACAGCCTTGTTCATGGCAACATTATTCACAATAGCCAAGAGGTGTAAGCAACCCGAGTGACCATCAGTGGATGAATGGATAAACAAAATGTGATCGACTGATCTCTCTCTCTCTCTCTTTCCAATGGAAATAAAGGAAGAAAGTCCTGTCACATGCTACAATGTGAATAAACTTTGAGGACATTATGACAATTAAAATAAGCCAGTCACAAAAAGACAAATACTGTATGATTCACTGAAAAGAGGTATTTAAAATACTTAAATTCATAGAAACAAAAAGTAGGGTGGTGGTTGCCAGGAGCTGGAGTGAGGGGTAAATAGGGAGTTGTGAGAATTTTAGTTTTACAAGATGAAAAAAATTTTGGAGATCTCTTGTTCAACAATGTGAATATACTTAACATACACAATTATACACTTAAAAATGGCCGAAATGGTAAATTTTATGTTTTTGTTTCTTTCTATTGCAATTTAAAAAATTTATTTAAGGGGTGCCTGAGTGGCTCAGTGGGTTAAAGCCTCTGCTTTCGGCTCAGGTCATGATCCCAGGGTCCTGGGACCGAGCCCCGCATCGGGCTCTCTGCTCTGCGGAGAGCCTGCTTCCTCCTCTCTCTCCCTGCCTGCCTCTCTTGCCTACTTGTAATCTCTGTCTGTCAAATAAATAAATAAAATCTTTTAAAAAAATTTATTTAAAAAAGCATTTCTGGACCCTTGGGTGGCTCAGTTGTTAAGCATCTGCCTTCAGCTCAGGTCATGATCCCAGGGTCCTGGGATGGAGCCCCGCATCGAGCTCCCTGCTTGGCAGGAAGCCTGCTTTCCTTCTCCCAGTTCCCCTGCTGATGTTCCTATTCTCACTACATCTCTCTCTCTCTCTGTCAAATAAATAAATAAATAAATAAAATCTTTGGGAAAAAAAAAAGCATTTCTACTTCATTCTCCTTCCCTTCCTCCCTCCTTTCCTCTTTCTGTCCCTTCCTGGTTAAATATCTCTAGGTCTAGGCCATGGCCCATGCTGGGCTAGGCAATAACCAAGGTGCAGGCTCTGTCTGGAGATGCTCACAGGCCCCCACCATATGCTGATGAACACTTCGTATTCTGTAGAACACATCAACAAAAGGCAGGGCCAGAGCTAGAGGCTAGCTTAGTCTCCAGCATGGACTGCCTGCATGCCAGGCGTTTCCCTCGGAGGATGTTTCAGACCAGCTCTGGCCTTGTCAGAGATTTTCTGGCCAAAGCTAAATTGCCTCCACTTCATTGTATCCACTTTTGCTCATTTCCAGTTGATTCCTCTTTGTCCCCATTGTGAATGCTGCAGGAACTAGGGTAATAGACTTAAGTAGGCTTTGGGGCATGATAACCAAGAACACTCTGTAGGGGGAAATATTTGGTACAGGAAAGATGGTACAGGAAGAAAATAATCACCCCTAAGACTCTTATTGTGTAATCAGAAAACTCCTATATAAGTACTAAGTAGATTTAATTTCACTGACAACTATTAAGATAATGATATCTAATATTTATTGTAAATGTACTATTTTTCTAAGGACTTAAAATATCCTGTTTATTTTATCTCATAAAATGTAAGTACTACCTCTACCTTACAGATGGGGAAATGAAGGCCCAAAGAGCAACCTGCCCAAGGTCACGTGGCCAAGATGTGGAACCAAGATTTGAATAAATGAACATTAAGTGCTCATTGAGAACAAATCCCTGAACTAGGCTGTTAACAGAGCTCCAAAACTGGAGAGAAAGCATCCATACATAGAACATGGCTGAAGAACAATTTAAAGTAAGTCCCCCTAAGTATCTCTCAATAGATGTGAATAAGAGTTGAACATGTATGAGTTGACCACATATGGAAGAGAACAATAAACTGTCTAGCTGACTGTTCGAATCTTTGATTCATGAGTCATTGAATCACAGAATCTCAGAATTGGAAGAGATCTGGGGTCATCCAAATCTCACCTACCCAAAGCAGAGATCTCTTCTACAGAATTGGTGGTAATTCCACTGTCAATTTAAAGGTAACTAAGCCACTTCCTTTGTTTCCTAGTCTTGATTAGTACAAAGTTCCTATTTTTCATCAGCCAAATGTACCTTCCTTAAGGAAATTCTCCTATTGGTCCCAGTCTCCACCTCTCTGATCTACATTAAATAAACCACCTTTCTGACTGTCATGATTGCCCTTCTTTGCATGGAAAAAGGAAAGAGAAGCACACATTGATCACCTACTCTGCTCCAGAACATGACAATATCCCCACTAAATAGGGATGATGATTTCTTACTTAAGGGCTTAGAAAGTCAGAGATGTTAAGAAACTTGTCCAAGAACACACAGCCTACAAGTACTAGAGCAGAGATTTGAGCCCAAACTCACCTCTTTGCTACTCTACTACATTGCCTCCCAAAGTCAGTTATCAACATGCTTTTTATCATCTCTTCAACAGACCACCTAATGTCCCTGCTTTCTTCAGATTTTTCTCCTTAGAGCGCATGCTCTTCAACCTTTCCTGATGGTGGTCACTGTCGAAACACGCTCCAACTTGTCCATGTTCCTCTCAAAATGCAACATAAGGCTGGAATACCATTCCCAGAGGGGCCAGACCATCTTGCCTGCCTTGCTTGCCTGGCAAGCCATCTTACCTGCCAGGATGGCTTCACTCACTTCAGAAGCATGGTAGCCCTATCACATGTTTGCTTCATAGAGCTACAACCCCATGTCTTTTTCCTATTAGCTAGTTTCAAGTCAGAGTTCATCTATGCTTTATTTATACTACTGATTCTAACAAATTTTGATGGCATTCTATTGGATTCCTCTCCTGGTTTGTTTTGAGACAGTATTTCAATATGTTATGTAGCCTATTAGCTGCCTCTCTCACTTTAGGTTATGGGAAAATTTTAAAAGTAGGTCTAGTCTTCAATGTTGTGATACAAGTTACTGTAAGAATGTTGACCATGCCAAGAACAAGGGCAAAACCTCAAGACATTCTATTAGAGACTTCCAAAGAGTGGCTACTAATTGACTAAGGTTCTTTGTACAGTTGTCTACCCAATTGTGAGTCCAGTGAGCTATTTTTAATCCTATATTTCTTCACTTCCTTCACAGTTTACACAATAAAAGACTTTGTAAAACACCTTGCTGAAATTTGCCCAAACCATCCTTTCTCCAAGTGTGTTCTATGGAACATTTCTCAGTACAGTATTTTAAATAGGCTTCTTTGGTGCAGGATTTCTCAGGACCTTTAATGTGCTAATATACACTGTGACTAGGAGGAGGTATATTAGCATACTGGGTTTTTCAAAGTTGGGGTAGGTCAATTTTTTAATCACCTAAAATTATTTTTTAGCTTAGATGGGATTTGTACTCTGTGATTTGATCTCCCAGTCTGGTAATCCTGTGAAAAAGGACACATTAGCCTTACATGCTTTGTTCATAGTGAACCTGTGCTAATGGTCAGTGATTAATGCTTTCTTCTGTAAGGACGGTCACAGACCATCTTTAACAACTTGTCCTGGAACTTTACTGTGGATTAATGCCAAGTAGGTTGAAGTGTAGTTTTCAAAATCTACCTCTTTCCTTCTCTCTCCTAATGATGTTTTGTTTCTCAGCATTGACCCAACAACAGCTCTAAAATTCAGCACCACATTGACACGATATTTACCTAGAGTTCACATTTCTAACAGAGGTAGGTGCTGTCTTGGGCTCTGATTCCCTTCTACCAAGGCATGTTCTGCCCTTTTCCACTTTGTATATCATACTATTGTTGGGAAACATATAAAGGAAATCTTGAAAATAACCCCATCGTGTTCAAGGTAGAGTCCTCACTGACTCTGCATCAGACTTGCTTGTTTCTCCCACTGCTTCCCATGGACCTTCTGCCTCCTTTTTGCTAACTCATAGCCATTTCCTTCTAGAACTTACTGGAGGATCTCTCACATCATTTAGGTTCTTCCTGACCAACCTCATCTCTCCCTTCCTATATTTCTGTGTTATGCATGTATCGACTTGCCTTACTTCCTCTATCATCCTTTCATTCAAGAATTCATTCATTCAACAAATATACCTACTGTGTTAGGTGTTGGTTATCGGAGAGTGGAAAACAGTCTTGGAGTCAATAATCTGGCAGGGAAGACAGATGTTGCACAGGAAGTAAGAGTTATAAGAAGAGGTGGACAGTGCTATGGGAGCAGTAAGCTAGTCTGGGTGTTGATGAAGGTCTTCCTACAAAGCAATGTTGTCAGTTGAGAACAAAAGGATGTGGGTGAGTTTACTAAGGCAATAGTGGGAGGCAGGATGTGATGGGAAAGACCCTGGTGGATTTGCAAGTGATAAAAACAGGCCAGAATGACTGGAGGGCAGAGGTGAGGGGGACACGGTACACAGAAGGGCCAGAAATTCCTCAGGAGCCATAGGAAAGACCAAAGAGAAATCACAGAAGGATCTGCAGCAGGGAAATAAGACATAATACAATGTAATCAGACTGAACTCTTTTTTTCAAATAGTAGACATCAATCTTTCATTTTCCTTTCTGGTCCTATACATGACTTGCAAAAACTCTCCCTACCTCCTTTTAAAAAGTTGTCCTAGCCCTTTCCAAATAGCAGCCCGGGCTTTGTTCACTTTGGATATGCAACTTTTCCTTGGGCTCTTTCTTTCTTTTACAAGCATCCCTGGCTATCTATGTGCTTTCCGTTCTTGTATGCGCCTTTTAAATTTCTGAACTTGTTAGCAATGGAAGGCTTCTGAGGGTGGAGCTGGCTCACTTCTGTAACTTGTAGGAGGACGTGGTGGACGAGGGCAGGAGCACGGGAGCTTGGAGTCAGAGGCCCCCCAAACCCTAGCTCTGGTGCAGCCAGCTCTGCAACTCTGGCCAAGTTACTTGACCCCTCTGGGCCGCTGTGTCTTTTCTTTCTTTCTCCTTTTCCTCCCTTCCTTTCTTCCTTCCTTCCTTCTTTTCGTCCCTGCCTCCCTCCCTCCTTTTTTCCAATTTCTTTGTCATTGTGGTGAAACATACATAACATAAAATTTATCATTTTAAGTGTACAGTGGCTTTTAAATATATCCAAAATGTTGTACCACTGTTATATCACCATCCTTCTCCAGGACTCGTTTTACTTTATAAAACCGAAACTCTCTATCTATTAAATAGCAACTCTCCCTTTCCATCTTCTCCTCGGCCTCCAGCCACCACCCTTATGCTTTCTGTCTTAGTGATTTTGACCACAGTGCTTCCTGGCAGTGGAATCTTACAATATTTGTGCTTCTCTGAGTGGCTTAGTTCACTCAGCAAAATGTCCTCAAGATTCTTCCATGTGGCCACATAGTAAGCATTCTCTTCCTTTTTAAGGCTGAACAATATTCCATTGTACATCTGTACCGCTTTCTTTATCTGTGCCTCTATCCAGACACACTTGGGTTCCTTCCACGTTTCAGCTATTGTGACTAGTGCTGCTGTGAACACGGGGGTACCAATCTCCAAGAGTCTGCTTTCAATTCTTTTGGACATATACCCCGACTAACCCAGCGGAATTGCTGGATCATCTGGTAGCTCTATTTTTAACTTTCTGAAGAACCACCATACTGTTTTCCGCAGAAGTCACACGGTTTCACGTTTCCCAACATCACACAGGGGCTCCAGTTTCTCCACATCCCTGCTGACACTTGCTCTTTCGCTCGTTGTCTTGGATGGTGTCCATTCTATTGGGTGAGCGGGGCACCTGCTGTCGTGATCTGTGAACCGCAGGGATTTAATCGCAGACTGACCCCGAGCCCCTTCCTCCGAATGTCTCCTGGCTTCCTCCATCTGTGTGTGTGTGTGTGTGTGTGTGTGTGTGTGTGTGTGTGTTACAACATGAAGGTTGGGTCACACGGGCTCTTTGCCATCCACAACCTTCTTCTTGAACCATTTGCGAGGCAGAGTTGGACTGCAGAAACAGCATCTTGGGAGCAACTCTCTTTGGATTGGAAAGGAGGTGAAAATGTGCTATTCCGCGTCATTTCCTCGGCCATCTTTTAATAGAGACCAGTCTTCTGGCTTCAGTCAGCAGGAGGGATCGGTAGGCTGATTATGGGATTGGAGTCTTCCAGAATGGCAGGTCGGCCTCTCCCTGCAGCCAAGGGAGTGATTTATTTTTGGCTCAGTTCACCCCAGAGAGAAGTCGGATTCGCACAGACACTTGTTCGGAAGGGGCGGATGTTGCACGTGGCTTTCTTGAGGAAACACATAAGTGCTTTATCCAGGGGATAAAACATTTTACTCAATGGTCTGTCACTGCCTGCTTGGAAAGCTTGTGGTAAGCAGATGCGAGAGGGAAGAACATTTACATTCAAAAGCCAAAATAATTCCCCACACTGAACCGGTCACAGCAGGATAAAGTTAGCAGGATGAAAGAATTATTTCACTTTGGGGAGAACCACCAAAGGAAGGGCCTTTCTTTGGGGGGCTCTTTTCACACTAAAGCAGTAACCAGGCCTGGCAAGATACGGAAAGAACATCTTCCCTAGACGCCCAGCAGCCATAGCCCCTGGCAGCCTGGCCTCTGTGGCTCCAGAAGGAACCCCCATGGACCCTGCTGTCACCATCCGAGAACCAGAGGGGCTGCAGGTCTCGTCAGGAAGGAAGTGGCTTACATGGGAGCAGGAACTCCTCTGTAAACTGTCAGATGTGAGGAAGCACATCCAGTCAGCTCCTTACAGGGAAAGAACCAGACCCTGGAAGACAGGGGATCTGTGGCAGGAGAACTGTGTTGTTCTGCTTTTGTAACCTGGCACCAAGCTGTTCCGGGCAGGTGACAGAAAACTGCCGAGAGGCCAAAGGGCACGAGGAGCTGGGGGGGTAAAGCTTGATTCTTCCCTTTTGTGGTTGTGCTTAGGGGAATCTCCTGCTTGGATTAGCTGGTCCCCGGCAGTGATGGATCCTGAGGCCCCAAAGGAGGACTCATCCTGAAGGAAGGAGGTGCCTGGCTGATGAACCGGGCTCCATTTTGATTTTCTCTTTTCCTTTTGCAAGTTTAACTTTCAGACATCAGTCCAAACACAAGGCTGGCTGTGTTAGTCAAGGTTCCAGAACCAACAGGGTGTCTCTATCCCTGTCTGTAGCAATCTACATGAGACTTGCTAGGAATTGGCTTATGTGGGTATGGAGGCCAAGAAGTCCCACGACCCATGGTCTGCAAGCTAGAGAACCATGAAAGCTGGTGGATGGCATAATCCAGTCTGAGTCTAACGGCCTGAGAACTGTGCGTGTGTGTGGGGATGGTGTTGGGGGGAGGTCGTGGTCTGAGTTTGAAAAGCCTGAGGACCAGGAGCAATAATGTCCGAGAAGATGGATGTCTCGGCTCAAGCAGGGAGAGCAAATTCGCCCTTCCTTCACCTTTTTGTTCTATTGAGGCCGTCAGTGGATTGGAGGATGCCCACCCACGTTAGCGAGGGCCATCTGCTTTACTCAGCCTGCTGATTCAAATGCTAATCTCTTCCCCAGACACTCTCGCTGACACACCCAGAAGTAACGTTTTACCAGCCGTCTGGGCCTTCCTCAGCCCAGTCAGGGGTGACACGTGAAACTAACCACCCCACTGACCTAGACATTTTCTTTGGCCACCACCACTGGGCTTATCTTCAGTTTTTGTTGAAATTACTTAGATGTCCATAAACGGAAACTTCCGGCAGAGACACAAGATTGAGACCCACAGTGGAGGTGATCCAAGGGGCCAAAATGTACACTTCCACTTGGGTGTTTTCGAGAACCTTAGCCCCCTTGTCCATGTCCTAGGTGTGGTCTGGCTGGTCCCACCCTCGGACTGAGCTTGGCGTTCTGTGAATCCAATGAGGTCCAAAGGAAATGACAAGACGACGACGTGAAGGGCGAGTGTGGGGGTGAATAGGTGCTTGCGAGAGGATGTGTTTCCATGGGTGGACACGATTGTGAGTTTAAGTGCCGTGTACTCTCACACACACTGCTCTGCCGTCAGCTTCCTTGCTGACCACGACTTTAATAGATACCCTGGCAGACTTGGGCTGTGATAACAGTAGCTTGGGAACTCTGAGACCCTGGGTGTTTTCTCAGCTTTCACCCAGCCTTGTGAGCTGGGTTGAGGTCAGGTTTAAGGGAAAAAGTGCTGAAGGGCAGCACAGCAATCGCAGGCGCTGTCCTCTGTGGTCTGAGATGGGTAAGGGGAATTCACACGGTCACCGAGAGGTTTCTTTCTGCCTCAGCAGAGCGGGGAGCTGCGGGGGCCCAGCTTGTGAAATCGAAGCCGGAGCTGACCTATTTTTGAATGAAATTTTTATTTTGAATGAAAATTCAAACCCATGCCACCCTTTGGTCTTCACGGTGACTCTGTAGCTGTCCTTACTGCTAGTGGCAGCAGTAACAAGTCTGTTCCCAGCGAGAACACAGAACCTTGACTGTGAACAGGCACAGGTGGAGAGTTTCAAAAATCTTACAGGAAAACCTCTTTCTAGAGAGTGACAACTGGGGTGACACGGGCTTGCTAAGTGAGAACACGAGGGTTTAGCGTGGGGTGGTATGGCACTGGGTCAGCAGGGGAAGGGTGGGTATGTGACAGTCACCTACCATCCCGTCCCTCTGTGAAGAGTGGCTTCCAAAGTAGTCTGGCCAGTGAGTCATCAGAAAACTGCTCTCTCTCATTCATATCTCAGCAGGGTATTTCACGGCTCTCTGTTCTCCCTAGAAATGTGGTGGTGGGGCAGGGGAACCCAGACCCTTAGAAATCAAAGCCATATGCATACCATATTAACAACAACAACAACAAAAACATAAAACCCAGGCCATTCCATTATTGCTGACCATAGGAATTCAGTATTTATAATTTACATTCTTTCCCATACTTCGCTGTTTTTCAAAAGTGAAGAGCAGAGGTTTACAGTCTCACCAGATCATAAATCAGATTCCTGAGGGTAGAGGGAGCGGCTACAGGCTGAGGAACTGCCTTCTGACAGTTTGCAGAATGCGTCAAAACATGAGGAAGAGAACCCAGGGATGGGACCTGCTTCAAGAAATCACATCTTGACTCCTCTGAGGCCACACAAAGCGTAGACGAGGCCAGAGTCCATCTCCTCACACAGCACTGGTTATTTCTTCCACCTAGCACGCAACCAGCCAAAATCTCATGGGGAGCCAATATGTGGAGAGCGGCTTGGAGGTCTGGCCATCCCTCACACAGTGAGCACCTGAGAGGAGTCACACTGTCACCTTCCAGGGGGAAGGCAAACAAGGGCCTGGGCTCCCCCATTTGAGCAGGCTTCTCACTGTCCACGTATCTGCCATGGATGCTGGCTGGAAGCAAGGTGGAGGCAGGTCTGTGGAGGCTCTGGTCTGGCAATGGGGCCCAAGACCTGTGCACAGCAATCGAGTCAAGGAGCCTGGAGTGGAAAAAGGAGCATTAGGCTCTGGGCTGATCTGACAGCCTCTAATGGCTGTGTGCTCTGGGGTCAAATACCCTTCCTAAGCACTATAACCCCAGAAAATGGTGATAACACCACCAAACTCACTGGATTCAAGAAGAACACACATACATACATATACCTGGACTCACGGGGTAGGTGAGGGGCAGTTTCAGGGAGGCCCTTTCCCCCTGGAATTGGAAATGCCATCCTGGGGTCTGGCTCATGAGCAAAGCCAGCTGAGTGCGACTGCTGCCCTAGGAAGATTCAGGGGAGCGAGGGGTCCTAAAAGTCCCACCTAGAGGTCTTTCCATGGTTCCCTGTCCTCTGAAAGTCTGTCTGGAAGATAACCTAGCAGTGGCCCATTAAATCCATTCCCTTGCTCCTGGTCTGGATTTTGTCCACTCCAAAAGAAGATAGAGGATTCTAAACATTTTGAAAGCTGGAGATCTTTCTTAAGCCTTTCCTGGGTTGCAACCATAAAATTCCCAACACCTAACCTTGATGTATGCAGTCCGATTGATGAGAATGAGCCAAAGGAGCCCTTCATCAAGCGAGCGGGAAGAGTTAAGGTTTACAGTCCGGATTTTCCAGTACGGATTATTACATAAACCTGCCTGCGATTTGACACCATCATTAAGGCTATTCTTTGTATACTTCAGATATGAAAATACAGTATTTTGGTTCTTGAGTGTCCAATTTGTCTACTTTTAAATGCAAACAAACCTTATTTCCAGTGGTTTGTAGAATCACGAATTGCCTTTCCTGAGCATCCAGAACAGGGACATGGCCTACATAGAAACACTGGTGCCTGAGGCCGGGGGCCACACAGATCTAAGAAAACCTTCCAGACACTGTGGGACATTTTCGGTGCCCTCAACTTGCAGGCCTCTGAACATGTTTTCAGAGCCTTCCGATAACAAAGAAAAAAAATAATAACTGGGGCACAAGAGGTTCACACATGACTGCATCAGCCATGAAAGCAAATCTCTTGGGCAGATTCTATTTTCTTGAATGATGTTCCTGTCTTCACTGGATTTATGAGAAAGGGATGGATTTGCCAATGCTCTTCTCCTTGCTCCAGGAGGACAAGAATGCTGGGGACTTTGGAGTCCCTTTTGCCAACACTACAGGTAGGAAGCTTGGCTATCCCCCCCCCCTTACCTCCCTCCCTCCACCCCCTGGCCAGCCAGCCAGGTGTGCTGTACATAGAGACCAATTTCCAACCACAGTATCATGATGTATAATAAAAACTAAGCATAGCCCTGAGAGCCCTTGGAGCTACTCGGACCTGTTGTGAGACTTTAACAACAAATATTTTCTTATACAACAGGCAGTTTCAAAATCTACCCAACAAAGCTGCAAGCAAGGGAATGTCAAGATAGACAAAGTCACAGATGAATTTCTGAAATGGATTAAAGTCAGACTTTGGTCAATAGAGGAGACAAGGAAGATTTTTACAAATCAGCATTCTAAGAATCACCACCCCCCCAAATCACACACAACTATTTTTCTCCTTCTTTGGTTGACATTCATAAGTGCTTCCTTTGAATTCACAGAAGATAGGGAAGTAAAAAAAGCCTAAGTATTGCACCAAAAATAATGCCAAAGTTCCAATTCAAATTTTTTTGTGACTTTCACCTGTGATAGTCTTAGCATCATGTTTAGAATAAAATGGGATCAAGGAAATGTTGTAAAAACTGAATTATTACGGGCTAGCAACGAGACTGTGCAGCTCATAGGTCTTAGCCATGGCCAATGCCGATCCTTGTGAAGCACCAAGGCTCAAACATGACTCTTACAAGTGCACACCTACATATGAAGGAAAGGCATGCATTTATGATGAAACACTGATGGACAGAAGTCTTGGGTCTCCTTATGTCTTGATTCAGTCATGTAAGTGGGGAATATATGGAGGATGACAACAGCCTACCTGTGGGATTCCTTTCTCTGACAATAAGAACACTACAAATGAAGCCCAGCTGGCGAACACCATGGTAGGCCTGGGAATTCTGCAGGAGGAGCTGAGCATAATTCAAAGAGCCTACAAGTACAATCCCCTGTGTTTAACGTGCTCACTTCAGTCCAGTGTCCAGTGGTGAACAGGTAATTTGATTCCTGCATTTAGCTTCCCCCCACCTCCCGTAAGGGCTTGGCCAAGTGGACTCCTAGAAAGAAATGAAACAATCCAGTGTCCACTTCCAAAGGGAGATCCTGGACAGTAAGAGCTATCGCTCGGAGACGCAGCTTCAGAGGGGAGACGCCTAGGGCAGAACCCGATTTGTTTGGTAAGGAATTTTATTTTCTTTCTCCTGGGTGAGTACTATACTCACAAGCTCACTACAGAAGAAGTCCTAGTGAAAATAAGCCTTGCATTTATGGGATGTCTTTCATCATCACAATGCTTAGCAGGTCAATAAAATGTTCTAGCGTCACTGTGGGAGCGGTTGGGCCAAGTCTTTTTCAAACGGTGAAAGTAGACACAAGGAAAGCAGGGAAAGGCCATGGAAGACCAAGAATGATAAAAAAGGAAAGGTATCTAATACCCCACATGGTGCTACTTATGGAGAAAGACAGGAAACATTCTTTGCGCATTATGTCCAAAACAACAGTGTCTTTTAAGAGGGTGGTTTGCAAATGGTGAATGTGAGATGATTTGCAAATGAATTGTTTCGGATATTAAATGATGCCTCAGATCTGTTTCTACCCAATGAGAGGTCCATTTCCATAGAAACGAATGGAAAAGTGGGCCAAAGCCAGCAGTATGGTTTCTAGGAGAAAAGGCAGCTGAGGTTCGGGCCAGCCATGGAAAGCACTGGTTTTGTAACACCGTGTCAAGAGCTTTTACTGAAAGGGGAAAAGAAAAAGTTTAAACTCAAAGAGCAGGCACAGACAGTATCTGAGGGCTTTGCTGGGAGTTCAGACAAAGCCACAGAGGAAAAATGGTCTCATGTGCACTATGCTTTTCGGACGTCCCATGGGACAGTCAGCTGCCATGCGCTAACAGGTGCCTCCCTCTAAGCTGGCCTTGGAGAAAGGAACACGCTGCAACCGTCTGACTGAGCTATGAGTTGGGAACGTTCAAGGGCCAGGCCCAGGTCTCCCAGAAAATGAACTTGGAAACACTCGGCGATGTGGGTCAGGTGCACAGGAAGGACAGTTGAGGGAGACTGTGTCTATGATACTGTAATGTACTTGGGCAATCGGTGCTCAGAAAAGCAAAACACATGGGGAAATGAAACAAACTCCCCTACTTGCAAAGAACATATATGCTGTACCTGTGTTTTAAATATGCCTTTTTCATGGGCTCTCAAAGTGTAGGCAGGTTTTTGCAAGGAGCACCTCTGTTGTCTCAGACCTTTCTGGGAAGGATGGAGCTGCTGTGTGGACCATGGGAACGTGGAGCGGGGCGGGGGCGCGCATCACAGCTGACTCCCCCAGGCCCCATGCCCACGGAACGAATGCAGGCAGCCCCCCACCAGCAAGGCACCCGGCCGCTGCAGCCAAGTCCGGATGACACTCTCAACCAAGTGGTCACCGGCAGCCCAGAGCACAGGATGGGACCTGTGCATGATTCATCTCGCCCCCTCACCCCTGCCCCGGAATTCCTTTGCAGAAAAGAAAAACATGACACTTCTAGGGTGAGAGATTTTCTTAAAGGTGGAAAAGACATTGAAAACTCTGCTCTGTGAAATGAAAGAACAGGAGGATTTCTTTTTGGCAAATATTTAGATCTCTAAGCCAATCAGCTGAGAGAAAAAAAATCCAGCTCGGTGGGGGCAACCATCACGGGTGCACACACAATGACGGTCCCGTTGGTCTCCTATGGCTCCCCGGGGGATCTGCGGAAACAGAACGTGGGTCTGTACACCCTCTAAAATACCATCTTTCCTCTCTTCTCTTCTCACTGCAGAAAGCGCATCCGCGCTCCTGTCTCCCTAAAGTCACCTGAAGAATACCGTGATTGCTTACAAACGGTGAAAAATACCAACACGATGCGAAGAAAAGAGCATTTTACAGAGACTCATCTTTGATGGACTTTCACATGAATTATTTTATTTAAAACAGGAATCCATCAGAGGTGGTGAACTATCAGGGTAAGTAAATGTTCTAGAGCATGGCACGGATGGAAGGTAATACTCACCAGCACCTCACATGGGACTAAAAGACAACGTCAGCCACGCGGCACGGGGGGAAACCAACACAATGTAGAAGGCACCTGGCTGGGAGAGAAGCCCGGTGTGCGCGGCCCGGGAGCAGCCCCGCTTCTGTGCACTGTGGCTGGTCGGGACAGGCGATGTTGGGAAGGAACGGGACGGGTTCTGACCTGAAGCCCTGGAGCCTCTGTGAGCAGCGACCCTTTGCTCAGATCGATTTCCTCCCACCGTGCGTGGTGTAAGGTCCTCAAGAGGGGACGCGTTTGCGAGAGAGCAACACAGACACCCTCCTCCGGGGAGGGAAGCGCCCTCCTCAACTCAACTTCAGCAGTGGCTTCTAACTTAAAACCAAATACTAATGACGATATAATAGAAGGCAGAATGGGGGCCTGAACCTGGACCCATCGGTCCAAAGGGAGAGGCAGATTCGTAAGAATAAAGACCGGTCACCAGTCCGCACGTGCCGTGAACGCCCGTCTCTGGCCCTGCGACCACAGGACACACCAACGTGGCGCTGCCCTGCGCGGTGGGGAGGGGACCCCCGCCTGCCAGCACTCCGCACGCCTCCCAGTGACCGCATGCCAAGTGCTGAAGTTGGAAGAGACCCCGAATTGGCAAAGGATCCTGGACAATGAGCTGCCCAGGATGGCTGCGTCTATGGGAAACAAGACTCACGCTCTCAAATAATGACCCCTGAGCCCCCTCTCCACGTCCCGATGGCACTGCGTGTTTGCCCTCCGCACGGGGAGGTCCACACCATCCCGTTTCCCCTCTCAGTTCTAGGCACTCTCTGGGACATCTGCGACGAGCTGGGGTCTTTTCATTTCTTTCCCACTCCGTTGGTGACTTTTGACTTGGAATGCCGATTCCTTCTTCTGGAAGAGTGGCTCTCATTGTTGCCTGGATGCTTGGGTGGGCTGTCTTCAGAACCTGGCCAAAGGAAGGAGAACATGCTGTCACTGTGGCTGTGGGGGGCTGGGGGCTCACGCCTCAGACTTGCGGTTCTCCCTGCTCGGGCCATCGGTGTGGGGCCTGCCCGAAGTGCGGGCTCTTCTGCTGATACTTGCACTCCATCTAGTGGCCTGGTGAACACAGGACGGCAAGGCCCAGAAGGCCAGCACCAGGCTGGTACCGCCTGCCTGTGCAAGGAGATGGGGGGTGGAGGGGGGGTCCCTGAAGAACTTCTACATCCTCGCTGTGTGAGGTGGATTGCACTCACGACAAAGGGAGATGACAAACAAACTCAAAGCACAAGGAAGAACAATGACACCACAGGGGTGTCGAGTCTACTCTCACAACCAAGGAGGCATCGCCCAGAGTTCCGTGCCCTGACCAGTGGATGCACTAGAGTTTCTACATCTCCCCCCGAAAGGATTCCTGAGGCTACAAAATTAGGGCTCTTATGCCCTCTATCGTCTGAGCCACTGAACAGCTTTAAAAACCGGGCCCCTGCGGCTCAGGATCCCTCTGGAGCCTCCCTCTGAAGATGCCACACACCTTCGAGATGCTCTCGGGCTGCAGGGACAGCGCTGTCTCTAGCACGCTCACTGTTTGTCTGGGACCTCAGAGAGGAAACTTCCACACCAGCCGGATGCCTGAGCAGCCAGCAAGGGTCAGCCAGGTGGAGGGTGGAAGTGGGGGGAGCAGGTTGGGGCTGGGCCTCCCAGGGAGTGGGGTGTGAGCAAGGCTTGGGAGCAGCAGCAGAACTGCCGGGCATCAGGCTGCCTCTGTCCTAAGGCTGAGCACATGGCCGCCCTCCAGCCCAGCAGTCAAGGCAGACCGTTCTCTGCTCCAGGGCTCAGATCCAGGCCCTCCACCACCACAGCCACTAAAAACACAACAAGTTCCCAGATTTTGGTCTCCGTGGCAAGGGCCGTTTGGCTTAGTCCAAGGGATTCTTTCACCACGCTCAACTTCTTTTTTTGAACGATTCTGTCTACCTTTCACTGAAACATATCTCTACCACAGCTTCCTTCCTGTAATCTTCTTTTCAACAGAGAAGGGCTTCGAAGTGCCAAGAATTGATCTGTGAGGAGATGGTTCTGAATGAGGGAGCCCGAGGGAGCCCCTTGGCCCACTACTATTAGCATTCCAGAACAGGGTACCCATCAACACGGATTCAGGACTCTCAGAAAGAGCGCCCGGCCTCTCAGCAGAGGGCATGCTCGCCTCTTCCCTGGGAAAAAGCCCTGAAAAGCTTGGCCCCAAAAAACCTCAGGAAAGCAATGCCAGTGGTAGTGCTTTCCTCTCTGTGGGACCAGGGTTCCTCTGAGCAATTCTGACTTGAATTCATGGTCTCCAGCACGCATAGTTCTCTCCCTTTGGCCAAGATGTCTAATCGGCTCATGAGAACTGACAAGAGATGACTGTCCGGTGGTATCTTTCCACAAGCCTCATTCTTTAAAACAGCCAGGTGGCCCCAAATCTTTCCCAAAGGCTCCCTGCAGAGGCAGTGGGAGATCCTTGGCTCCACTCCCAAAATCTCTCTTATACTCATCTGCCTCTTGAACAAATACACTTAAATCAATCCACCTCTTCTGAGAGACCTCGCCTCCTGGTTCGTAGTTCTTCCTAACCCTTTCCACTCATGACCAAAGCCAGAAGGAAGAACATTCCCATCAGGCTGCCTGAGACAGGCGTCTCAGAAGAGGCAGAACCACATGGCGCCTCTTCTCATGAGGCCAGTCTCTTGGGCAGACCCCGCCAGTACTCTGCAGGTTTCACGAACAGGTAATGGATGACATGCGATGGGCAGGTCTGAGAGACTTCGGGGCGTACATTTATCAACATTCAGAGGATAAATACTGTTTTCAAATCTCCTTACTGGGCCTCGGGGAGGAAGAGGACCCAATACAATTTTTAAACAATGAGTAAGAGAGAGATACCTTTTGAGCCTTTCCCATGAGACCAGGAGATGTCTGGACTGTAGGTGCCATCTTCACACTCTGAGTACGTCTAGGGAGAGAAGCGGACTTAGTGATGGAGAGTCAAGTACTCCCCAGGGTAGGGGGGTGAGGGGGTGATGGGGCGGGATGGGGGCGGGCCGGCAAGCCAAGCTGCTCCACCCCTGCGTCCCCGGGCAAGCAGAACCTCCTCACGCTTCTTTTCCTTCGCTATAAAACCACGACTGTCTCCCAGGGGCTACGGCGTCAATCTTCTAGAAAGTACTATCAGTTCCTCAGACTTAGGGTGTAAGTCAAGGATGAAAGCCATATTTTACTGAAGAAGACGACGCTTTGAGGTAGACTATCAACGTAGCACAGCGTTTCAGGCCGCTAACTGTAATCCCTGGGTCTTCTATAAGGCGGGCAGGGCAGGCATTTGAGGAGGGGGAGCCCCAGGCTGGATCACAGAGAGACACATACAACGTCCAAGAGCCAGCCAGGAAGAAAACCCAGTCTTCCAAACACCAGTCCAGGGCTCTCTGTGTAATTTTATTTTTAAACAGAGCCATTAACGGGGTTTTAAACCCCCTGCAAAAGGAGGAGAGAAATAGTGACCGACTGAGCAGAACACTCGCGAGCATGGGCAGCCACTGATAGGGGACGAATCCTGAACCTGTTACACTTCTGCAGTGGCCAGGACAGAAGGCGCGTGTTCCCCATGGTGGCCACGCCATGTTCTCAGATGAACGCCGCCCCTGCCCCCACAGAGCTCCAAGAAGGACATGATCATTTTAAAGAGGGGCCTTTGCATACCTTTTCTCGGTGACCATAGTGCTCAGCGTACCAAACCATGCCATAGAGACACAGGAAAGTAGTAAAAGCCTAGAAGAGAAAAACAAGCACACAGTGTGGCACCAAAAAAAAATCCCATTTCCCGGGATTTCAGGGTTTCGACTTGTAACATATACAAGATGGCTTGATGTGGCTTTGCCATCTCTCCTAGGACACTAGAGATCCTAGTGATTACTTATGACGCCGATAATCAGAATGCAAGATCATTTCTCGATGGCAGGTAAGATGGGAAGCATTCTCTGCATGCTTTGCAGGTGCTCCTTGAGAGGGCATATAGGATTTTATATACTTTTATATACTTGGTCTGGTTCTCATGACCCTTCCTCTGCCACCAGCACTGGGAAGTTACGAGGACTCAGCTGGTCGGCTTCTGTGGGGGAAGAGGAGTTGTAAATGAGAGAGGAGTTTCACTCGATCTGGGATCACAGTGGCTCTGGAGGGCACGGAGTCCGCAGTGTCTGAGTTGGGGGCAGGCACAGCGGGACACTCTTCCCGTGGCTCTGCACCGCTTTCTCAGCTCCTTTTTTGTCTCCATGGCCCCGCCTCAACCCCAGTTCTGGATGTTTTTGTTTTTCTTCTGTAAGACCACAGGAAAACACGGAGAAAACAAAACTGCTTTAGAAGCAAGCCCCTGAGTGAAATGGGAAGGGAGCGGTCTTCGGGTACCCAGAGGCAGGGATGACCTCTACTTCCCCAGACAATTCCCCACCCACCTTGCACCACACCCTAAATTATACTCTAATTTAAGCAAAGAATAGCACCTACAGAAATCCAACGTCTTCAAATATGCCAAACCACTAAAAACCAGGGAGAACTTTCTGGTTGTCTTGTTGGGAGCACCCGAAGGAGAGGGGGAGAGTGAGGACAGATGAGTTCCCGCCAGGCCCTCCACCAAGGCCTGACCTTCCCACTGTAAGTGAATCAGCAAAACAAAATAATTGTCCCTCCCAGTTCTGTTTCTTCAGAATGCCTTGCCTTAGGTACTCACTGACACCAAAGCACCTCATTGTCTGTCCGCTGTCTCTTCCCCTGCATTTCCTGTTGGGGACTGTCACCTTGAACCAACCATAAGAACAGTTGTAAAATCAGAGTAGAACATTCTCTTCTTGAGTAAGTTTAATTCTTTCTGAGAATTGTAACTTTAGATCCCAAAGGGCTGCCTCAGATAGCACTCATTTCCACTCCTCTCATTTCACAGAAGAGGAATGAAGGTTCAGAGAGGTGAATGGCCTTTTCAAAGGCATACAGCTAATATGTGGCGAATTGGGGCCTGGAAACAGGTCTCCTGGTATTCCTGGATCCTATATTGATTTTGTGTCTATACATCCTCACATCTCTACCCATCCATCCATCCATCCATCCATCCATCCATCCATTTATCCACCCCTGGATAAAGAAAAGCATCAAGGGAACAGCCAGGACCAGCAGCATCCCTCTGCATGGCCCGGACTCCAGATCAGAGCTGAGCTCGCTAGGAAGGCGGGGGCTTTGAGCTTTCATCAGTTCTCATCACCGCAGTGAGCAGTCTGGCTCTGGCCCAGATCCATCCTATCAGTCAACCACATTTACGGAGCATCTGTTGGGTACACAGCATCACCTTAAGTGCCAAAAAGACAGGAGTCCCAGGGCTCTGGAGGGCCTGCATCTACGTCCATGAAGTGGGAATACTGGTGTGGTGGAGACAACATGAAATGGAAGACCCACTGGTTCATTTTATTTTAAAGCCATATGCAAGAGGGCATACGTCTACAGGTGAGGGGTTTAAAGAAAAGGAAGCTCATATCCTCCCCCATCAAAAAGTTAGACAATGAATGAATATATTAAGATGATAAAATGAAAATAACTCCTAAGCTTTAGCATATTCTGGGACTTGCTCAAGATTTCTAATATACACCACCATTAAGTGTACCATTTGGGGGGCATGGAAAGAGTGGGGAAGCCTAGAGGATTTGCATAGTGTCAAGCTTAAGGATGTGATTGCTCCTTTACAAAGAGCAAAACAGACTGTCCTAGGTTTGGGGGTGGTAATGGGGGGGGAGGGGGCAGGTTCCACCTCCCCAGACCAGGAGTTTGGCCAGATAGCTGTCCTCACTCCACTAGCCTAAGGGGCAGTGAGCACAGGGATGGCGGTCATTGCAAATTCTGCCCACTAGAGGGCAGGAATGTGGTGCTCCGCCTTCCCCAGCCCTGTCCCTGGTAAGGGGAGGGGGGGGGGCGCCCAGCTAGGGCTTTGCAATTTGCAGGCAGGCAAACACTGGCAGGTGCTTATCATCACAATCGCCACACAAAGGGCCTGCCGGCTGTGGTGGCCAAATTTATCACTTCACCTGGGTACTTAGAGGCCCACTTCACACTTGTCCCAGGAGACAAAGCTTATAATTTATAGGTTTGCAATCACACCTGCGAAAATCTAGGTGTGTATCCACTTAAAATGCCAAGGCCTGGATTTAAAATAGCAATTGTACAGATTTTGTTTAAAGAAAGGTCAAGGAAAAAAAAGACAAAAACATGTGGGATGAGGGCCAAAGCAGCACACAGCTGGGGGGTGTGATGGCAATCAGGGCGTAGTCAGACCTGGCTTGGCTTCCGGTTAGAATAATGAGCAGGCAAGCTGACGACTGACGGATCAGACAACTGCCTCGGAGCCGCATACGCGAACTCTACGTCCGCATTCATCTCAAAGTCTGGATCTGTTCTCCTACCAAGCAGGGTAATAATCAGGGTCTTCGTTTCTCTGAGTAGTAAGGAGGCCTGGCCACACTCAACTCTTACTGAGTAAGGTTCACCTCCTTCCCGAGTTTCAGATCCATCTTGATGGTTAATAAAGGCTCTGAATATGGGCAGTGGGGAGCCCTAACCAACACAGCCAATGGCCTCTGTTCAGGCCAGGTCCGCCTCTGTGGCCTACTAACACTGACAACACTCATCACGGCAGTCTTCTTCATCTTCGAAGGCCTGATCTCCTGGGGCTGTTCCTCAGGCCCGCCTCCTAAATGCGGCTGCTGCTCCAAAGAACCCCACCCTCTGCCAGTTTTCCTGCCCCTGCTCTGTTCCCCTGACCTAATCCAGTGGCTCCAGCCACACCCTGTGCACCAGTGGCCCTCACCTCCTGCACCTCCACTGCTGTCCTGTGTTACTGGACTGACTGGAACTTCCAGTGATACAGGACATCTTTGCCTGTAAGTTCTAAGGGTCCCTCAAACTCCTAAGCCCTCATCAAATTCATCTTTCCCTCAATGGGCTTCTCTGATATCCCCCAATCTGTGACTAAACCCAAAAGCCACCCAGAGACACAAACTAGAAACCCTAGAGTCGCCCTCATGCGATATCACAAGGAGCGTGGCGACCTGCGGAGCTGACCTCTTCAACAGCTCTCAAATGCAACCCTCTGTCATTTCCTGCGTGGGACCCTCAGTACTCTCAGACAGCACCTCTCCTCCCTCCACTCTCCCACCCCATGCAGCCTTTCTCTGAGAACAAGTGTCTTCCTACTGAATGATGTCCTTGGATCTCCAACTACAGACACACAAGCGTCCTTCTGAAGCAGAGGTCCCTTGTCCCCTCCCCCCCACCTTACTCTCCTCACTCTCGCTCCCCCACGGGGGAGCGTCTTCCTGAGATGCTGGGCACAGGCGCAGATGCACATCTTTGCACATGCCAGTTTCTCAGCCTGCCTGGATGTGTCTCCTGGTCTCTCTCTCTCGAACCCACTCCTTCATTCTCCATGCATTTGCCCAGTCCAATGCGTCAGACCGCAGGTACTAGAGTCAGTGGGGACAGGAGGACAACAAAAACAGTCTTTGTAAGCAAGAGGTACAATGCTGAGGAGACGATGTAAAGAACCCAAAATTATGTGACACTGAGTTTCGAACTCAAAGAAGTATGTGCCAAGCGTGACCAGTTCCCCAAGGGGAGTTGACCAGCCCGCTGGCAGGGGTGCGTGTCATGGAGGGTGGAACTGAAGTTTCGTCTTGGCATTAGTCGCTGGGTAGAAAAAGCAGGGGAAAGCATTCAGATGAGGCAAAGAAAGCACCCTGGGTGAAGATAAGTCTGGAAGGGTGACTCGTTGAGGTGACTAAGAGTCATCTGGGGTAGCCTGAGAATCAAGTCCAAGAGGGTGGGTATGATGAGGGCTCCCGACGACGATCGTCCAAACACACACGGAAGAGTTCGCATTGCAGCTGGTAGGTCTTGTGACTGGGATTCTTCTTCCTTCTTGATACTTTTCTCTACACGGAGGAGCTTCCGAGATAAGGAAGCTGGACATTTCCTATCCTTCCATGGGTGCTAGGCCGCCCGCACCGCGTGAGGAGGCCTGCTTCCTGGGGCCTGAGAGTGCGTCCCATTCTGGGCTTCACTCTTCAGAAGCCCCTTGTCGCCGTGCTTCGAAAGCTGATACTGAAAAATGTGTATCCTCAGTAAGAGAGATGCTAGGCTGATCTCCACAGCCTTCTCTCACCCTATCTTTGAACTATTCTGAATTGAAAAATGTATTCCTGGGCCTTCTCCAGCCCCCGATGACAGGGAATGGTTCTGAGGAGGGGAAGAGAGTCAGGTCTCAGTCCCAGAAGCTGGTGGGGCAGCAGCAAAGAGAATGGAGCCGAGGGGCAGAATGCAGAGGAAGTGCATGTCCAGACAGCTGCAGGGACAGTGGGGGTGGGGGGGAGAGGAGAGAGCTGGGTGGACAGAACCTGGTGACCCGCTGGTTTCAAGAGGGGCAGAGGAGAGGAAGCAGCCCTGAGGTTTTTAGCTGGGGCACCTGAGGGCCGGGAGGGCATCCACTGCAACCCTTCAAAACCCTGCTCGCATGGTACATCCCGGGAGACTTCGGCAGCTCCCCAGCTCGTGTGGTGCTCTCCCTCCAGTGCTCCCTCGGCTCTAGGTACACACGCTTCGTACTGTTTGTCACACAGGAACATGGTTCGTTTGCACGGATCATTCCCATTTGGACCTGGGCATCCTTGAAAGGGGGAGCCTTTGCAGGGGGGACAGGAACGCTCTTGCCCTCCATCTGGATGTTGGCTCCAGCTCTGCCCTCACCATCTGTGTGACCTTGAGCCAGCTCGTGAACCTCTCTGGGCCTTTATTTCATCTATAAAATAGGGCTAATAAAGTGCCTCCCCTCCAAGAAATCCTCAAACGTGCCATTCATGAGAAATGAATGGCACCCAGTGAGCGTTAATACAACCTTATCCCCGCCAGCTGTCTGTGGGTGGCGTCAGAGGCCGCTTTGAGGAACACTCACTAGATGTGAGCAAATGACAGACTTACAAGGACCACGCTAGGTGAAGGACAGACCAATGCGTGGACAAGAAGTGGTTCATCATGTCCTCGATAGAGTGACAATCACACAGGCACCAAGGCAAACCAAAAGTGACCAACGTAAGGGAGCATAGGCTAAGTGTCAAATAAGTAAAATAGAGAAAAGTGTCTAAAACTTGAAGAGAGGCTGGAGGAGCCCCTGCAGGGCAGGCGATGAGAGGGCTTCCTAGACATGGCCTTGGGAAGGCCTTGCTGGCCGCTGATGCCCCAGGGCGGGGCTGTACATGGATGCTGTGAGAAGGGTGCTGCCCCCGTCCCAGGAGTCCTCCTCCTGCCTCAAGCTCCTGGCGGTCCCCAGGGCTCTGCCACCAGGTGGGGGCAGCACCCATCTCTGCCCGCCGTACTGCACTTGGTCATTCTACAATTCACGCACCTGAGGCACGTGCCAGAGAGACATGTGAGAAGCACATGGTTAAAATCTCCAGTCTCCTCTGATGCGCTCTCCTAACTGATTCTTACATCTAGTCTCACTGGGATGGAAAAAATACATGTGAACATGAATTCCGGAGTACAGGTACAAAGGAGATCATTATTCCCTTTCATTGTTCAAGGTAAGACAGGACAGAACAGGCTCAAGGTGCTCCGGTACAGCTCAAATTTCTAACAAGTGACCCTAAAAATAGACGCTGTGAAATGAAAGGCAATAAAAAAAACCTTAAAAATACAAAGTTTAGTTATGCAAAAAAAAAAAAAAGAAAGAAAGAAAGAAAGAAAAGGAAAAAGACCCAAATCTGATTAAGCCTCTAGATTCAACTACTAATTTGCAAGGAAAAAAAAAAAAAACAGAGGACAAAGCCATGTGATAAATCAGAGTACACTATAAAATCCGTGAAATCCTGACTCTGGGCAAATCTACAGGACAACAAAGCTAGGTCCTTCGACAAACTGTGAAAGATAGCTAGAGACAGAGGGAAAACGTACATTAAGAGATTTTAAAAGGCATGCCAGCCAATTCTAACGAGTGGATGTTGATTATCAAATAAACTGCTAAAAATACCAAATTTTATAAAATATTAGAAGTCTGAACATTGATTAGATATTTGATAGTATTATTAAATTATTCTTTTTCAGATGTGACAATGGTACGGTGGTTGCATTAAAGAAAAAAACATTTTGACCTTCTTTTAGGGATGCATCCTGAACTACTAAAGGTGGATCTGCTTCAAAATAATTCAGCGTGGGGACGGTGGGTAGGGAATATAAAGAAACAAGAAATCCATAAGGTGACCACTGTTGAAACTGGACAGTGGATGGGTGCCTGATGGGTTGTCTACTTCCACATATGTTTGAAATTTTCTATGATTATAATGAAAGCCTGAGTTCATTTTCTGGACAAAGTAAGTGAAAAGTGAAGAACCTTAAGCTTATATGTTTCCTCCAAAATAATAAAACAAATTAAAAAGGGTAGACACAGAATGGTAGGTTAAGATCTTACTTCACTTTGTTCACTTTTGTTTTAAATTCAATTAATTAACAGAGTGTATTATTAGTTTCAGAAGTTTAGAGATTCGTCAGTTGCATATAACACCCAGTGCTCATGACATCACGTGCTCCCCTTGAGGCCCATCCCCGAGTAACCCCATCCCCTCACGCCCCTCCCCTCCAGCAACACTCTGTTTCCTACAGTCCATTGTTTCCTATGCTTTGTCTCCCTCTCTGGTCTTGTATTATTTTCTTTTTCCCTCCCTTCCCTTATCAGAGAAAGACAATTATGATTTCATTCATATGTGGAATTTAAGAAATGAGACAGAGGCTCATGGGGGAAGATCTTATTTCATTTTAAAGAAGAGGAAAAAGTCCCAGGACAGTGGAGCTAGAGGCCCCCAAGGGCTTTTCCCTTCAGAGAGGAAGCTCAACCCACAGGGCTTGGCCCATCAGAGTCAGGCTGTGAGGCGGAAACTGCATGGTCTGATTACCTTCAAGAACATCTCACATGACCTACAAACCAGAGTCCACTATCTTGTACATAAACCCATAGCATATGCCATACATATACTACAGGGCACGGTAACTGTCCTTGTCCCTTCATGGAGCTGAATTCCCAAAAGCAGAATAAATGCACGTCCGGTGCACCTGCAGAAGGCATTTGACTAGCACCTGCCCAGGTGACCTGTTTTGGATGCTGGGTGGTCTCATGTGTTTAACTTGACCTTTAGACTGGTGGCCGGTTTCGGGTTATTACAAGTAGAAGGTCCTGTCTGCAAATTTCTAAAAGAACTTGGTGTACAAGGGTTTTCATCATTGTTGTTTTGTTTTTTTAAAGAGACACCATGGGGAGTGTTGCTGTCACTTTTGGATAAAAAAATAATGACTTACCACACAAAGAAGCCAGAGCATAACATAGAGTATTTGGGTCTTAGAGAAGAGATCTTGCCCAAATTTTATGCACACGATAGCTTCCAGGAAACCGATGACCCTAGTCAGACAGAATAAGTGATTAAATATTAATTCTTCTTATCGTATGCATTATACATATGCATATCAACAGTGCAGGGCTGGGCATATGTATTACCAGAAATGCGCATTATTCCATCATTCTACATGGGTAGCAGGCTCCCCACAAATGATACTCATTCTATTCCATAGCAATTTCTTCAGAAATAACATACATATTTAGATGGCATACAAAGTTTATTTACTGTTATTTTTCTCAAGACTTAATTTTTTTAGAGCAGCTTTAGGTTCATAGTAAAACTGAGGGCAAAGTACAGAGATCTGCCATCTACCTCCCCGAGGGTCATGACTCCTCCCCGGAAGGGTCCATTTGTCACAACTGATGAGGCTACAGGGACATGTCACCATCACCCGAAGACCACAACTCACGTAAGCGTTCCCTCTTGGCGTCGTACGTTCTGTGGGTTTGAACTAATGTATAGTGATGTGCATGGACCATTACGGGACCCTCCAGGTGAGCCACACTGCCCTAAAAACCCTGTGTTCTACCTATTCGTCTCTCCACACCTCCCCAGATATAATGAAGTATTTTTCACATCTTCCTCTCTCCCAGACCAAAACCTCAGCTCCTGGATCTTAATAGCTGGAAGCCTCCAACTCAGCCTATCACCTCGGGGTGAACTGTCACCGCCTCTGTGGGAACCTACTTGTTCTGCCACTCAGTCTCTTCAGCCGTTGCCAAGTTTGCCTTGTCTCAGGCGGGTATCTGCCCCCTTTTGCCCATGGATCCTAACTCTGTCCTCTAGTCGTACAGGGCAAGTTCGAGCCTTCCGAGCTGTCTTTCAATGACTTCAAGACAGCAATCCCATTCCCCTCCCAGACTTCCAAGCATTTCCAGATCCAATATTCCCTGTTCTTGCTGACCATATAAATAGTCCTTTATCTTCCAAATACAAAAAGTTTAAAGAAAACAATTTCATTTTACTCCTTAGTTAAAAGAGTAAAGGCGAGGGTGGGGGTAAGCCACTCTTACATTCTGCATCTTCGCTTATGAATATAAAGATCAGAACTTTACTAAGGTTCAGAGCTTGAAGTAAGAACAGAGGAGCTGGCTGTGTGATCCCAGACACGACCCAAGAATGCTGATTTCAGACGACTCCACTTTAGGTGTCCCTCACTCCAGGTGGAATCTGGTCATTCAGGGACCGGTGTAGTCACAAAGATATTCTCTCAAAAGGCAAGAAGGGGCTCAGGAGATCCTCAGTGTCCCTACGCATGGGCAGACACAAAGATCACTGCCGTGGGCAAATGTACAGATGGCTCTGAACAACGGAATGCCTCAAATCTGCCAAAGCAGAAAGTCTTAATGTATCGTTACAGAGTTTGGGGCTCTTCTCCCCTAGCCCTGACCAAACAATGTTTAGGAGTGGTTGGCCTGCATCTCTAAAGACCACCTCCACCCCACGCCACCCCCAGCAAAGTACATCCTAGCTGGGATCCAGTGCAGGGCTGAGTGTCACCAGGATGCTCAAGTCTGGACTATGAGGTGACGCTAGATGGCAGCACAGTGCAGGCAGGTGCCTGGCAGGGGGTGGGGGGGCAGGGGGAGACCTGGAAAGAACACTTAACCATTGGTTGGGGTTTCTTGAAGAATCACAAGAGCAAGTGCTTAGCCCAGGAAGTCAGTGTGCTCATCTGCCCTTAGGCCAGACTGAACACCCCGAGTTTACTGTGAGAATTCTGGGTATTCTACTCCATCGAGTCACCTCTTAACAACACAATAATTAGGGCTGTGATTCTCAAGCTTTTATGACCCAAGACCCACAGTAAGAAACACATTTTTCTTTGTGACCCCGTATGCACATACATACACACACACACACACACACACACACACACAACTGAAACAGAAGTTCCACAGAATAATTTGTTCCTTTAAGAAAATGCTGACAGGACCCACTCAGAATAGGTCTTCATAATGATGTGAAGTTAAAGACAGCAGAGCGTTTCAGTCAATGATTTCAGGGTTAGGATTTGTTGGCTCCTTCATGCTGAAGAATCTTAGCTAAGCCGTGGTCCCTGCAGTGAGCGCGTGACCACAGAGTAAAATGGCGTGGCAGGAAGTGAGGGGAAGGGGGTAGAGATGAGGCACAGGGAAACATGGGTCTTGAGGACCACACTAGGGCTTGGCTTTGAGTCTGAGGAAGAGTTTTAAATGAAAGGCAAAGTGAACGTGACTCAATTCCATTTGAATATGGTCATTCTGGGGGCAGGATCAGGGGGGCTTCCAATCTGGGGACAGGACCAGGGGAGTTGCTGTGGAGGTGTGAGAAGTGGTGGGAAATGGGATGCATTAAACCCAATAATCACATGGACCCTTTTACCACCAGTCATTGCCCCCTACCCATTATCCCTGACCCTCTGAGGGAATCCTGATGGAGTCCTTATGGAAGGCTAACTACCTCGTAGAAGACCCAAGTGGCAGCTCCTTTAGGGCTGAGTCCAAAGGCCTGGGCACACAGGGAGCAGCTGTTACTGAGCCTGTCCACTGAGACTGCACAACCTCCTCACCGAGGGAGTCAGGTGGGGCACAAAATTCCATCTCTCTGATCTTTATCAGAATGAACTCTGGGGCCAAACTGTGGTTTGATGGGATTAGGTGGGGCTGCTCCTCCCTTTGATGCCTCTGCCCATCCTTATCTTTAATCAGCAAGGTTAGAAGGCAGCCAAGCACCTGGGCTGCAGGAGCTGCTCCTGCCTGGGGATGAGGCTGTTCTGCTGACTTGGACCTTCTCAGCTCCCCTGCCCCGTGGAGCCTGTTCCTTCCAGACATGGTACAAGTGAAGATGCCATTAACGTAGAGTGTGGGGTAAGGAGCTCCTCAGTGACTGGGACAAGAATGGACGCAGGTACACTGCAGACCCTTGAGACACAAAAGCACTGGGCGTAGGAGCCAACGGGGAGAAGCAGAGGAAGTTTTCAGTTGGCCAACAAAACCCACTTTAGGATTCTGAGAATGCCACGGCCTGGGTGCAACTAGAATTTAGTGCACACCCTGCCCTCTGGCAGCATAAGAACACACTGCTGGGGTGGCTCGCGGTGGGACCCTCTTGCCTTGGAAAGGAGACCCATACGCACAGGACACATCTACCACACAACCACACAGGTGCCCAGGAACTGGGTTCCGGTTCTGTTTCAGGTGAGAAAAGACACCTTCTTAGAAGAAGTGATAGCTGCGCTAGGTTTTACCAGATAGAAACAGAAGGTTTGACTGTATTCCATGGAACTTTCTGACTTCCCAAGAACCCCAAGGTCAGGGTGGGAAGAGGGGCAAAGGGTTCTGGGTGGCATACCCAGGATAGTTCTGCTCAACTGTTTTTGCTCTCTACTAGGATTTGGGGCAAGATATCATTTGGGGAACAGGATTCAGCTGCTAAAAAAAATTTTGTACCTACTGCCAGAGGTTTTAGGCTGTCAGGGGAGGTGTTTTTGAGGAAGGAAGCAGGGAGTGGTGGGATAAAGGAGGATGGGATGAAAGGAGAGACAGTGGGAAAGGGAAATTGGCTATGAAGCTACCCCAGCAGTGTGAATGGAGGTAGGTATATGGGGAAGAAGGTGAGGGATGCAGGAGGCTGTGAACCAAGGTTGGCAGCAGGGGTGGGGACCCAGCTGTGTTGGAAGAGGTCAGAATGGGATGAGACCTCCCACAGAGATCTGTTCCCCTCGCACACACCCTCCTCCTGGAAGGGCCCTGTGCCTCACAACTGTTGTCCATCTTTCCAGGGGAGGTGTGGGGGCGGGGGGGGGGGGAGACCCAAAAGAGGCTGGAAGATGGGGCACCTGGATGGCTCAGTCAGTTAAGCCTCTGCCTTCAGCTCAGGTCATGATCCCAGAGTCCTGGGATTGAGCCCCACATCAGGCTTCCCGCTCTGTGAGAAGCCTGCTTCTCCCTCTCCCACTTTCCTTGCTTGTGTTCCCTCTCTTGCTGTCCCTCTGCCAAATAAATAAAATCTTTTAAAAAGGGGGGATGGAGCGGCTGGAAGAACAAGCACAATTATAAGAAACTGTGGAGCGGAGTGACATGGAATGGGCAGCCAGCAGAGAAAACTGAGAAGGAACAAAAAAGTAGGAGGAAAACCAGGCCAGTCGCTGCAGTTTCAAGATGGCAGCTGCTGGGGAGAAGACAGGAGAGCTGCAGATGGAGGAAGGACCTGCTGATTTGGGACGGGCCTTGGCCAGAACAGTTCAGCAGAGCACTGGAGATGGCAGGTGACTGTCAAACGGGCACCAGTAGTGTTTGGGTGACATGGAGCAAAGAGCAGTTCTGACCGTGAGAGGAATGCACTCCTGCAGCCCCCAGGGCTCTGTAGACTCTTACCCAACCCTCCAAGGCCCCACCCTGGAACTTTCTCCAGGAGGAAAAGTGACGGCTCCCTCCTGCAACAGCCAAAGCTTGTTGGACACCTTCCTTGAGGGCCTCGTGATCAGACATCTTTTCTTTATACATCAGGCTACTTTTCTCTTATTTGGAAACTCAGTTATGATGCGGGCTGAGTGGGGAGAAAGATGAAGATAAAGATGGTATAAAGTGCACCCCGGGGCAATCTGTTCATAGCGGTCCAGCCCTAATGCCCCCACAGAGCTGGAAATGGTGTAATGGGACTTTCTAAAGAGAGAAGGGGCCGGCTTTTTCGCAGTACCGCTTTCCCCTTGGTGGGGTTCCCATTCCGGAGCTGGATGGAGTCCTATCTCTCTGCTGGGCACAGCGTATTTGAGTATAAAAGGCTTAAAAGCTCAGATCTGTGGCATGACTGTGGGAGACCACACTGTAAGTCTGTATTTAGTTACATCAGCAAGCAACTAATATAAACTCTTTCTGGGTATACCATTTACAGAAGAAAAAAGTGCTCTCCTTGGGAGAAAAAATTGTGGAATGGTGGGAATGACACCTCAGGTGGTCCTGTTTGCCTCTTCCCCTCCTCTGCCCACCTCCCCCAAAGCCAAATTCCACTGTCACTATAATATGGGGGGCTCCTACTTTGTTCCCCCACATCTTCGCACTGTGCTAAAGCCTGAAATGACTCTAAAATTAGTGAAAAGGAAGCTATAAAGCAGCTCCTAGTTATTAAAAGAAATGAGACATTTAAACACTTGTTTCGTTTTTGTTTTTGTGAGAGAGACAGAGCGTGAGCGAGAGGAGGGGGGCTCGGGGGAGAGAATCCTCAGGGTGGCTCCATGCTCAGTGCTGAGCCAGATGCAGGGCTTGAGCTCACAACCCTGAGATCATGACCTGAACCGAAATCAAGAGACAGATGCTTAACGGACGGAGCCACTCAGGTGGCCCAACATTTGCTGTTGCGATGGGAGATAGAAAAACACAAGATGAAGGCAGCAGGAGATAGGAGGAGGAGGGATGGGGCAGAAGAGGAGGGATGATGGCCTCCGAGGGGCAAAGCTGCAGAGAGAAGAGACAAGGCTCGGGCCCTGCTGTTTCTCCTTCACCAGCTGATGGGAGGTGGTCCTTGCCAGTGTCCACATGCCCAGGCGATGGCTGTGTGTGATTGCGGGAGAGCCCTGTGGTATTTTCAGCATGGCCCACTAGTTCTCAAGATTCCCGAGTCCTGATACCACCCTTCTGGAAGCTCTCTATTTTCAAGAAGCATAGCAAATAAGCCCCATGAGCGTTCCTTTGCATTTTGCTTTATTTTATTTGGTCCTCTTCAACAAGATGTGACTTTCTGTAGCAGTGTTTTCTGTCGCTCGGGCCCTGCTGATTTTGCCTTTTCTCTCACCACTGGGGATTGTATCTTTTGGTTGCCCGATGAGAAACCAACTTTGCTGTAACACTACCTCTCTCTCAGAGCAGCATCCCCTTTCCCTCAACAGGTAAACAGGGACGGTGGTGTGGAAAATACGTCTGCTGGCAGCAGAGGGAAGACTCTGGCAAGGACTTGCAAATACAAAGAGAAAACCGCATGTGTATGTAAGGTTCCTGTAAGCAGTGGAGGAGCTCTGTGGACAAGGAGATGCAAAACCAATACTCCTTGTCCTCTTGGGGCAGACCAGGGAGACGGAGAGCCCACGTCCCTCTTTTAAACAACTCAACAAATGTGCCCTCACATGGCCTCTGCTCAGCGGATGGTAGTTCTCTCTCCTGTCACGTCACTCAACGGTGGAAAGCTAATCGTGTTATCACCCGGTAAGCTACTCTTGGGGTAGGAAAATCAGTTTATATCACAGAATGTACAAGATATAAGGACAACGAGCCTTTGTGCTCTAGGGGGGAGGAAAAGCCTGCCTATAACTAACTTGAGTAACCCCTCAGACTCTGAAAGGACAGCTGGACACACGCATGTACGAGTGCGTGTGCGTGCGTGCGCACACACACACACAGACACAGAAAAATGTTTAGAAGGCATAACAGAAATGTTAACCACAATTATCTCTGGTCCGGTGACTTTTCTAGATCGTCTCTAGCTTCTTCCTTTGCCACTTTTTAATCTATACCTATGTATTGTCTTTTTAACTGGGAAAAAGGAAGTTAACTGTTTAAAAATCTGTTGAAAGTAGTAATTTCTTCCCTACTATGGGTATTCATTGAATTTTTTTTATGCCGTCACACTCAATTTAGAACCTAGACTAGGTCTTGGATCTAAGCTGCCTCCAGGACGGAACTGCACACACGGGTTGGCCCGGAGTCTTTGGACCCTCGGCTGCTAAGTGGAAGGATAAACTGTTGGTGGTATCTACGTGAAAGAACCGATTACCGGAGACACTGAGGATGATCTCGCATTTGATACTGCGGGGCTAAACTAGATAGCCTATGGTCTCTTTCAAATCATTTTTTTTAAAGATTTAATTTAAATTCAAGTTAATTAACATAAGATGTGGGATTAGTTTCAGGTACAGAATTTAGTGATTCATCAGCTGCCTGTAACTCCCAGTGCTCATTAAAACAAGTGCCTCCTTAATGCCCATCACCCAGTTACCCCATCCCCCGCCCCCTCCCCTCTAGAAACCCTCAGTTTGTTCCCGATAGTTAAGAATGATATCGCCCAGATTCTATGCAGAAAATATCTTTGGATTTCCTATTTTTCTTAAAAAGCAGTTTGTCTATCATCTTTTCTATGATTATTTTCTATAATATTGTCAACTACAATATTCTAAACTTAAATCAAAAAGGAGAAATGTTAAAAAATGAAAAGACCTATAAAACAACAGTTAAGCCTCCATAGGAAAATTGTACCGAGAGACACTTAATTCAGGGTCAAGAAATAACCAAGGAAACTTAAAGGCTCAAGCGGTTTTGAAACGTCCACAGGAGATTACTCACCCAAACACCCAGCACTGTGTTCCTACGCGTTTGCACTGTGTGTCAGTGAGGTAAGCATAGTATTGCCTGAAAGAACAAAGGTGGAATTCATTGAGAGCTTCTGGAAGACCAAGAGGTCAGTAAAGAATTAAATCACTTTGGCACAGTAAATATAAAAGACATTCTGCCTTGTTCTACATACTCCAGCTGTCTGGTCTACCTCTAGTCAAGGGAACAGGAAGCCAGTGCCTGCTGAAACATTCCTGCAAAAGGTTAAAAGTTCGGTTTGGGTTTGGAAGGAGGAGAGAGCCTGGTGTAAAGGGCCAAGTATTCTCACAGGCGGTTTTGATTCGGGGACAAAATGGGCGCTTCGAGTCTCTCTGCATGGAAGTCATTCCAGAGGGTCACGTACTCTGTCAGTAATTGTCTCCTCCGGCACCCTCCAGGACAAAGGCTGCTGATTGTAACCCAGGCTGGACACACACATTTTTGGCTCTCAGGAACTAGAATGGGACCCTGGCTGCGGCTCATTGTTCCCTGAATACCAACGACTTTGAATGCTACTGATGAGATCCGGAAAAAAGAGACAATGATATGGAGTTGAAAGGCTTAGGCCAGGACCGTCCAGTAGATACATAATACAAGCCACAGTGTAATTTAAAATCTTCCAGTGTAATTTAAAATCTTAAAGAAAAAGGAATAGATAACATTCGTTCTAGTAACAGACGTTATTTAATCCAATGTATGGAAAATGGCTATAATGAAGTATTTTATATTATTTTTGCACTAAGTCTACAAAATAAGGTGTGTATTTTCCTCATAGAGCACATTTTAACACAGACAAGTAACATTTCCAGGGGTGGCTGTTTAGGACAGCACACGCTTAGACCCTCATAACTACCCCCAAAACTCAATCTATCCCTTTAGAAGCAGCATCTGAAGCAGGAGCTCATCATCTTTTCAGGGTCACAGACTCCTTTGAGGATTTAATGAAACCTATGATAAAGGCACATTAACACACACACACAATTTTGCATTAAGCCTCAGGGAATTCGTGGACACCTGGAGGTCATCCACGAACTATCATCTCCTCACCCCAAAGGCCTGAGTGGAGAGTTCTAGTCATAAAGAATCCAGATCTGCCTCATTATATCTTCATGACCTGATATGCTTTACCAGTTTAGTGACTCTATCCTCCAATGGTATCCAGCCCCCTAGAATGTGCTTTCTACTACCAGATTCAAAGAATGTTCAAACATCTTCTCAAAGCAACAGAGTCGAATCAAAAGGGACAAAAACGGGAGATGTGTTCTGTATGTAGGATTTATCCGGAAGCCTATAAGCTTCCTCTCCTTTTAGGGGCCTGGTACTCGCTACTGGAGCGGCTAGGTTAAGACCCACTAGGAACACCTTCATCTTTCCAAGCAGCTTGTCACAGTGTCTTCTTGCATAGGAAATGCTTCTGGTACGTAAAAAGCACAGAAAAAGTGGCTGATTTTTAAACAACAACAACAAAAGAATCATGTAGAAATCCATAGGGTTTGGCAAAAATGCTATGCTCTAAAAAAAAACAAAAACCCTCAAAATACTGGACATTTAGTCTCTGGTTTTTGTTTTGAGATGTTTAACGATACTGAAATTTCACAATCCATTAGATATGGTTGTGATTCTCTAAGAGATTTCTTTTCCCCACTTACTGGCTTTGTTGATTATTCCCAATTTTACGAAGGAGCTGCTGCTAATCTTTCTTGAAGATCCTTGTGAGCCTCAAATGAAATTAAATTTTAAATGAGAGACGGAGGTTCCAAGCCACCAAGGGAAAATAGCATATTTACAAGAAAAGTACTTCAATGGGCCACTGGTCTGTGACACGTCAGAACGTCGCCTGCCTACCAACTGCTGGTTTCTCATGTGGTTCACAATGAATGCCCAAGATGGAATTCTGGGCCCTTAATTCTGCAGGACTCAGTTGTATCTTACTTGGTTTGCTCAATCCAGGATCTGGGGGGAACTATATATAGATAGATGTAGATATATAAATATCTATACAGATATATAGCAGATATAATTATCCTTTTAAGTATTTAAAAATAAAATAGTTTCATATTAAATATATATGTTAAATAATATAAAAATATGTAAAATAAAAAATAAAAACATTTAAATAAATAACTGCTTATGATGATTATATATAATCTGTATCTATATTTATATACATTTGCTTCCTTTTTGTACTAGTTAATGAGGAACAGAAGAGGTGCTGGACAGAGTAAGGAGGTTTGTTGAACTGAGGAGAACACCCACTCTTTTTGGCAAGTGAGGCCCTCTGCTTGTGTGGTTTGCACGCATACTGAAAATGGTGAATTAAGTTACCCGACAGCTTCTGGAAAACTAGCACTTGTAACTGCTTAGTTTATATTTGAATCGACTACGCAGATCTCTTTGGTATTCTTACTGCTCAATGCCAGTGCTCCAACGTTAACTGTAAAACCCAAATACCGAAAAAAAAACCCAAAAAACCAAAAACCCAAATACCATTAGCTCTAAGTAGGAAGGAAACTAGGTCTGTCTGATATTCAAGAGGATCAGTCTATATGAGGGGCAGTTTCCAAAGAACGCCTCACCTCTGGGGCCCTACCCGAATCGGGGGAACAACAGCATGAACATCCAAGCTTATCTGAGTTGTCCTGGAGGACGACAGAAAGGACACTGCTAGAAGGAAATTAATTGCCTAAAAGAGCGAGTAAAGTATCATTCTAAAGTAATGTCATTTATGACTTCTGATCGATCATGAAAACTTTTGTATTTTTTGATCACCTCCTTTTAGAAAAAAGTTTTTTTTTAAATTTAAAAGATCTTCAAGGGGGGTAGAAAAGGAACAGCAGTGGAGGATGCTAAAAAGGTTTGAAGATAATGGCGTGCGTGGTGTTCTCACTTCATGTGACTGAGGTCTGAGAGCAAAACATTTTCTTCAGATCCAAATGTATATTCCTTTAATGTTTTCATGGAAAATCTGCTCATTTACATGACTTTCCTTATGCTGAACAGGAGAATACACAGCAGGCTAAAGTGCTCAAATGACAGTCACGCTTGTATAGAATTACCTCACTGTGGGAGCCGTGATGCCACCAATAAAGAGAATTCTACACCAACTTAATGGATGACTGGCTTGGAACACAAAGATATGTTTCAAGAAGAAGGTATTCAACTCAGTTAGCTGAAAAAGAAAGAAGCATTAGTCAACCTGATACTGTATGCTTAGTCATAATAATATATTCCTCATCACGGATGTTCTAAAAAAAAATAATTGGTATGTTCAAAGCATTTTCAGAAAATACAGAGGGTCTTCCAGGTTGCTAGTGGAATAGTTGCTATTTTTAAACTAAGTAACAGCCAGTACAATATTGACACCAACCAACCGGGGTTTATGGGAGAGGTGCTGGGGTCGGGGAAGGGGTACATGGTGGCATCAGCTATCTGTCATGTTTCCGGGGACGTGGCTGTCACTTGGGTCATGCGAGTGATGTGCTGGAAGAGTCAGGAGAGAGATGCTTTGAGAACAGCGGTAATCATGAAGACAAGTATTTGCAATGGAACACTTACGCAGTCTTACGGAAACCAGGCCGGGTCTAAGAGATGTAGGACTGCAGGAAAGTGAGCTATTTAATCGCCAAAAGAAACTTGAGAATAAGAAATGACTGGGAATGCACCTAGCATGTGCCTTGGCCAAAGGCAGCTCTTACTGGTTCAAGGTTTCATCTACGGGCCGTGGCCCTCTTCCCTGAGGTTAGGCATCCAGGGGCAGCTCATCACAAGAGGCAGCACGGGGATGTGTTCCCTGCCGAGCCTGCCTCCTGCATTTCCCGTCCAGACTAAGCAAGGAGCGGAGATCAGGGAAGGTCAACGCTTGGAAAACCCACAGATCACCAGGTTCATTTCAGTGATGCAAGACATTGTGTCTTTTAGGGACGCCTGGGTGGCTCAGTTGGTTGGACGACTGCCTTCGGCTCAGGTCATGATCCCGGAGTCCCGGGATCGAGTCCCACATCAGGCTCCCAGCTCCACGGGGAGTCTGCTTCTCCCTCTGACCTTCTCCTCGCTCATGCTCTCTCTCAAATAAATAAATAAAATCTTAAAAAAAAAAAAAAAAAGACGTTGTGTCTTTTCCCACAGCACTGATTTCAAGGGTATAAAATTTAAAAAACAGTCCACTTGTTAACACACGTGGAAAGCTGGCCACAGCTCGGTGCTCACGATCACGGGAGACCTGGGATCCGTGGAGCGCGGCCCTTTTAGAAGCACAGCTTGCTATCTCTCCCAGACAAACCAAAGCTCCTCCTCAGTTCTTGGATTAAAGAAAAACCTATACCATCTTAGATATTACTCTCATGAGGTAAAACTCAATCGCCATCCATTTAAACTCCCATTTTTATACATACAGACCTCCCAAACCATGGTGACAATTTTAAACATTCACATACACTTCTGTTTCTCGAAAGTCCATTTACTGAGATGAACATTAGTATTCTCCATGTGTGGACCAGGACCATGGTCTTAAAGGTGACACACGCTTATTTTTCCTTATGCAGGGTGTATTCTTTGCATGTGTTCAAAATACAGAGTCTTTTAAAAGACTCTTCAGGCAAAAGCTAGTCTCCCGAAGTTAACCTGGGAATGGAAGGATCAACACAAAAGAGGCTATCTCTAGAAGACAGAGATGTTTGGTCATCCTTTTCCAAGACCCTCAGCTGTCTGAATCACTTCAGTTACACAGGGGGCTGCATGGAAGGAGACCTTCGCTCCACCGACGGCACCATCCTGGAGGACCCAGGTCTCCCAAGGGCGCCAGTGCCCCACACGTGGGGAGAGCCTCTTTACTCAGCTCTCTACAAATCTCCGAGAGTGGTAACAGCTGAGGCATGATTCTAAAAATCAAACATTAAACCTAGAACATAAGAAAAAGCCTTTGTTCCTCTGGTCCTGAAAAATGATCGCTCTGAAAAGCTATCCAATGCCCAACTCCCTGGGTGACAGATGCTGACCAAAAGCTTCTTTTGGGGAATTTTAAGCTGTTTCTAATTTGCAATTCAAAGAAAGATACTTGAAAATGTCTTCCCCAGGAAGTAAGACCTTAGGCGTGATGACACTGTTCTGTTTAATAATTTTATATGTCAGCTGCAGAATTTTCTATCTTCCAAACCAACCAGCTGCTAAGCAGTGTCAACTAGCATTAACTCCAAATTCCTGGGCGGTCCTTATTTTGCTTTCAGTCCCATTACCCCCTTCCCTCCCCACCCCCGCCGAATTCTGGGCTTCTGAAAATATACCTGCCAGATGATCATGAAAAGGTATATTCCAGCCACTCTCTGAAAAGACGACTTGGGGTCAAACCATCGAACGTAGGTCCAGCTAGCAGGAGTGAACTGGAGCACAGCTCTTTTAATTTTCCCGGTGGTGGTGTGGATGTCTCTGTAAGGAAGAGAATGGCCCCAGTGAAAATCTGGAGAGATAGAGAAGGGGAAGAAGCAAAAACAAAAAGACAAGAAAAAAAAACCCAAAATCGGCACTGACAATTTTACACACATGCTCAGAACAAAAAGAATCTTTTCTAGTCGGACCATGTCTCCCACAAGGATCTCTCTACCCATACGAAGTGTGGAGAGCTGTAAGCTTGACGGGGCGTTTCAGTGATGACAGGCACAGGGCAGAGGTACGGTCACTGCAGACACACGAGAGGCCTTCACTTGTGAATGGGTGACAAAAGAGCCTGAGACATCAACACCAACATCACCAACATCTGGCACAGCTATGGTTTTTGCTCTGTTACACATGGTCTTAACTATATTAAAAAGTGTGTTACCAAGTCAGTACCCAAGAAATTCAGTACCACACATTTCTATGTGTGATAACATTCAGAAAGGATTAAAGGTAAAATTCAAAGGAACACTGAAATGGACACATCCATACATTAGTGAACACGGGTGAGAATATAAAAGGCTGTAAATAAATTTATTTACAGGAAAAAAATCAGAAATTTACACACAGATGTATGTTCAAGAAGGTCTGCTCTAGCTTTCTTCATGAAACTGAAAACTTTGAAACAACTAAATGACCACAGAAGGGAACAGGTTAAATACCTCATGATTTATTCATAGGTTGGGATATGAAGAAGCCCTTAAAATCATGGTTTAGGAGACTAACGATGTGGGAAAATGCTCATGTTTTGTTTGATAAATAAATGAAGGTGTAAACACAATAAAAACAACCACTTTCATGATCACTACTGCGGTTCTCTCCCTCCTTGTCAGCGGCACAGTTCCTGTGACTGTCAAACTGAGGAGCGAGTTCAGAGGCGTGGGACGAACAATGACGGAGGTGGGCTAGGCACAGGGGAGGGATGTGCGCCATGAATCAGAGAGTCAGAGACAACCACCTGGAGAGGTATCGAGGGAGTTGAGGCAGGCAAGGAGAGGACCCGTGACCCTGGCACATGGGGACAAGGGCCAAACCCAAGTCCAGGGGCACACATGCTTCGGCTCAGAACCTCGGGTGCCCCAGAGGGTGTGGAGAAAAGGAGTCCTGCCCAGCCCCCTCGGTGCATTTCGTCCTAAAGACCACGAGAAGACATCATAGAGGAAAGACAGGATGAATGTGACGTTCTCAAAAAGATCGCTCAGAATGGGTAACTGAGGAATGGGGGACTAACTGATCCAGCGAATGCAGGGTGAATGCAGGCTGAGGCATAAGCATAAAAATAAAATGGATGTGAGAAAATCATAAATGATTCAGCATTTTCTGGATGAATGCCTGAAATGAGGTCTATAATCACTCATGAGTTTCAATTACTAACGTGTCATTAATTTCTTATCATCCAAGACCACACCGAAGTTGTGTGCTTCTCATGTGGTGAAGGACACATTATGAAACCCTATGACTCACGTCCAGAAAGAAGGCCACTCACTTGAAGCTGGCCCAGTGGTAGGTCCTCATCTCTAGAAAGCGGCAGACGACCATGCCCAGCCAGATGCCACCGCCGTTGCAGAGCAGGATGTCCAGGATGACCTGATCCCACCAGCACTCGGCGAAATTGGGCAGCAGGTGCATGAAGAACAGCTGAGAAACACAAGAGGCCATGGTTTTAAAAAACAAAACTGCAGAACGACAGATTTCCTATGAATAACATATTCTGTCAGGGAGGGTTGTTGACGTGTCAGGTTTTCCTAGTGTATGAACAGAATAAATAAAAACAAGGTCCATGATCAGGTTTGTGTTTTATGCTGTGGATGCTCTATGAATATCAAGAACCAAACAGTTTTTGGTTTTTTTTTAACATAGGGCTTTAAAGAAACGTAACTGCTCCAGAGAAAATACTACTGATGAATGACTTTGGCTAAGGACAACGAGACAAGGATCTAGGAAGGGAGAAGGAGAAAAGTCTTCGTACCTGCCAACAGAGCGCTGGCATAATCCTCAAAATTAGCAGCTTGAAAATTCAAGCTGCACATTTTAGAAATATCCCATAAATATTTAGGTAAAACAGCAAGGAAACTGCAAAAGTAGAAAGTTTGATGACATCTTTTAGGAAACCGAAAGCTTAATGGGAAACATTTTGATAACCGATTCACAATCATGACCTTATTAAGTGCTTCTGATATGCAAGTGGGGAGGCAAAGTGAAGTCAAGATTCTTGCTCTCAAGGGCAGGAGTTGGACACTTATCCAGAACCACAAAATAAGGTAGGCTGTAGCAAATGTTTCCGTGGCGACATAAATGGAGCATGGTGGGGACAAAAGGGAGATTCCTCCTGACAGATGGCACCCGGAGCACGACGTACTGGACTGGGACTGTTAAGGACAGGAATGGCTGGTTTCAAGAGAAGGAGATGAAGACTGAGGACATTCCAGAAAGGGGGAACACCAGGATGGGGGAGAAATCACCTATGGAAATAGTTTTGTCCAAAACAAAGAGTGGGTCAGCCGTGTCCAGAGCAGCCCACCCTGCTGTGTGAAGGCCCATTTTAAGAAGGTCTGAAATGACAAAGATAGCACCTGGGCATTTCTGGAAAGAGGTAACCCCATAATTACAAACCTCTGAGGGAATATGATCAATACTATGAAGTAAAACTGTTCATGGAAGCATTTCAGAGACTGTAAACAGTGCAAATATCTGAAGAGTCTGCCTGCTTAGCGTACCGGCTGGTGAGGAGACGGCAGCGGGCTGTGTCCCTCCCTGAGGCGAGCCAGGCACAGTCCCTGAAGTGTGATCCCAGGTTCCCAGCCACGAGAGGCAGCACTAACTGTCCCTTTCGACAGGGAAGAGAGACATGTCAACAGAAGTCGATGACACATATTTGCTGACATGAGACTACGCAGGGGAGCAGGATGTGGAGGACAGGCTTCATCCTCAAGAGCTTTCCTAGAAAGTGCCAGATCCTGGGGGTGAGGTGGCCGTCCAGAGAAAGGCTGGAGCTCAGGGAGGGGGACATGGGAAAACAGAAGGAACGAGGGCTGCCCATCCAGAGCGGAGCACATCTGGAACCCAATCCAGGCTCACCTAATGAAGCAAGGTGCTGGGCTCTAGTCCCCTCATCTGTCCAGACCTGAGTAGAGGAGCAGGAGAGGGCTCGATTCATTCATTCACTCACTAGCAATCTGGGAAGCAACCACCACTCGTGAGACACGGTATCTGGGACTATGCAGACATGGGCCCTGCCCTCTTGAGGCCTAACACCTGGCAGCAAAGAGACACTACAAGCCTCTAAAATACGATGAGCGTTTCAAAGGAGAAGGGCCAGGCGCTCCGTTTCTAGGTGTACAAACGTGGAGCACAGCCAGCACAGGGAGCTGGGAAAGGAGGGAAGAACCTGCAGGTGTGCTCTGGGGTAGGAAAAGACACGGAATCTTTGACACGAAGAAAGCAAAGATGGCTGCCACACAGACAGCAGCATGGGAGGGTCTCCAGCAGCCGGGGTAGGTGGGCCATGACAGGTTAATATCGGGCCTGACAGGCTGGTCCAGAAGTTTGGATTTTGGACAACTACCAAAGGGTTTGCAGTCGGAAAAGGATATAACCAGATTGAGAGGTGAAAAAGATCGCTTTGGGAGGAGACAATGAAGGGAGGAGGTGAGTGGTTCATCTGGGAGAGGACAGGAGGTTAGAGACACGTCGAGCGGTGGCGTGAAAGACTTGGACAGAGCAGCTGTCTACGAGAGCAGAGAGGGCACTGAGGAGCAGGGAAGGAAGGCCTGGGGCCATCTGCAGTATGAAGGAGGAGAAGGAGTCAGGTCAAGAACAGCCCAGGGCCTGGCCCAGGATCCCACAGCGGTGAGGTTAGGAAGATGCCTGGAATTCCGAGGGGAACACAGTGGGAGAGCAGGAACGTGGGCTGCGCACCTGGAATCAAGCACAGCTGGAGTCCGCTCCTGGCTCACCTCATGAAGCAAGGCTCTGGTTCCTTTGTCTACCAGGTATAGACACTGCCTTTTCAGTTTATGGTGACGATTTAGGATAATGCACATAGAGAGCTGGGTACTACTGTGGGTTGAATTGTGTCCCCTCAAAACCCATATGTTGAGCCCCTAACCTCATTCTTCATGACATGAATTCAGTTTGGAAAGAGAGTTGCTGCAGATGTCATTAGTAAAGATGAGGTCATCCTGGAACGGGGGTGCTTCTAATCCAGTGTGACTGGTGTCCTTGCAAAAAGAACGCCACATGAATGCACATAGGGAAAGCCCCACTTGGAGGTGAAGGCAGAGATCACGGTGATGCGTGTACAAGCCAAGAAATGCCAAAGATGGCCAGCAAGCCATTAGAAGCTGAGAGGCCTGCACCAGATTCTCCTTCACAGCCCTCAAAGGACACCAATCCTGCCAATACCGAGAACTCAGATGTCTAGTCTCTGGGGCTATAAGAAGCACATTAACAGAAGCCTGATGTGACTGGCATGCTTCCCCAAGTTAGGGTCAAGACAACAGTTGGCATCAAGAAAGTTACTGTACACATGGCCAAATTTTACTCCCCAGGAGTGATCAACTAAGAATAAAATCATAACTGAATGATAAATGAGTAAGTTCCCTAAATTTCATTTTCCTAATAGTTTTTTAAGACTATGTCTCTTTCAGGAGCACCTGGGTGGCTCAGTCAGTTCAGCATCTACCTTTGGCTCAGGTTATGGTCCCAGGGTTCTGGGATCCAGCCCCCCATCGGGCTCCCTGCTCAGCGGGAAGTCTGCTTTTCCACCCTCTGTCTGCTGCTCCCCCTGCCTGTGTTCTCTCTGTCAAATAAATAAATAAAATCTTAAAAAAAAAAAAAACTCTCTCTCATTCATTAAATGAGACAAACCTGACTACTGAGATATCAGAGCTATATTAGGAATCCGTTTTTCAGCTAAAAAATATCCTGGAGGCTCCTGTAATTCCCAAACACCGAAATTCTATTTATCTCAAACTGGAAACTAGTTGGTGGGTAACCTACCTACTTATTTCTAAGTAGATCTCCTCATTACCTTGTATTTGTCTCACTGGGGGTTTTACTTCATTCTTTTTGCTTCATTTCATTTGTTTCTCTTTAAGACTTGTGAGGCAAGAGACATATTTTAAGTTAACAAGGAATTTGTGCCCTGCCTCCCACCAAAAGTACAAAGTATTCCTAGGGGATTGTTTAAACACGGTTTGTACCAAGAGGCAGAGAATCGATGAACTGCCTGTTAATGGACAGAACGCCTTCCTCCTACAGGTAAACCATCTGATCACAGCCCCTTCTTACCTCGGTTAGCTCCCAGGTAATACTGATTGTCCAGCAGAGACCATAACTACGGATCAACAAGGCCTTCATGGCCCAGCCCCAGAAATGTCCAAACGCAAATATATCAAAATGGCTGATAATCCTTTCCCAGGTGATAACATGGCAGTTGACAGCATACTCCTGTTCAAAATAAAAACGGAAATAATGAATGGATACTCTCACAATCAACTTCCTTCCAGGATCCTGACAATAAATGAAAAGAACCGATATGACCTTGACAACTAATACCAGTCCTGCCCCCCATCCCCCAAAGCTTTAATAGTGGAATACCCTTTAGGAAAAATGGAATAATATTAAAGTTTATGAATCAGAATTGCTTTGCTCTGAATTGCAGAAGTTTGATTAAAATGGGAAGCAAAATAATTCTACAAAGGCTTATTAGCCCGTCTTAAAGAAGTGGAATCACAACAGCCCATGTCACCTGACTTTAGGGCAACTATCTTAAAGCCAATGATAAGAACATAAATAGAATCACTATTAATAAAGAATTAAGTAGAATCCCAGTAGGTTTATAAATTTAAAGACACATCTAAATATCATGGTGTAGAGAAGGAATCAGAATAGAAATGTAAAATATATTCAGTATTAAATGGCAATGAAAATACTATGTATCAGAATGATGCGATGAAACTAAGTAGAACTCAGAGGAAAACCTAAAGCCTTAAATATTTTGGTCAGAAAAGAGGAAAAGCTGAAGGATCCAATTTCAGAAATTAGAAGGAAACAGAATAAACCTCCCATCTCCAAATGTTATCACATGCTACACAATTTAAATATTTAAAAACGACAAAGCTGGGCACCTGGGTGGCTCAGTTGGTTGAGCGTCTGCCTTCAGCTCAGGTCATGATCCCAGGGTCCTGGGATTGAGCTCCCTGCTCATCTGGCTCCCTGCTCAGTGGGAAGCCTGCTTCTCCCTCTGCCTGCCACTCTCCCTGCTTGTGATCTCTCTCTCAAACAAATAAAACCTTTTAAAAATAAATAAATATTAAAAATGACAATGCTTTTAAGACTTTTGGTTTTGTTTCTAGTATCTTTTTGTTTTTAATATGACATTTTAAAGAAATTTTAGATCAACATCCTTATATTTCTGTATTTATTATGAAAGTAATTATCATATGACAATGTAACATTTCTAGGGATGTCTACATTTGCCATTCTTTCTTCCCAAAATTAATCTGACAGGATGGAGTAAGATTTAGAAAACAGCCACCTATTATCAGGCAGTTGAAAGTATTCTTGTAAAGTATTAATATTTTTAAATTCTAGAAATGATGTCTCCTAAGGGAGCAGAAGAGGAATTTGGTATTCCTTTCTCTCTTCCAAAACCTGCCACCATCAGGTTTCTGAAGCCTTTCTCAGATCCCTCCAGTATGTTTCAGTCTGTAAAGCTGAAAGGGCATTTTTTAAAACTGCATTTTTTTTCAGAAACGTTATAATAGGATATTACAACGTGTAAGTGGGAAAAGTGGAGAAAAGAGGAAAGGATCCAGCAGGGAGAAGTCAAGACAAGACTTAGAACCAACAACAAACTGCACTACAGTATGAGGAAAAGTCTCCTCCCGAGTCTGGAACCACACGCGCCAGTCGCAGGCATCACAGACCCCGAGGCTGAAGCAGCCCCACAGCAGGTCAGGGAAGAGCCACAAGGCCCCATATTCCTCGGCCACCCTATGCTCTTCTTTACACTGGACACACTGCACAGGGTCAGAAGAGAGGACTGAGTTCTGTTTTTCCGAAGGCCGCTCTTCAGGTCATTGTGGGCTAAAGATGACCATGGAGGCCCTTCGAAAGTCACAAAGAGCCAACTACAACTCAGCATTATAATCATTAATGCACAGATCTGCCATTTGCCAATTGTCACACCAGGAAGACCTCGAGGTCCTGGTTGTGGGAGGAATGCGGGGCATTGCAGTTAAAAGCTGCTAGGGAGCCGGATGTGGGCACAACTCTGGGCAGCAGGGGGAAAGGGGCATTAAATGAGGGCATCCTGGAGCCAGAGGGGCGAGGCGGGGAAGGTGTGCGCACATGAGTGAACGGCCGGTAAAGACAAATTGTGCCCACCTCCCACGTGGTCACGGGGCTGATCCTGGCAGCCCACCCTCCCCCTCGCTTGCCCACCACTTAACCAAATACCAAGTCCTATTCATTTTGCAGGTCGGGTTGCTTGGTGATATAATCCCTCAAAAACCCAAGAAAATAGTGGGGGAAATATCATACCTGGAATACCTTTCTCCCAATCTCTGTTTCATAAGGCTTCTGTGAGTGTCAAGGCACTGTCATTATTATAACTGTGTACTTCAGGCAACGTCCAGAGGAAAAGGAGAGGTCCTGAAGCCAGAGGGATCTCACCAGCCTTGGGCTTTGAATGAGACATTCATCCATTTTTAATTCCCATTTCCTCCTTGACAAAATGGGGGGTATTAATGCCTGGCACGCACGTGTGAGGCTTACACAGAATATATGTAAGTGCCTGAAAGAACAGCCAACCCATAGTCGGTAACTGCCACCACCCTCACCACACCTCTCACTGTCGCTGTCATCATCAGGAGATGCTCCAAGTCACCTTGCGCCACTCTGTTCCCTAAAGCAGGAAACCTCCAGATTTTTCTTACTGAGACTTTTGAATAATCTTTGGCATTCCTTTTTCTGCCTGTAGCATGTCTTTTATAAAAGTTAAAGTGTTAAAACACCAATGAAGGAGCTGACCAATCTCAAATCCAGTAGAACAATCACTTCTTGGACTTTTTATTAGGTCCCTCTGTACTGTTTCTTTTTTTTTTTTTTTAAGATTTTATTCATTTATTTTGAGAGAGAGAAAGAGAGAGAGAGACAGAACATGAGCGGGGAGAGAGGCAGAGAGAGAGAAAGAGAGGCAGAAGCAGACTCCCCACTGAGCAGGGAGTGCAACGTGTGGCTCGACCCCAGGACCTTGGGATCATGACCTGAGCCAAAGTCAGATGCTTAACCAACTGAGCCACCCAGGCACCCCTTTCTACTGTTTCTTATGGAAGGTCCTGCCTGTGGCCCAGATGCTTGTTCTCTTTTTCTGAGCATTACTAGGTTTTTCCTTCAGTCTGTACCAAATGTCAGGTATTATTTAAGAAAAATAAAATTAAAAAGGAAAGAAACGGCATTAGAGTATAAAATAGTCTCTTCCCTAAAAACTGAAGTACAGAGTAGTTTTACCCAAGAATAAAATTATTTTTGTGGGTTGAAAAAAATAATGAACGAAGTGGCCTGGATCATTCACATTGGCCCTTTTATAGTGAAGGATCATGACTTCGAAGCCAGAGTGGGAAGCAGAGGTGTTGAGGGTCACACTGCTAGAGGGCAGCCACCCCCACCACTGAGGACCTGCTGTGTGCAATGCACCAATCTAGGCCTTGGAGATAAGGTTACTCTGTTTCCCTCACAATAAAACTCCCCAAATAAGTACTATTATTTCACTTTACAAAGAAAGGAATAGGCTAGCTAACAAGTACATTGCCCAAGGTCATACAGCTAACAAGTGACAGAGGCATACCCAAGGCTAGCTGACAACCAGTCACCCTCTTCCCACTATCCCCCTTTGCTCTAAGAGGGGATATCATTTCCCCAGACTCTATCACTCATGGAAACCACACATCTCACCTTCCCAGAAACCTGGCTTTTATGTTATCTACATGGGAAGTATGCGGAAGTAACAATTTAGAACTTCACGTTAGTGAAGCTGACTGTCTCTTATACCCACGAGTCTACCAATTTCTCTGAGAGACCACTGACGAGTCCATACCATGACGTCGGCTTCCCTTGTGGCATATCGAAGATTTGGATCCAGCCAGTACATCAGGGATTTAACCTGATCGAAGTTCAGGAAGAGAAGGAACACCAGGAACAGGAAGTAGAGCACACTGAGTCCTGAGGGAAACAGAAACATTCTCACATTTAGGAGAGATCTGGGGGTCAGACGCACAACACACGTTAGACTCAAGTCAGACATGGATATTGGAATGTCTGTCGCTTCCTTTGATGAGGGAGTCTGATAAGCAGTCCTAATTCACACTGAGAGGGCTGGTAATACTGTCTGAGAAAATGAGGCTCGAATGGAGTCTCGAAGGACTGGCAACATCCAGCAGAGACAGGTGTGAAGGGCCCAGAGATGGCCCAGGGCCGCACATCCATGTCTCAGATCCCACGTCAGCCCTGTGGGCATTATGTTTCCATTGCATCGCATCATAACTGGCATCCTAATAATCACCCCATGCCGTTTAAAAATAAAGTCAATCATCTGAAAACAAAACAAAACAAAACAAAAAGAACAATCGTCTGTTTTTAAAACAGCAAAGGCCTTTTGGAAAGGTTTGGAAACCAACCACTGGTGACTCTACCACTACTCTTTCTCTCGAACATGCTAGAATTAAAACACTGGTGCAGGTCACCTAGACACTGTGGTACAAATGACCTTGGATCACAGCACTCTGTGGGAACTTGGCTCAGTGCTAATCTCCTATGAGCTGTTCCAGAGGAGACAATGTCCATGGCTGGAATGAAATCCTCTGGAATACCTACAGCGCCAGCCTATCCAAAGGGCCCCTCCCAGTCCTCGGAGAGCTCAGGGGACTTGTGCACAGCAAGGTGGACCTGCTTGTGGACCCTAGGGCCACAGGGCCACATGTTTTGTTAGTCTAAGGACCTCCTCACGTTTATTATCAGCTGCTTTTATACATTTTCATCTCACATGTCCCCCACTACAATTTTTATTATAATTCTTTCAAAATAATTATTTTAAGGGGCGCCTGGGTGGCTCAGTGGGTTAAAGCCTCTGCCTTCGGCTCAGGTCATGATCCCAGGGTCCTGGGATCGAGCCCGAGTCAGGCTCTCTGCTCAGCAGGGAGCCTGCTTCCCTTCCTCTCTCTCTGCCTGCCTCTCTGCCTACTTGTGATCTCTGTCTGTCAAATCAATCAATCAATCAATCAATCTTCAAAATAATTATTTTAAGACAGAAAGAAACCATCTGTGTGGAGCAAGGCTTCCGGATTTCATGGTTGAGCTTCAAAGTCTGCGAAGCTCCAGAAGTAATATGCACAAATGTGTGTGTGCATATGCGTGTGCACTAAGAGTTAGCTCTCATCAGATCCTCAAAGGGCTCCATGATCCCCAAGAGATCTCAAGTAAGAAATCAACTGCTAATGACCAATAATGGATCATTTGAAATATAGGAAAAACTCAAATATAGCCAACCAGCTGAAAATAACTCATAATTTCAAGCAGCAACATTAAATCCATGAGACGTAAGTATGACGAAACCAGGACAATCTATTTAAAAATGGAAACAAGGGGCACCTGGGTGGCTCAGAGGGTTAAGCCTCTGCCTTCAGCTCAGGTCATGGTCCCTCAAGCCCAGGGTCTTGGGATTGAGCCCCACATTAGGCTCTCTCAGCTCAGCGGGGAGCCTGCTTCCCCCTTTTTTTCTGCCTGCCTCTGCCTCCTTGTGATCTATCTCTCTCTGTCAAATAAAAAAAAATAAATAAAATCTTTAAAAAAAAAAATGGAAATGAAAACGCCACTTTTCTGTGAAAAATCCTCCCGGGACTTCCCACCACCCTTCCTGTCTGCACTCTTCACTGGCCCAAAAGCCCAGTGGGGCTCTGTCCCTGCCCGACTCTGGCCTCTCTCTCACTACTCCCCTAGGGCCTGCTCTGCTCCACCACATGGGCCTGCAACACACCACGCTCTTTCTGGCTGGGAACGACTTTAGTAGCCTTTCCCTTTGCTTGGCTTCCGGTGACCTCAATCCTTGCCAGACCCTACTTTGCACGCACATTTCCAGGAAGCATCCTTCCTTGCCTGTGCACGTGAAAGCAGTCACTCGATCAACATCACCCCATATGGTTTTACTTAACTTCCGAACACTCGATGGCCTGTGGTATTTTTGACTATTGATTTGTTTAATAGTGTGTTTGCGATAGGTGTCCTCCCTCCCAGGGGGAGCCTCCTGTCTGTTTGGCCCTCCCCTGCAGCTTGGGGGCACAGCCCTCCACACATGGGCGCTCGGTGAACACCTGCTGAAGGAAGGAAGTCAGTTCATTCAAAGGGACTCACCTATGATCTCTGAAAGTTGAAAAAAAAAACAACAGGTGACCTTGAGCAAAATACCCATTTTTAGGGTCCTTCTGGTAACATTACATTTTCTGAACCTAAAATAATTGACTTAATGTCTTATTTAGGCAAGACAAAGCCAAGAGCCAACACTTGAAAGATGGGTTTTAAGTCCATGCAGGGGATTTGACTATATGTGGACTCGAAATCATGTAAAAACAAGATATCCAATATTCATGGACATGCTTATTGCTAACCCTTGTTGAAAAATCAGGGCTCTCTGTCTAAAGGCTTCACCCTTTCCAGGATCTTTCCCATCCATGATTCAGGAGACTGCTGGGTTTCCCGTCAGTTCTGGATGCTGCCAAGGCAAACATGCTCACAGGCCCCGTGAAGAGCAGCATCAAGATACATCAAGAAAATGAGCCATGTGCCCTCATGTCAGACCCCGAGCACGTTAAGAGACAACAGCATACGTGGGGGGTGAGTGGAGTTGGAACAGTTCACAAGCATGAGAATCTAAAGTTATCACCTGTATGTTTGTTCTGCATCAAAGAATTTTCATAAAAACTTATATTAGGAAGACTGAAAAGTAAAAGGCTATTAAGTTTTACTGTAAAACTGCTATAATGATGTACAGAAAGGGGATTTTAAGTCGAATCTATTTCTAAATCTACTAATGGGTAACTCACCAAAAACCATTCTCCATAAGGCTGGATGAGGTCGAGTAAATGGCCCTGCAGAGAGAAAATGTACAGTTAGGAAAAAACCTGGTTTCAAAGTAAAACTAAAAGCAAATTGCTGATCTCTACAGAGATTTTAAAAAAAGAAAATGCTCTCTACTGTCAAAATATTTTGAGATCAAGTCTAGATTGAAATGTTTTATTCAAATTGTAGCAACTGTCACCACAACTGTAACAGGTACCGGTCTCCACAACAGACCTTTGTTTTCCAAGCTTTGCCTTTAGGATTCAAACCCTTGTTTCCCAGGGAAACGATGTTACAACAGTGAGCAGGTCACAGGTCAGCCGGTGAAGAGTTCATAAAACATATCGAAGTTTAACAAGTGAAATCTCCCAGCCCAGCCACTGTGTGTGTGTGTGTGTGTGTGTGTGTGTGTGTGTGAGAGAGAGAGAGAGTGAGAGAGAGAGAGAGAGAGAGAGAGAGGCGGTGGGGCGGGTGCTCTGGAAATTAAACAGGAGACACACTGCTTTGAGAACTCGTGAGGTGGGATAGGAAACTGAAAATAAATCCTTTGAGCACTGGAACGTACTAGTGCAGTGGCTTCTGATCACGAACCGTGGTAACAAGATGCCTATGACACGGCAACCCCGACCAGATGCCCAGGTGCAGCTTCCACACCATGAAAACACAGGCTTCACGGGACAAAACTCACTCTGACTACAAGTGACCCATCAATACTTTCTCTTCTTGTGTATCTCTTTAAAAACAAAACAAAACAAAACAAAACAAAACAAAACAAAGGAGCAGGAAGCAAGCAAGCCAGGCCTCCATCTACTAAACTGACACACCATCAAGGGAAGATTTAACAGTTCCCGAATATTGAACACTGCTCTCGTGGGCACTTGAGGCTATTTGGGGCTGCCCACCCCTGTGGGACAACAGCCTACCTACACACTCCTGGAGGATCTTCAACATCAGGATCCCATGTCTCCGGGGAGATGCCAGAGCTGGCTGCCCAGACCCGTTCCCAACCGGGGCTCAGCCTGTGCCACACTTGATCTCAGAAGCTGCCGACACAGACCTAAGTATGCAGAGCTTTCCTCCGCTTCCCCCTCTCCCTCTGCCTGGACTACCATGGACCGTAGCAGGGAGGTGGCACTGGTGATCGGGGCAGTTCCCTGCAGAGGGGACAGTGGGAAAGACTATAGCCAGTGCTCACTAGGGTTCCCTCAACAGACCAGTTCTGGGTGACCTGCCAGTTCTTAGAAGCTTAGCCTGGAATCCAGCCTCCTAACCAACCCTGCCACCCCACCCACTCCCCAGTTCTCCAGCCAACACCCTGCAAGTCTTTTTAATCAGCAATCAGCTTCTGGTGCTGGCAACATGGAATCCTGTCTGCAGGAAACATTCCATTGTAATTTTTATTCTAGACCCATCCTCAATCACCTACCTCATCTTAAAAAGACGACTGAAACGTATTTTAACTGCTTTCTTTTGATGGATCAGGTTCATGGTAGGGAAATCAGTTACAAGTATCCCCTGCCATCCAAAATCTAAAAATGCCATCCAAAAATCTAGTCAGTTCTTGAGCCTAGACGGGGCAGTACAGAAGGTGAGTGTGGTTCGTGCGGGCCTCCACTCTGTCCAAATTTATATGGTGTCTGAGTTGTAGAATGGCAAGGAGTGAGAGCTCAGATTGAGGGATTTAAATAAAGCATCTTCCAATCTGTTCCACTTCTACGTTCTGGTAGTGCAGGTTCACAGAGCAAGGAATCCGTGTTTTCTCTCTAACCGGCTGCTTTTTTCTTAGAATGGCACAGTGAGGCACAGAAACCAGGGTCCCCTTCCAGGTAACAACATGGCTAACTCTCTTCAAGTCATTGGAAAACGGATGGCTAAAATGGTCTTTTAATTTCCTCTTCCCAATGCTCTCGTCACCACTGTTCGTCACCACGAGTGGCTTCTGTGTTACGGTAGCTGCCCGGTGTGTAAGTATCCCGTCATCCAAACCCCTGCATTCACCTCTTAGACAGAACACGGGACCCCAGCTTCCTCTAGGCTTCCTCTCACGAAGTGAAACTCGAGAACGGTATGATTCTTTGGCTTGCAACACAATTCCATGCCCAATCCATACTCAGAATCACATGAGTTGGGGTCTTCTCAAGAGGAATCACTACTATAATAGTACTTTGCTGGGCACTTAGCGTGAGGCAGATGGCAGGGAGACACCCCCCACAACCAATGTCTCCCCGTTGTCATGACAGATTGGCAGTGAGAGCGTATCATTGCGTCCATTTTACCACTCAGGACACTAAGGCACAGGTACTTTGCAGGTCACACGGCCCACAGGCCCCCACCTCTGGTCTAAGACTTTGTGCTTTCTGATCCATTCAGTCATGCCTGGGCCAGCTCAGGAGGACAGAGTGGGGGCCGTGAGTAGGGAGACCTCGAGGACTTAACCAGGACTGTCTCAAGGCCAGGAGAACAAGGGGAGAGAAGCAAGCTAGTGAGTGGTGTTTCGAGGTGCTGCCATGTGGAACTGGTAAGCAAGGTCAGGAAAGACAAGGGGCAGAACGGGGAACTGATGTAAGGTCCCTCATATCAACTAACAGAAGGGCCTCCAAGGTCATCTTCGGCCCACAGTGACTTGAAGAGCAGCCTTCGGAAAACAGAACTCAGCCCTCTCTTCTGACCCTGTGCAGCATGTCCAATGTAAATGAGAGGATAGGGTGGTCGAGGAATCTGGGTTTGACGGGGCCTTGCGGCTCTTCCCTGACCTGCCATGGGGCTGCTTCAGCCTCGGGGTATTTCCCTCCGTCTGTCTGTGATCCCTGCGACAGGCGCGTGTGGTTCCAGACTCGGGAGGAGAATTTTCCTCTTACTACAGTGCAGTTTGTTGTTGGTTCTAAGTCTTGTCTTGACTTCACCTTATTGAATCTTCTCCTCTTTTTTTCCACATTTTCCACTTATACTTCATAACATCACATCACAATGGTTCTGAAAAAAATATCGTTTTTTTTTCCTTTTATGTTCAGTTAGCCAACATACAGTACCTCATTAGTTTTCGATGTAGTGTTCCATGAATACAGTTTTTTAAAATGTCCTTTGGGGCGCCTCGGTGGCTCAGTCGGTTAAGCATCTGACCTTGGGTTTCGGATCAGGTCATGGTTTTAGGGTCTTGGGATTGAGCCCCGCCTCAGGCTCCCTACTCAGTGAGGAGCCTGCTTCTCCCTCTCCTTCTATCCCTCCCCCTACTTGTGCTCTCTCTCTCTCCCTCTCAAATAAATAAAATCTTAAAAAAAAATTAAAATGTCCTTTAGCTTTGCAAATTGAAATGTACTGGATGGATCTAAGAAAGGCTTCAGTAATCTGACATGGTATGTTTCAGAGACCAAGCTGCTCTACCCTGAACCAGGTAGGTGGGAAGCCTTGGTGCCTTTTTGTTACAAAAGGTATAGATAAGGCCCTGAAATGTAAGGTGAGACTTTCAACAGTTACCTGCAAAACCCATTCCAGGCTTTATTTCAGTCATCACATCTGCCCGCTTCTTCCTGAAGAGGCACTCTAAATGTTTTGGTGCAGTATTTCAAGGAGTACATTCTAGCAGCATTACTCACTAAGATTACCAACTTTATCATCAAAGAAGGGAATATGGCTAAAAATATTACTTGTATCATTTTGCTTTTTAAAACAAATGGAGGAGGGCACCTGGGTGGCTCAGTGGGTTAAAGCTTCTGCCTTTGGCTCGAGTCATAGTCCCAGGGTCCTGGGATCGAGCCCCGCATCAGGCTCTCTGCTCAGTGGGGAGTCTGCTTCCTCCTCTCTCTTTCTGCCTGCCTCTCCGCCTACTTGTGATCTCTGTCTGTCAAATACATAAATACACTCTTTTAAAACAAATGGAGGGAGGCAGCCGGTGTGTTTTTCTCCATCATAAACCCTGACACTGCTGCTCGCCAGATCACCCACACTTGACTGCCCCGGTCAGGTCACCTTTGGAGCTGTGCAGTGCTCATCTGCCTGGGGCATGTTCCCACTGCCCAGCCTTTACCAAACATTCACGTTAACAGATCCTGCTTCCCAGCAGACTACTTTCTCAGCAGGCAGGGCTGGTGCAGGGCGCCTTGTCCTCCTCTGCCCCGTGTTCAGGTCCAGAAGTCAGGGGCACTCCGTCTCAGGGTCTGCAGCTTCTCTGGGGTTTATTTCAGACTTGATAAAAGCTGCCTGCAAGAACGGCTCTTCTTGATCACGGGGGAGGCACGGGGAAGGGCTTCTCCAGGCGGCCACGCAGAACCAGTGCTGGTTTGTTCCGGGCTGGGTTTTCTTCCCAGACCATGCCTAAACACGGCTCGGTTTACTTTATCAGTCCCTCCATCTAGGACACGTTACTTTTCAATCAAATATTAAGAGTGAGTTTGATTTCAAAGGAAACAGAAATCAAATGGCTTTGCCATGACAAGAGCTAGCACTTCAAAAACTGCCTCAGAAATCAGAACGTAAGATCACACACAAAAAGTAAGAATAAAAAAAAAATTTAAAAAGCAAATAAGATCACAGCTTGACTCACCGGCAGCCTGTCATGATTCCCATGAATAACTAAGTTCAAGGGACAGAACTTCCAAAAGCTATGGGTCTGTGCCCTTTTCGTGTGCTTCTTCCCTTGATTGTCACTGTTTTTTAGCTTTCATGAGGTGTGATTAACAATGATTATTACTATTTGCAAGTTTAAATTCCTCTAGGAAAAACCTGGAAAAGGTGGGTAAAATGATCTTTAAGCAAATTTCAAACCTCCTAAGAATTTTTTTTTTTTTTTAAGAAAAAGTAGTGGAGCGGGAAACAGGATGGGGGAAGGACAGGCATTTTGTTGCAAATTTGGGGGACAGCAATCTTTTGGATCACCTTCAAACCTCCCGGAGATGTGACTAACACTATCTTAGCTCAGAGAAGTCAAATGAGGCCAAAGGACAAACCGAAGGATGATATCAGGAAAATCAAGACATACTAGTATTTCACCCTCTTCAAAATACCTTAAAGAAGTGCTGAAATGGTGTTCCTCTTGCAGACAAGGAATGGAAAAGGGAGGGCTGATTCTGTGAATTTTCTTCCGGGCGGTCTTGATCCCACATATAGTTACTGAGAGGCTCCCGTGAGCCATGCACTGGGGGTACAGAAATGGCTTGGGCTGTTTGGGGAGGGCAAGGTGCAAGGGGAAGGAACAGTTCAAGAAAGCTCCCAGACGCTGGACAAGTACACCTGAAGGTCATCTGTTGAACAGAAATCTCACAGCCAAACAGGTTTCTAAATTTCTCTGCAGTGATAGAGTGATACAATTGTAACTACACCCTAATGATGCAGCGGTATAGTTAAAATCACACTTCTGCCTGAGTGCCAGTTGCTAAAATGAAATGGAGGTAGCATTTAAAAAAAATTAAGGGAGGGATACCTGGGTAGCTCAGTCAGTTAAGCATCTGCTTTCGGCTCAGGTCATGATCCCACAGTGCTGGGATCGAGCCCTGTATCGGGTTCCCTGCTCAGCAAGAGCCTGCTTCTCCCTCTCCCTCTGCCTGCCTCTCCCCCTGCATGTGGTCTATTTCTCTCTCTGTCAAATAAATAAAATCTTAAAAAAAAAAAAAAGTAAGGTAAGTGATAGAGAATGAGAGAAGAAGAAAGAAGCAGCATGGTGTAGATTATCAAGTCCTCTGTCCCTGGCCTCACCCTGGGGTCTCTCCCTCCACGTCTGCTCACAGGCCCGAAGGAAGCAATTCTAGCATCTACCCCAGTCGCTCACCCTGGGGATGAAATTCTGTTTGAGAGTCCAATCCTCTCCCAGACAACGCAGTGGTAAAAATCTAAGCCCACAGAAACCATCCTTTTTGTTTCCTTCTTCTGGTCAGGGCAGATCTATCATGTGCCTTCTCCTTAGGGCACTATAGGTTCCTGTCTCAGGTCTGGATGGAGGAGAGGCACAGGGCCCAATTCGAGTCAAAGAGAATTGAGGACAAGTGTGCTGGAGGGTTTCTAGAAAGGGTTTCTTCTCCCTTAAAGAGACAGACAGAAGAAGCGCCTTCCCCCTGCGCTGGATGCCGCCCGAGTCTATCCACACTGCAGTGGCTCTCCCAGGGTCCTTGGGGAAGCCAAAACAGCATCCAAGGGCTGAGGATGGTGCAGCAGAACAAGGTAAGGAGCTTGGGTCTTCGCATGTCACCAAGTGGCTCAATTATCCAACCCTGGAACCACTGGATCTCAGAACTTCCTGACATGTGGGAAAGCAAACATTCCCTTTATGCTTCAAACCATTTTGAAATGGGTTTCCTCTTACTTGTGGCCAAAAGCATCCCGTCATAAAACCCTATGGAGAAAGTTAAGGGCTTCCTTGGTTATTTAGACTCTACAAAAAGCATCATGCTTCCCTACCCCCACCCCCCGCCGGCTTCCTGAAGGAGAAGACTGAGTCTACCACCTAGCATAGATGAGCTCACACAGACAAGACACATGGACACAATCGAATCTAGGCGTGCACTCAAACATGCAGGGTAGCCTTTGCTAGGTCAAGGAGAAACGCATTCGAAGTTGCCAAAACAGAGCCATTCTGGGCATGCCATCCAGTGCAGGCACTCCCCCAAAACTGCCTTTCAAGGAGAAGGTTAACGTTGGGCTCTGTTTCTCCCATCCATTTTCATTACTTAATCTGAGACTGTGCCAAGGGTGGGGGAAAAAAGAAAGTAAGTTGACAAGATTGGAACAAGAAGAGGTATGTACACTCTGCTCAGAGAAGCAGCCCCCCAGCACTGGGGCCTCCTGGGAAGGCCTGAAGTCTGAGTGCTGGCTCTGGGAGAGGACCCCCACATAGCTTGGGAGCACCCTTTCCCAAGGGCCTGGCCAGCTCCCCCATCATCCACACTGGCACCTTCTAAAGCCACCCCTAACTTAAAAATATTCAATAATAATATTCAATAATAGTAGCATTAATGATATTAATTATAATTATTAATATAATATATAATAGATATTAACAGTAATATTTAAAATATTCAATAAGAACATTCTTCACTATGGGAAAACTTAGTTTTACTAATCTTACGTAAAGAGTGGACAAAGGAATCTTGAGAAAACAAGGCAGACACAGTGTGTTTGCTATGCATACACGGCTTCAAGAGAATCCCTCTCACTAGGTGTTGTCCTAACAGTCTAATCTTTCCCTACATAGAATACTGAACTGCTATTGTCCTTTTCTGTATCTATTGAAAAACCTTCTTTCTAGCATGTTCTGCCTACAGGGGAGTGGTATGTGTGCAGGCACACACGAGATGGCAGGGGAAGGATGTGGTGGGACGAGACGAGATAAAAGAGAGAAGGAGGCACACCTAGGTGGCTCAGTTGGTTAAGCGTTTGCCTTCAGCTCAGGTCATGATCCCAGGGTCCTGGGATCGAGTCCCGAATTGGCCTCTCTGCTCAGCAGGGAGTTTGTTCCTCCCTCTGCCTTCCGCTCCCCATGCTTGTGCATGCTCGCTCTCTCTCTCTCTGACAAATAAATTTTAAAAATCTTAAAAAAGAGAGAGGGAAAGAAGGCTCCGGGTGATATGCTAGCCCCTCTAGTCACAGGTGACATGTGGGCAATGGAGGATCATGGACACAATCACCCACGTGGTACAGACCAACTAAGACCCTAAGATTATATTCCCAGGAAAAAAGAAAAGCCAGACACTGACAGAGAGGAACAGAAGAAAAAGGAGACAAAAACATATAGGACGACAGAGATAAAAACACATCACAGTGGACCTAGTAAGAGAATTAACCAGAATAAGACAGACTAAAGGAGATGAGGCCGTCTCACCAGGCTGACATTGAGTGGCCAGGTGACCTCTCGGGGCTCAGTGAGAGCTGAGCGTCTCAGCTTTCGCAGCTGTAAACTGAGCAGGCTGAATGAACCAGACAGGCCTATAGGTCCTTGCCACTTTGTATGTGTCACGAAGTCACAAGCCAGGATAAGAAGAGCATAAAACAAACTTAACTTTTATCTTCCCAGAAGGCAAACAAGAGCACAGTCCCACAGTGATAGATTGAGTGGGTTAAGTGGACTTTGAAGACTGGAGGACTTCATTAGGGAACAGAAGAAAAAACCAGCAGAAAGCATGCAAAATGTTACATCCGACAGACTTCCTCTCCTGATCTTCGGTACCCTGGGTGCCTGCAGAAAACCATCTGCTAATGAACCCCCAAGCCCTCTCTTGGAAAGCCTCATGGAAGGGATGGCTAGGAAAACATAGAATCATGGCTTTTGAGTGACTCATCTTTGTTAATCCTCAGATTTCAAAAATGGCACTGGAAAAAGAAAAGGCAAGTTTAAAAAGAAAAAAAAAACAAACAAACAAAGGCAGAAAAGAAATCTTCAGCGCCGTGGAAAAGCTACCTGTGAGAACTCAGCAACAGTGAACACACAGCCAAGAAAAGCTGAAGGCTTGCAGAACAGACCCGAGCCCTCTGGACTGACCAGTTCCCTGAGCACCTAGCATGCCTTGACTGATGTTTAAAAAAAAAAAAAAAGCTAATAGGATAGGTATGGACTAGATAAGAAGTAAGAATAAAAGGCACAGAGCAGCAGGATGGCTAAAGGAGGAGTGGTTGTCTCCACCACTTTTTTTTTTTCTTAAAGATTTTATTTATTTAAGAGAGAGAGAATGAGAGAAAGCATGAGGGGGAGAAGGTGAGAGGGAGAAGCAGGCTCCCCGCAGAGCTGGAAGCCCAATGTGGGACTCGATCCTGGAACTCTAGGATCATGACCTGAGCTGAAGGCAAATGCTCAACGACTGAGCCACCCAGGTGCCCTGTCACCACCACTTTAACGGTCACCTGCTCACCCTACTTCCGGGCTCAGCGTCTCTTTGCTTTGGGCTGTATTTTTATGCCATGTTTTGAGGAAAAGGCCAGGTTCCGGAGCTTAGGGGACCACCTACAGACTCGGGTGGTTCGTGTGTATAGAATGCTTTATGCAGCAAGTGGCCACTTAGCTGTCCTACAATGCAGGACCGTTGAAAGAATGGATGGGCTGCATAATACCCACGCTCTCCTCTTAACCAAAAATTCCAAATTCTGAGGTTCTGTGTGTTGGAAGACAGAGGGAAAAGTTAAGTTGGCAATTAGCAAAAAAAGCTCTTTGCCATCAGGAACTTTTCCTAGAAAATTCTATAGTAGGGTCAGTGCCCCTTCATTCCATGACCTAACCATACCATGGACACCGAGTCATCATAATCATACTTACATCATAGTTGTGCGTTTCCAGAACTCTCAATCATCCCGGAAAGACCAAACTATGCTTGTCAGAACTGCGTAAGGTATGCAGGTGTGACAGACCGGATGTTGTGTCCCCTGACAAAATTCATGATGATAATCCTAACCACTACCATGAAGTCTTCTGTTGGACTTCTTGGACCCTACAGGACCATAGAGCTACTTGGCTATGAACATCTGCTGTTCTTTAAGACACAGGATGAAGGATCTTAAATGTGACTGGGAGACTGTCTGGGCTGTCATTTCCACCACAGGCCTTAGAGCGCATGGGCCACTGGGGGGATGAAAAGTGGGGAGAGTATCTCCATCTGAGTTTCAAAATGCAAGACAACACCCAGCAGAGCCATGCAGGCAGGCCAAATCCTAGCAGGGCAGAGCTATGGAAGCAGACTATTATCACCCCAGTGGATCTGGAAGGCAGAGCATTGAGCCAAAGAGCTCTGATTCTTCTTCTTTTTTTAAGTTGACACTATCTCCCACATGGGGCTGGAACTCACGACATGGAGATCAAGTCACATGCTCTACCGACTGAGCCAGTCAGGTGCTCCCAGGATTAGTTATTCTTGACCCTTAAAGTCTCACCGAGTTTGCCTTCCTGGATTTGAACTTGCTTGGGACTTGTCACCCTCCCTTCTTTCCCATTTCTTCCTTTTGGAATGGAGTGTATATCCTGTGCCTGTCCCGCTACCGGACTTTGTAAACACATGTTTGGTTTCATAGGTTCCCAGCTGGAGAGGAATTCTGCCACAGGGTGAATCTTGTGCTATTTAAACCCTCCAGTACCTGTATTTTGCAACAGCAACCTGCACTGACTGAGAGCAGGTTTTCACATCTTGAAAGGTTTCCACTAAACATTTAATCTAGAAATTAAATGTTTCTAAATCTAGAAATTAAATGAGTGGTTGGAGAGTTAAACTCAGCTGTCAAAGAACTTGGTTATCTAAAACAATTCATTCTTGTAAGGATTCAGTCATGCTTTTTACTGGTTGGATTGTTATACTCCCAGCAAAAAGCACATAGCGCTGCATTAGATTAAGCAAAAATACAGAACATAATGCCATTGCCATCATCTTGGAAATACTGAAGGCCATGCCATGTGTGATACTGTGATTTACAATAAGAGCTATAGATTTGGTCTTTGTGCCCTTTTCTGGCACAGAGCTCCTAAAGCCCTTGCAATTTCAAGTGATGAGAATAATGAATATTTTTGTTATGTTAATGAGACCTTAGCAAAGTGCCTAAGGATGGGGCTGGTTGCCAGTGGAGCCAAACACATGATTACAGAGTTGGAACTTTCAATCCCATCCCTAAGACCTCCAGGGAAGGGTGAGAGGCTGGAGGTTGAGTTCAATTACCAATGGCCGATGATGGATCGATCATGCCTATGTAAATGGGGCTTCCAAAAAAAACCCAAAAGGAGGGGGTTTGGGAGAGTTCCTGGGTTGCTGAACACTTTTCTGACACCAGAAGAGTGACACACTGTGGAGAGTGCATGGAAGCTCATAGACCCTTCCCACATACCTTATCCTATACTCATCTCTCATCTGTTGATGAGTACCCTTTGTAATAAACTGGTACCGTCAGCTAGTGAGTAAACGCATTTCCTGCATCCAGTGAGCCATGTTAGCAAATCAGTCGAGCCCAAGGAGGGGTCATGGGAACCTCTGATTTATAACCATTTGGTCAGAAGCGCAGGTGAAAACCTCGGACTTGCAAATGGCATCTGAAGTGGCCTTTATGAGCCCTTAACCTGTGGGATCTGATGCTAATTCTGGGTAGACAGTGTCAGAACTGAGTTGAACTAGAGGGCTGCCAGCTGGTGTCTAAAAATTGCTTACTGATGGGGGAATACCCCATCCCTGCTGCTACCTGCCCCCAACAACACACGTAACTTGGAATTGGTATTAGAACTTTGTCACCATGGTAGATTTCCAAGTAGCAATGAATAACATTCACAATGGGATTCTTACATTACACATTACATTCTATTAAATAAATGGGAGGATAGAGAAGAAACACACCCTCAAGTGTGAAGTTTAAACCTGAGGAGGACCCATGGAGCATAATGCGTAGGTAAGAATGAACAATTTCAAAATATCTTAAGAGTAAAAGAACAGGATATAAAAAAGAAGCATTTAAAAATGGTTATAGGGAATAAGTACAGAATATTCTAGGGAGAAGTTACTGAAGAGGATTAAGAAAAAACAAAGTAAGGGACAATCCAGAGGAAAGGAATGAATCTTAAGTAAGGTAGCTTTTTTTTTTTTTTTAAAGATTTTATTTTATTTAACAGAGAGAGAGCAAGAGAGAGCAAGCAGAAGCAGGGGGACTGCCAGAGGGAGAGGGGAAAGCAGGCCCCCTGCTGAGCAGAGAACCCGACCTGGGGCTTGATACCAGGACCCTGGGATCACGACCTGAACTAAAGGCAGATCCTTAACTGATTGAGCCACCCAAGTATCCCCCTTTGAAAAATAAATAAACAGGGGTGCCTGGGTGGCTCAGTGGGTTAAAGCCTCTGCCTTCGGCTCAGGTCATGATCCCAGGGTTCTGGGATCAAGCCCTGAATGGGGCTCTCTGCTTAGCAGGGAGCCTGCTTCCTCCTCTCTCTCTGCCTGCCTCTCTGCCTACTTGTGATCTCTGTCTGTCAAATAAATAAATAAAATCTTTAAAAAACAACAAACAAACAAAAAACCCCAAAATACACAAAAAAAACAAAAGACTTTTCCTCACACTATAATCATGATGGGGGGTAAAATTCACAGTAGTAATTGTCTTTTTTTATACCTGATCATGAAAATTCATATCCCAAATGCATGATCAGCAGAGTTCACCATGATTAAAGATCACCTGGAACAATACATTATTTAAGTAATATTCATTACAGCATTGACCCTGTCCTTAGCAAAAAGGACTAAATAATAATTGAGTATTTTATGACTCAGCTGATACAGTAAAGATAGCAACAGTAAGAACAGCTGACACTTATAGAGCGCTTACAACCTGTCAGTCACTACTCAGAGAATTTAACATGTAGTAACTTAGTTAACCCTTTCAAGTGCACCTACCTGACAATCTCCATTTACAGAAGAGAGAGACTCAAGCACTTGGGAAGAAGCTGGGGGTCTTCCCCAGGGCCACAGAGTTAGCCAGTGGCAGAGCCTGGTTAGGCAGAGCCTAACCATCACAGATTAGGTTTTTATTCCCATCTTCTGGTTTCATCTTCTAGATGGCATGCCTCTCAAAAAACACCAAAAGGGCACAATGCACAGAAGAAATGTGGTAAAGCGTGACATCACTTACCATTGGGAAAAGCTAACACACTGATGATAAGGAAGAAGAAAATGACAGAGAGGATGCCCCTCCAGATGTTGTCCTCTGGGACAGAGTCATCCCTGAAAACAGAAAAGAAAACACTGAGTATTCATTTTCAGACCTAAACAGTCAATCCAGAAGACATAAGAGTTCCATGTTCTAAAAACCAAAGATTGTTAACTTCATTTTGCAAGCAAAGTCTTTACACACGCTACTTACTCCTCACCATCCTTTCCTAAAATAACAATCTTATAGTAAAATCCAGTCTTAGGAGAAATACAGTTGGCATCCTTATATACTGACACACATTCCACTGAGACAAACATTTGAGAATCACTCTTCTTCTTCTTCTTCAAAAAGAAAAAATATATATATATACATATATATATATGTATATATATACACCCAGGATGTCAAAAAGTAAGGTTTATTTTGGAGAAATGTCTTTTGATTTCAAGAATGACTAAAAAGATAACCTTTATCATGTACACCGTGGCAAAGAAATTTTTAGAAGTCAGAAAGAAAGCATAAGATTATAAGGAAGAAAAGCACAATGCAATGAGATTACCTATCAGTTCTTAAAAATGGGCAGTTGGTCATCTAAGGGATGAATGAAAAGGGCGAAATGCTGGGTAATAAGAAAGCATCAGAAAACAATACTAAAAGAAAAATCATGAGAAAACAGAATACAAGATTTACAGTCAGACCAGAAGCAAAAGAACTATAAAGAAAGGGGATGAGTTTGCTCCCTCTGTGCCTGGTCACTTCTAATCTATTGCTCTATTTATCTCCTTTATAACCTTAATAACTGAAATGATCCCATTTTTTAGTTGATATGTGTCTGTCTTCAATATAGAAGGTACACTCCTGAAGCACGTGGGTGGCTCAGTCGGTTAAGTATCTGACTCTTGATTTCAGCCCAGGTCATGATCTCAGGGTTGTGAGATCGAGCCCCACATTGGCTCCATGTTGGGCATGGACTTGCTTAGGACTCTCTCTCTACCCTGGCCTTCTGACCCCCTCTCCTGCCAAAACAAAATAAATATAGAAAATAAAGTCCTGAAGGTAGGGCATTATTCACTCATGGTATCCTCAAAGGCTGGGACACAATGAGCCCTCAATGGATATTTGTGGACTCATTATTGATCAGGAAGAAAATCTATTGTATAACACCATGTAAAATTTCCCAAACAGAAATTTTCTTAAAACTGATGGCAGAGAAAAATTAGGTTCTGACAGTTTATATTAAAAAAAAAAAAAGAGGAAAGTCTAGTAACATCCTTGGTACTCAAGAGAAGCAAGCAAAAGAGGGAAAACAGAAGTCTCAGACAGTAAGATTTTCTGAATTATTGATAATTATTAAGAAGCTTGAGGGGCGCCTGAGTGGCTCAGTGGGTTAAAGCTTCTGCCTTTGGCTCAAGTCATGATCCCGAGGTCCTGGGATCGAGCCCTGCATCGGGCTCTCTGCTCGGCAGGGAGCCTGCTTCCCTCTCTCTCTCTCTCTGCCTGCCTCTCTGCCTACTTGTGATCTCTGTCAAATAAATAAATAAAATCTTAAAAAAAAAAAAAAAAAAGCTTGAGAGAGGGAAGTCCAGCATTTCAGTTTAAAAAGGTACAGGATGAGAAGACAGAAAACAAGAGAACAGAACGGAAAGAGATATTCAGACATAATGAGACTAGTAGCAATAATTTTAAAATTGATTTTTGGAAGTTGAGTTTTTATCTGTGCAAGGACTGCAGCGAAAGGTTTTTCAAAACATATTAAATTAAGATTAAACATTACTGGAGGAAAATAAAGAGGTTAAAAAAACAACCTTACAGGAAAATCAAGTTAACATATTAAAAAATCTTGAGCATCGGCATATATGAAGAGGTGTGGAATGACACAGTAATCAATTACCCAGTTAAAGACTAGGTCCTGGGGTATTGGGCTTCAAATGAGAAGTTAACTTAGATAACAACTTCTGTTCAGGTAACTGCACCCAATTAAGTAATTTCCAGATTTATAATAGGACTGAACATAAGGTTCTGAGGTAAGAAAGCATACAGATCCCATTCTTTAAATCATCATCTGGCCCAAAAGCACTAACACTAATGGTGAGGAAACAATGCTTCACAGGTAACTTCATAGATCTGCCTATAAAACCGAACTACACAATCAGATGGACTTCCTCTTGCAGCAAAGTGCAATCGTATTTTAATGTACACCCCAACAATTAAACATCTGCTCAGAGGTTATGAACACGGCCCTGAAAATGCTGGCCCAATCATTTACTAGGGCACCTGCCATGGCTTTTGGCTTAGGGAGGGAAGCCCTATATACAATTTCCAGGATGCACTTTTATTGAAGAATGGCTACACACAGGGACTGGAGGGACACAATGTCCTCATTCAAGCCAACATCACACTACCCATATTGGTAACAATAATGACAATAATAACAGCTCCCCATTATCAAGTATTTACTGTGTACCAGGCACAGGAGAGGCAGTTTCTAAACATCATCTCTAACTGTCACAACCCATCTATGAAATGGGGTACTATAAACCATATTTTACAAATGAGGCAACAAAGGCTCAGAAAGGTTACATAATTTTAATTTGCCCAAGCCTACATACCTAAGAAGTTGCAGAGTTCCCATTTGAAACCAGGTCTCTTAGGCTCTGAAGATGACGAGCTTTCCCTATGCCAAGCTGTCTCCTAAAAAAATTATGTCATCCTAAATCTATCTGACTCATGTTAGATGTACAGGGATGGTATAAGAGAGTTTGCCAGGGCACACACCTATACGTTACAAATAAAATAAAAGCAAGGCTGAAATAAATTAATTGTTGCCTGGGAAAAGAAGGTTGATTCTGTAACTCATCCTTTATATTAAAATATACTCTGGATGATTCAAAGAATAAAAGTAAAAAAAAAAAAAAAAAAAACCAGTGACAACAACAGCAACAAAAAATCCCCCAAAATGTTCTGGAAGAAACAATGAATGAGTTAAAGAACCAAAACCAAAACACATGAATTCCATAGTAGGGACCTTCCTCCAGTATGACACAACCCAGAAATCACTAAGGAAAAAAAGCTGGCTAATCTGCACAACAAAGAAATAAGTAAAGGACAAGTGATAAACTTGGAACTTAGATCAAGGGAAAGAGTTAATTAACTTCCCAAATACACAAAGCACTCAACGCAAAATCAATTAATAAAAAGAACAACAAACGGACAAAAAAAACCCCAGAAAAATGGTCGAAGGATATGAAGAGACAGTTCAGAACAGGAAATCCAGTGGCTCTTGGGCAAGTGAAAAGATGCTCACTCTCACCCGTGGTAAGAGACAGACAAATTAAAACAACACTGGGAGATCATTTTTTTTAATGTGCCTATGACAAAGATAAAAATTGAATGACTGAGCTAGAGAGGATATGAAGAAAAATACAAACAGGTAGTCTCTCACATTGCAAGGGGTAGTATAAATTGAAACTACCTTAATGTAGGGCAATTTGGCAACATATTAACTTTATGAATGCACATACCCTGTGACTCAGCAATTCCACGAATGGGAACTTATGCCACAAATATACCCTCATTTACATAAAATCGCATGGGTACAAAGTTGTGCACTGGGGCATTATATGTATTAGCAAAAGGACAGAAACAAGCTAAATCAATGTCCACTGAATGGGAACTGATGAAATAAATTACAGAGTTTATTTATTCATAATGGAATACTAGGCAACCAGAAAAAGAATGAAGAAGATCTATTTAAGTTGACTGCTACAGAATAAGAGACATGGTGAGATAAAGCAAGTTGTAGAACAGTGCGCATAGGAAGCAAATATTCTGCTCAAAAAAGTAGGCATGTGTATGCACACTGTGTTTCTGGAAATCTACCCAAGAAGTGGCAACACTGGTTTCCTCTAAGGGTGGGGGGGCGGCGGGAGCAGGAGGGAGTCTTCTCTCGCTTTTCTCCCCATACCCTTAGGTATATCTTGGCCTTCAAACAATGTGATACATAACTCTTTTCAAAACAGTTAATTAAAACTTGACCTAAACCAAGGGCAATAGCAAACCAGTCTCTATTTAAGATTCACTCACTAGTTAAAAATGCTTGAAAATACACCTCAACATTAAATGTATAAAAACTTAAGTTCAGCTATAAAAAAAGACATGAAAGCAAGGAAACTGCAATTTTGTAAATTTTGACCGATTTTATTAGAAAGGATCAAACGGATGGCTTAGTTTCAGTAGGGGAAAAAAAGGCTGACTAAACCGAAAAAAAGCAGCAGTGGGGTCTGAAAGTTGGTAGTTTTTTATCTAATTGGGGGGTGGGGGAAGCCTATCAAAGACAGACAGCAGTGTTGTTAGATAAATGGAAAATACACAGTCAAGATCAGACTTCTATGATCAAAGATGGGAGGGCGAGTAGGTGAGCATAAGAAGGAACGTTGAGAACCCTCAGCGCCCAGCCCCGCCCGCGGCTTGGGAGTGGCAAGGGTGTTCCCGCCACAGCTAGACAAGTCCTTCACAAGAGGTGGGTGCACAGAGAGAATGAAATGCATGGCCCAACGCTCCTGCCCGCACCCCACTCCGGCAGCTCGCCCAGTTCTGACAACCTTGACCACAGCCCTGACTTCCTCCCAAGATCTACTGCAGCCATGGCCACAAATGGCTCCTCTTCTGGTGCTTTAAACTTGCCAAGTAACTTCCGCAGCTGGCATTTTATTTTAACTGCCCCACAGTTCTGTGGAGGAGGATTATCTTGCCATGAAGGATGAGGGAGATAAAGCTCTTGGCTTTCTCTGGCCCACAGTTACACACAAAAAAGAGGCTGAGTGGAAGGAGGAGCCAAGGCTTCTGGAACACTGGCTCTAGGTCAAGACTGCTACATTTAACAAAATGATACAGACAGACCAGCTGGGGGTGGGGTGGCGGGGCAGGCGAAGTCCTTTTCCCTCTCTGCCAAATTTAGGAGGTGCTTGGGAAGTGTGTGGGGGTAGCCGTGACTACATACAGTGAAAATACTGAATGAGCAGATAACAATAAAATTGTAATTTAAGCTCCAGAGGGCACAGGTCCCATCTCATTCCTCTGAGCTACCTCCGGTGCCCAGCATAATTCTTGGCACATAGCAGGCTTTCTCAATACGGTGGGTGCCGCAATGAGCGAGATGCTATGGCTGAGTGGGCCCAGCGACTCAGAGGTCACGTGAGGGTGAACCACAGCCTGAGCCCATGGAGGGCACCGACAGTGGCTTTCCCGTCCCAGTGGGGATGGCCAGTCAAATAGTCTTAACAGTTAAACTCCTTCTGTCGAATGTTGTTCCAACCAGTATAAGGAACTAACTGTCCAGAGAACAGAGAATGGCCTAAAAGCAGGAAAGTGGAAGGAAAGTCCTGAACTAAAAAACTTTGCAACTGGAAAAAAATTCTGGACTCAGATTCTGTGTCAGCTGAGTGTCTGACTATAGGCAGTGCGGGAGGCCAACTGCAGGAAACTGAAGCAAACTCCATGCACTTGCTCACATGCCCACATGCCCCCTCGACAAGGCTTCCTCCCCAGGGCCAGGCAGACAGGAACCTTTTACCCAGACTCCTAAAGTGCCAATAGGTTGTCCTCTCCCCTAATCTTCTCCTTCCCATCCCTTTAATAGGAGTCCTTGAAATTGAGACACACAGGTAGGGTCATGTTGATAAGGTCCCTGATAAGGATCCTCTGTCCTGATGGAAAACCTAGTCCCAGATTACAAAGTGGATCGATGTTGACTAGCTTTGGTATTGTCTTTAAAGACTACATTCATTTCATTTTACAGCAAGTTACAGTCATTGTTGAGAACTGTAACTTAGATCTTTCAACTAAAGGAGAAGAGTGGTTTTTTAAAGTTTTTATTGGATAAATGATTTCTGGTATCTGATGCATTTAGCATTTACTGGGTGTGTATCTTGGGATGATTAAGGTATTTGGCCTCAAGAAATCAATATAGTAACAAATATTATAATGCCAGTAAGAGGCATAGAAGAATTAAAGATATTTGGAAGTATATAAACATGTCTTCCTCAAACAACCGAGAAAGGTCTGGGAAGGAGCTCATCATCCAGGTGACTGTGGAGGATGCCATGGGCTCATGGTTAGAGAGAAGGCTCTGGGAGGTGCTCTCCAGGAGCAGAGAGCCACCAGCCTGGCACTGGGTGTGGGGTTGGTGAACCAACTGGACCTGTTGTGTGCCCTGTGTGCAGGTGTCGGGGCGGGGGACAAGGCTAGAGAAGCCGAATCCCCCGCAATGAAAGACCTCAGAGTCCAGCCAGCATCCCCTACAGGTGATGCGGATGCAGTGCCAGACTGCATGCAGGGAAAGATGGGGTCATAACTTTGTCTTAGAAGGTCATGAGGGCAGCAGTGTGGAAGACAGATGGGAAGGAGGTGGAGTAAAGGTTTGGGAGTATACTGCCCCAAAGGATAAGGGGATTGCTGAGCCAAGGCCTGGGCCTGGGGAGAGGAGAACAGCTCTGAGAGCTGGGAAGGCCCAGTGAGACTTGGTGAAGATAGACCAGGTCTATTCCACGTGAACACATACCTGGACTTTCGAATAGATGAACTGAATTAAACAGGATGCCAGGGCCAAGGGCTTGGGAAGCAGTCGTGGCTGAGCAGATAAGGCCCGGTTTCTGGATTCAGGGAGACTAAAAAAACTGCTAACCTCCCTACAAAAATCTGAGGCTACGGGGATTATTATCATAAGACTCACTGAATGACCCTCAGTAACAGAATTCTACCTAAAATGCTAAACACCAGGTAGCAATTGGTAACAAGCAATCCCTCTGAGGTAAGGCAGCATTTAAACCAAATAAACATCTGAGGTCACCCAGGAACCTATTTCCTACAGAAGACCCCAAAGAAATAGAAGATACATTTTCCCCTCCAATAAGCTTATAATCGTATTAGGGAGCTAAGACAGCAGATGTAAATATAAGAAAGGATATAGAAGATGCTTACTGAAATCGAAGGAGAAATACGATTCAAATAGGAAATAACAAAGAGAAACGTGATATCTCTAGTAACTGGACCTCATCAGAGGGCACCTCCTGACAGTGTGCTCTGTTCCCCCCCAGGGCTGATTGAACCCCAGCACACAGCCGCTGTGGGCCATCACTTAACAGAGGTGGTGTCAGGGAACAAGGACATCCAGGTCTTCTGTTAATGGGAGAGAAAGAACATGATGTACATAAAGGAAACAGAACCAAGACAACTGAATCAGCAGTATCAGGAGACATTTTCTAATGGGATTTATATGGGCTAAAGGGGAAAGAAAGGGGAAAGCTGGCAGGTCTCCATGAGGGGGGTGACAAAGAAGGCAGAACTAAGTAAGGCTTGGGGACCTGAGAAAGAACTGGAGTTCCAAGCCCACTCAGGGAAATGAAATAAAAACCACTCTTAACAAGTAAATAAGAACAAATCAGCCAAAAGTCTGTCCACGTCCCTGCCCTCCTGTCTCCTGAGTCTCCATCAAGGAGAGAGCCAGCACCGACAGACTGAGAAGGACTTGGGGACAGCAAGCTGCAGGAAGGCAGTCTCTTCTGGGTTAAGTGACGACTGGACTAGAGAGACAGATTCCACAGTCTTATTGCCAAGTGCCTCTTAAGGAGAGGGTGGGCTGCTGTGAAGGGGACTTAGCAGGTCTAGGTGTTTTCAAATCTGATGTTCGAGCTTTTGCCATGAGGGCTATGCACTATGTCCAAGTTTGCCAACCTCTGCAAGCAGAATAAACATGAAGCACCTCAGTAATTCTACTCTGAACTTGAGACAAATGTTCTCCTTGCCCCACTTTGGCTGAACGAACTTCCAAGACCTATGCCAAAGCATTTATCATATAAGAAAACTTCTCAAATGTGGCAAGGAGCTTGGGGAGAATGATTTGATTGCATCTGGCTTTATCTGTTTTTTTTTGTTGTTGTTTGTTTTTTTTTAGATTTTATTTATTTATTTGACAGAGAGAGAGATCACAAGTAAGCAAAGAGGCAGGCAGAGAGCAAGGGGGAAGCAGGCTCCCTGCTGAGCAGAGAGCCCGAAGCAGGGCTCGATCCCAGGACCCCAAGACCCTGACCTAAGCCGAAGGCAGAGGCTTAACCCACTGAGCCACCCAGGCGCCCCTGGGTTTACTTTTAATGAAGTGAAAGAGACAGGAGATTTAAACACTATGATTTAACAGTGAGTTGGCCTAGTTGCTATTTAACAAAAGAACTACTTGATAAATCCAAACCCGTCTCAGACTTCCATGTGTGGTATCTATTCCTGCACGATCCTAAATTCTCGCTGTGTCTCTGAAGCATAGGACAGGATCCAGCTACTGTGGCTCACCTCCTGGTCATTGGCACCCCAAAAGTATTCAATCTCCTGTTCTCTTACATCCCGTGTCTTTGAAAAACACATTTTTTCCGCTTTCCCTGAAGGAACTGTACTGAATAGTCATCCAACTAAAATCCTGTTATAAAATAAGTATAAAGTGCTGGAGACGATCATTACAAAAGAGCAAAGAATGAATAATTTTCATTTAAGAAGTCATTACTTTCCATCTTTACAGAGAAAGGACAATCACTGTAATGCCCCACTTTAAAGGGTCACAAATCATTACAAAAATGAGTAAGAGGAAGTAAGTACCATCTGCATTAATGGGGCTTATGATTTTATAAAAGGTGAAACTTGTTATTTATGAGTTCTTCGATATACGGTTTCTCTTTATGAAATTATTGGAAGAAATAAAATTATTATTATTTTTGGAAAAGGCCATAGACTGAGGTTCAGGTTATGCCTTTTCTATTACTTCTGACAAGCTGCTAAAATTCATATTCTCTGCAGCAATTTATCGACTGCTTTGGCAGAATATGCTGTAAAAGGGAAATTATAAAGGAATGTGAATTTCTATATTAGAAAAGAGGAAGAGAGATCTATTCTTAGAGGGTCTAGATAATATGAAAGATAAAAGGCTGAAACAAACGGCTAATTCTTGTTCTCATTATTTAGAATAAAATACCATAATTACTTTTCTTATTTCCAAAGAAACTCCCTGCACTAATTCCATCATTGTCAACTCACACGGGAGATGAAGTTAAACTGAAATTAATACTAAACAGACATATACGTTACCCAAGCAAAGCAATGTCTACTATTTCAATGCCTTCATCCTTTTTCTCAATAACAGAGCATACTTCATCCTCACTCCTTCACAAATATAATTTAGAAGACATTAGCATACAATGAAACGATGTAATAGTTACGGCTAATGTTTACTGAGCACTCAATATTTGGCATGCACTGATCTAAACACAGATTATCTAAAAAAAATGAACTGAATCCTGACAGATAATCCAATAGGGTATTAATAAACATTTCCATTTTACATATAAATAAGGAAACTGAGGCTTAGCAAAATGAAGTGGCCACATTGCTATTAGGTGGTAAAATCATGACATGACAAATGAAGTATTTGAGAGTAACCATAATTAGAGACAAGAATGCTTTTCCTCCCGGGCTAGAAGTATGTTCTTGGTTAGATTCAATGGAAAGGTCTGGTCTAGTCCCACTGCACAGAATTAGCTGAAGACTTTACAATCATAGTAGCTATATCCCTTAATCATTATGAATAATTGTTACATATGCCTTACAGGTAGGTTTATGCACACAGATAAACACAAAATGAGACCCAAGAATCAAATGGATTGTGGAGGTAAGAAACAAGTGTGTTGTGGGAAGATACTTAGTTTTACAAAAATCTGAAAGATGGCAGTGATTCCCAATTGAGGCACCCCTGTCACTTCCGTGTGTGCAGGTGGGCACGTGTACGTATGTGTATCTCTTGCAGGAAATGTGCACACACAAGCATTTATACAGGGGACAGTTCATTCTCTGTTGTACAATGCTGTCCCATGTGTCATAACACATCTAGTGTCCTTAATCCCCACCCAAGAAATTCCAGAAGTTCCAATGCTTGGGACCACTCAGTATACGTCTACACATTTTCTGATGACCTGGAACGAGATTGATTGCTGGATAAAAACACGGAGAGAAGTAACTGACATTAATTGTGCATTGTGAATGAGGTACTCTGCTAAGTGCATTCACACATAGTCATTTATTACTCATAAACCCGTATGAGGTAAGTACATATTTTATCTCCATTTTACAAGGGCGGATCCTGAGGCTCAGAGAAAGGGGAAGGAACTCAACCATGGGCACACAGACATTTGAAGCCAACAGTCTGGCTCCAAAACTACACCTCTCTCGGTTAATCTTTTAAGCCATAAGAGTGTGGTACACATGCCTTTCCTTTAAAGAAGTTTATTCAGGGAAAAAAAAAAAAAAAGAATCCTTGTAAGTAGGACCCATAGTGTGCACATCATTCTGAACCAGGGGTGGAATATTTCCCTGGGTTGGGGGTGAGGGGCCACATGTTCAGTAACTAGTTATATGATGTAGGTATCAAGAGTTGGGCTGGATAGCTTCTGTGCACAAGCATGTATCAGAAGAGCTTTGAGCAAGTGTGAGTGAGTGTGTGTGTTCAGGGAGAAAAGAGAGTTGTGCTATGCTGAGGTTTATGTGTTTTATTTATCACTTTCACAACATACACTATGCAGCAGGCACTGCTACAATCGCTTGACAATATCTCATTGTGCAGCAGTGTGCACAAGATGTGGCAGGTAGCTGTGCTGGAAGGGGAAGGATCAGCTTGGACATCTATCTACATCTATTGTGTTGTGGTCCTGTTTGAGGCTGGGGGCAGGGTTATGCTAGATGGTTTGTGTGCCACGCATACCGGAGGGGCTGCATGGGAAAGACTGTGTAGTGCAACTCACATGTGCATTTTGGGCATGGCCAGTAGTGAATACTGAAGGAGATCCACAGGAAGGGTGCTGGTTGTGGCCTGGGCCTGTGTAGGGTGCGTGAAAACGCTGTGGACCGGGTTGCTTTCAGCGTGTAGCGGTCTGTGCTGAAAGTGGTGCATAGGAGATGATTCATACGGTGTGCTCTGTGCTCGGTAGGGACGAGGGCTGGGGAGGAGGGGGCCGCGTCGGGATGTGTTTGGGGAGCGATGCTCAGTACGACAGGAGAGGTGGGCATCGCGCTAGGTGACCCTCGAGTGCTCCTGGTGTGGCCCGAATCGCTGTATGGGAGGAGGTAGCACTGGGTGGGGGTTGAGGGTGGGGGTTGGAGGGTAGGGGCGAATGCCAGTCCCGAAGAGCTCTAGGGCAGGAAGCTAGGTGTGCTGTGAGACACCGCGCCGGTGGAGGAGCTGATGGGCAGTGGGTCTGCGAGTGTGTGCGTGGAACAGCCAGCCCGATTCCTCATCCAGAGCTCCACCGGCCCACGCTCCTCACGACCGCCTCCCTCCAGCCCCTTCCCTTCGCCCAAGGGCGCTCCCTCCACGCGGCCCGGCCCGTCTCACCGGGTGAAGGCGAAGTACATGAGGCTGACGATGGTGAAGCTGAGCAGGGTGATGGTGTGCGGCCGGTAGAAGAAGTCGATGGTGATGTCCTCCACTTGCTGCTCGTTGATCATCCGGAAATGCATCTTGTAGTTCACATCATCTTTGCTCAGGGTCCGACTCCCCACGCAGGACGCCATGGCCCGCCTCCCCGTCCTGCGGCGGCGGCGGCGGTCCCGGCCCGTGGAGGCTGGGACCCCGGAGGTGAGGTGACGAGCCGCTGCGGGCGAGCGGCCGGACGGCGGGGCCGGGTTTGGCCCCGAGCACAGGCTGGAAGCTGAGGGAAGGACCGGCGCGGGAGGGCGGGGTCGCGGCGCCGCCAACGCGGCCTCGAGCGGAGGGGGGGCGCCGCCGGCTTTGCTGCCGCGGGTCTTCCGGGAGCCGCATCTCTGCGGACTCGCGGCGTCTTCACATCTCCCGGTGGACGCAGTCCAAGGGAAGCAGTGTGCGGCTGAAGGGAAGCTGTGACCCGTAGCCGGCTCCCTCCCCTCCGCACGCCGCCCGCTCTCCCCCCGCGCAGCCTCGCAGATGGTCTCGCCCACTCCGCCCGCAGTCCACGTGGGCGAGAGAGCGCGGCGGCGCCGGCCGGCGGGGCTGGCTGACCGGCGCGCTTGAGGCGCTGCGGGAGTGTCCGCCGGGCCGGGCCAGCTTGGCAGCCACCCCCAAACAAACCGAGAGCGTGGGCCTCGCCACAGGTAAAGCGGAGCCGCGGGAGCACGCGGGGCGCGCTCCCGGTGGGGGTCGGGTCCGGACCCACCCGCGTCCAGGCCGCGACCAGGACCTCATGGCCCTTGGGTCTCCGCGGCCCAGTCGGGAGCGATTAGTTTAGTTTAGTTTAGTTTTTTTTTTTTTTTCCCCTGGCCGACGAGACGAAAACGTAACCATGCTTGTTTGTTAGCGCTTTTTGCGAAGGACGCGGAAGGAAGCCTAGAGTGTCAGGCGGCTTCCTGCGGAAGTTCGCTGTGGGGACTTGTTAAAATGGCCTAGGAGGGGGGGCGTGTGGCATTCACGAGGGGCCCCTGATTAGGAAGCCATCTTCACATCCACCCCTGCCCCCATCTCCTGACTTCACTTACCAGCCTGACAGAGGTAGAAATCTTGAACTCTGGAAAAACAGGACGTAAGTGACAGTTCCTATACTTAGCGAAGGACTAGAGCAAGAACCTAGTATATGATATTTTAATGGACTTGACAGGTCCTTTAGGACTCTTTTCTTTAATCTTCCTGATGGAACCGTGTTAGGTTTACTGTGACCACTACGCAGGGCTTTGGTGCATGTCTGCAAATGCCTTACCTGCTTTTGAATACTGAGTAGACAAATGATTTAATCATAGTTGCAACTGATTCATTTCCATCCAACAGACTTTGGAGCAGTGCAAATCCCTGGGCTAATGGGGAATAGTCCCTTGGGAGGGTGGGTCCGGAGATAGGACCCAACCCTGCTCCCGTGAACGAACAATTCATCAATTGTTAAGAGGTATATACAGCAATGAAATGACGATGTAGGGAGGATACTGCCCTTGTAAATACAAACAGGATAAACATTAGTTGAATGCAGAAAGATTTTTTTTTTTTTTTAAGATTTTACTTATTTATTTGACAGAAATCACAAGTGGGCAGAGAGAGAGGAGGAAGCAGGCTCCCTGCAGAGCAGAGAGCCGGATGTGGGGCTAGATCCCAGGACTCTGGGATCATGACTTGAGCCGAAAGCAGAGGCTTTAACCCACTGAGCCACCCAGGCGCCCCTGCAGAAAGATCTTTTAATGAATATGGCAGAATTCAAAAGTTAATTTCCGCTATATGATAGGAAGAGTATTAATTTGAGCGTGGAAAGGCTTCACAGTGAATGTGGGATTTCAGAAGCTTGCTTTGAAGTAGGATGCAATGTCTAGACAAACTTGAAGTCAAAATATTTTAAAGCTAATAGGGACCTTAAGAGTCATATTATTGTATCCATAACCTTTTCCAAAAATTGTTATTTAGAGAATAGTTATTGAACCCCCATCATGGGCCAGTTGGCCCACCACCACGAGAAATAGTCTTGTCAACTAGTACAACTGAGGTCTTCTAGCTTCCAGTTTGCTCTCTTATGACTTTGTGTAGAGAATGAATATTACAGGTTTGAGGGAAAACCTGACTGATTTGGCAGGTCATTTCCTGCCAGAATTTAACAAAAAGCACCTATCCCACAAGGCTGTTGTGCATACCTATTTCCTTTCTGAAATCATTTCAGAATGACGGTGAGACTTTCACTTTTATAAACTCTTTCAGGAGGCTTCCCTAAACTACAGATCTCTGGGAGGAGGTTAGACCTTCAATATCCGGTCTAATTCTGAACATAAAACAAGTTGAATTCCAATCTGTAGAAAAACAAATCAAAAAGTTGTATGTTACACCTAATTCAGCAGAATTCATTTATATATGGATATCTAATCAATAATAATACTAATGGCTAACATTGAGGATTTTCCATATGCTGGATTCCATGCTCTGTGTTTTATGGATTATCTTATTTAACATAAAATTATATGCATTAAATCTAATCTTGTAATTAAGCTGTGTAAATATAAAGTTTCTTCATAATCTTGGAGCTTAAAGTATTAACAGCCTTTCCTTATAAAAATCTTTTTAAAAACAACTGCATTTTTGGTCAAAATATTCATGTATTCTTTACTGGTTGCTTATGTATTTCTGTGCTAGTTTTGACCTTTTGTTTTTGAAGGTTTTTTCTTTTTTTCTACAGCCAAAAAACAGAATTTGACAGAATTGGTTTTGTTCGATTCCGTTTTGAGGAACAGCTTTATCTGAAATAATCAACAGTGTTCAGCCCTGAAGATTAACCAAGAAACGATCTTCCAGATTAACAGTGATAATAATATTTAGGACAGTGATAATTCACTTAGGACAAAGTAGATTTCTTCTTGTTTTTTATTTTGTGAGTAATGCATAGACGTAAAATTCATTTGCATAATTCAGTGTCTTGATCAACAGTTTGCTTCTTAAATGTCCTACAAACCAAACTTCAAGAACACTTAATTGCATCACCTTATTTCCTTTAAATATTAAATTAACAGATGATTGGGTTCAGCTGTAATTTAAATATTAACAGATTTTTTTGTTTTAAATGATTTTCTTATACCATTTATACCATTGGTTTTGCTTTTTTTCTCATTGTAAAGAATCTTTATTTTTTTCAGTTCAAAAGTTCCCATTTTTGGTTTGTAACTGGGATTGCCTTGTTTTTGGCTTTTCCCGTGGTTGAATAACATGGGACTACTCCAATCATCTAAGTCTATTAAACATCTTGAATTAGAAAAAAAGATTTTCCAGTTTATTATTTTGTTGTTTGAATACTGTTCTAAACATTTAAGTCAAATAAGTTTCTCTTTTTTGATGGTTATATATTTCCTTTGTAGGCTACTTTAAGAAAAATGGCTTTGTCAGCCCAACAGATACCCAGATGGTTCAATTCAATTAAATTGAGTAGCTTCATTACAGCTACACAACTTCGAAAACATTTTCCGAGACCAGGAAAAACATTGTTGCATGGCTTTTCTGCTCAGCCACAGATGTCTTCTGACAATTACTTTCTCCAGTGGGGATTCAAGACTTACAGGACTTCCTCCTTATGGAATAGTTCCCAGTCTACCAACTCAAGGAGGCAAGAGATTGGTTCTGCCCAAGATACTCTGCTTCCTTCCATGAATGAACAGACACAGAAGACAGAAAACATACCCAGTTTTGATTCTGAGCTGTCTCTAGAAGGTAATTCTGGACTTCTAGAAGAGTCCCTCTTGCCCCACTTTGGTAGTTTGAGGAGGTTAACAGTTGATAGTCTGTTAGCCCATTTCAAGTCATACTTTGTACCAAGTAAGAAAAAGAACAATGTCCGTTCTATTCATTTACTTACCTGACTGAGGAAAAAAAGGTTTGTAGATTACTATATAAAATACTGTGTTCTTGATATATATATGATAGTTGCTTTCTAAATACTTTATTATTTAAATTATTTATAAAAAAATTTTCAGGTGGGAATTAGTTTTATTAGGGTATAATTTATCCTAACATGATATTCCTGATTAGGATATAATTTTATCCAAGTAAAATTCATCAGTTTTGAGTGTACAGCTTATGAATTTTGACAAACACATCTAGTAGTGTAACAGCCTCCACAACTTACAAACCCAAAAGAACACAAATAGAGCACCCCAAAAAGCTCCTTTGTCACTTTTTAGTCAGTCCTCTCTCTCCTATGCTTCCTATTCTAGGAATATTCCCATGCAGAGAATATTTCACTGCAATGAGATAATATTAGGTTAAGTAGAATATAAAAGACAGCAGGGTCAAGGGGGGCAGGGAGGAAAGACTGGCTCTAAGAAATAAGAAAGGGTAGTGATTAGAAGCAAAATATAGAACAAAAAAATCATAGTCTTGATTCTTTAGCTCAAGGAAGGTTACAGTTTCCAGTGTCTCCCATACCATGTTTAGTTTAAACAAAACAAAATCTCAGAATCAAGGCCCTGCTAAAGAGGGTCATGTCCACAGCGAAGGACTACAGGTGGTAGAAACGGAATCATAGAAGTCCTTTTAAAGCATACTTGAGAATAACTTGGAGGAGAGGGGATTGCATCAAAAGACATTTCAGGTTATAATGACTCTAACTCATACAAACAAATCAGGCTGGTAGAATATGTTGTACTTTGGGCCAGTTTAACAGGCTGGGGTAGAATCTATCTCAAAATGTATTTGAAGGTCAGTTGATCTTTTTAGAGTTCTTACTTGTTGATTAGAAGTGAAATAAAGGAAAGGAATTTAGTGTAGGACCTCCTTACGAATAGAAACGTACCAACAGATAGGTTATCTTGGAGGAACAGTTTCTCTAAACAGTCTTAGCCTTACCTCTTCAAAGGCAGAAAATATGTGAACTTCTCAGATACTTAATTCTGCAATGATCCCAAGACTTAAAAAGAAGCAAACTAGGAAGAGGTTTAGCATTGGGCATACAGACTGGAGAGCTGACTGCCTGTCTTTCTACATGGCCGGCCTGGAAGCGCTGGACGACCTGCCTCCAGTGTCTCCACTGCAGCCGGTTTCCGAGGAGGAGGCCATTCAGATTATTGCAGACCCAGCACTGCCCCCAGACACGTACACACTCCGAGACTACGTGGATCATTCCGAGACTCTGCAGAAATTAGTGCTGCTAGGTAAGTCTCAGTAACCTACAAGGACTTCTTGAGGGTATCCCTCACTCGCTCTTTTGCCTTGCTTTGTTCAAATCAGCATTTCTAAACTTTATCAAGATGAACAGAAGTCAAATAGTGTGAAAAGGGTTCTAGTGAAAAACCATACTCTCTGTTTCATCCTTTCTGACCTTCATGCTATTCCCCAGAGGTATCTACTTAACTTTTACAGCTCTTTCTGTTTGCAGTTAATCTCTGTTTACGTGACTGTTTATAGTGCTGTTGCTTGGTTCATCAGTTTTAGACATTGGTTATCTCGTGTATGTACACACATACTTTCCCCCTATTCAGTTCGCCCAGTATAGCGATGGTAAAAATTTTTAGACAAATCCTCAGTCAGCGATGATATTAGGACTGTAAATATTGCTGTTGCTCTCTGGGATTGTTTTCCTTCCTGTACAACTTTTCATTTTTCCACAGTTGTTAATAATTCTTGTATTTCCTTTGGTTAGTTTTCTTTATTTCTAGGGCCAAATTTTCCCACATCTTCCAGTAGCCTGTCAGGACAGTGTTTCCTGCAACAAACCCTGCCAGATGAGGAATTCCTTCCTTTTCACTACCACCTGCCGCCTTTCCTCCTGGAGCCCGCCGTACCCCTAATGTGGATGGTTTCTATCTAGGCCTGCTCCATAACTATTTTAGCTTGTTGACTGGGAGCATGCACTTGGGTCTGGATAGTTGAAGACAGCCAAGGGATCTCACTGCAGACATTTTACTTAGTCCTGTCCTGTTCAGTCCAATACCTCGTTGCAGCCATCTGCTTCTCTCATCCCTGGGTCTGGCACATCTCTGACTTCATTTTCCCAGATGATAAACCTCCTTTCTCCCAGGGGATTGAGAGGAAGAGTATAGGTGAGGGATTCTTTCTCAAATTCATCTACTTCTCTCATTCTCCACTCACGGCTGTACTTTAGGCTCTCATTTTTCACTGGAAGGTTAGGAGTGTCCTAACTTGATAGTCGTTTATCAGCAGTTTTGCCTTGATGATCTCTCAAATACCAGTTCTTTTTCTAAAATGCAGATCTGGCCATGTCAGTGACCTGCTGGAAACCCTTCAAAAACTTCCCGGGACATCAGAGCTCTGCCTAGTCTGGCCCCCGCTTACCTTTTCAGCTCTACTGCTTGCCCCTTCCCTCCTTCAGTTTGGCCAGCTCTGACCACTGGAAAACTTAGTTCAAGTAACTTCTAAAATGTCTTCGGTGACCCTCCTCTAGACCCTCACAATCACCATGGCTTAATTCCATTCTAGCACTAATAACAACATTACAGTTGTCTATTTCCCTGTTCCTGTGCAAGTTACCCAAATGTGCAGGGAATGGCCTTGGTTCTCAAGAAGCTTCAAGTCTTCAGAAGCATCTAAATACACATTTTTAAGAATAGATGGTCTGCAGGGATGAGAGGGAAAGTGAGAAGTGCTACATAAGACATCCAAATAAGTGTTCTGTGGCTTCAGAGAGGAGAGAAAGATGATACCTGCTACAAAGAGGAGAGCCAGTCACCTTCCTTCTGGAACAGCTTTGCCAGCCTTACGATAGGTGCCGTGGCAAATACAAGATAAACAGAAGACATGGCCCCTACCTTTAAGTAAGTTACAGCATACTTAGGAGTTCTGGAATATATGTTTCAGCCATTCCTTCTTTGTATGTTGGTAAGTCAGCAGCACATCTTGGAAGTAACTTAAATGACAGGACCATGGAGGAGCCTGATTGCCTTGTCAGATAGTGTTTTTGAGGACCCACGTGTCCCCGTGCCTTTCTGCTTCTCAGATCTATTTTCCGCCTTTCTCTGCCTGTTTTCTCTCCCCGGAGGCTAGCCTCCATGCACTAGAGCTCCTTTGCCAGCTGGCTCCTGGGCAGCTTCAGCCAGTGGAAGGCACTTGCAGGAGGAGAGGGAAGGCAGGTGGGAGTCTATTTTTTTCCCTTTCCCTCCCTGCATTGGGTCCTGTAACTGCCTTGCTCCATGACAACAGCTCCTACTCAGCACCCCTTTCTTAATAGCTTGCGGTTCCCTCTGGGTCTGGGTAATAGTTTTTGCTTCTTGTCTGTTTAGCACTAGGGGATCCCTTGTTCACGCTGTCACACCACTGTGTAAAGTCCCTTCATTAAAGTTCTTTTGGTTCGCACTTTCTAGGGCACAATCTGCTGCCTGCCAGACCTTGACGGAAATATGTGTAACCAATAATTGAATACAGTGGTAATCATCGTAGTTACTGAAGGGATGAAAGCAACTCGGACAGCATTCACCCAGAAGTTAGAGGCATGGATTACTCATTTTTTATATCCCCAGAGCCTAACAGAAGTGCCTGGTCTGTACTGGGAATTCAGGGACTCTTTTTTCAACTTAAAGAAATCTTGAGTAAGCCCAAATGATTTGTGCTGGCAAGGGTGCACTCTCCTGATGAGATTCTGCTCTCCGATAGCTGTTAAAAAGGCAGCTTTTCAGGATTTCTGTTTGAGCACAGTTGGGTTGTGACGGCTCAAGCCGAGCAGGGCACTGTCACATGTCATTCAGCTTAACAGGAAGTAAAATTCCAAGTCCGGACCCTATGTGTTATTTTTAAAGCACCCCTTTCCACATTTATCACAGAGATTGGGAACTAGTTTCTGTCTGATTTATGTATCTATCCATCAAGGACTATAAGAGAAGGAACACTCACCTTCTCTACATACCCATTTCCACTTTTCAGAGGTAACCCTATCACCAGTTTGTTGAATAGCTTTCCCCACCTTTTTCTGTGCAAATATACTTATTACAGAAAGCTGTACATGGTTTTTATGTTTGTATGCAGTCAAGCTTAATAATTGACAAACAGTTGTCTTCTAGTAGTTTTGGAGTTAGTACACATTTAGAGGCTTAACCTTTCTGAAATTTTGTTTCAGATATAGAAGGAATTTTTTTTATTTAAGTCAAATTGACATATGTTATATAGTTTCAGATATACAACATAATGATTCAAAGGTTCTATACATTACATCATGCTCACCATGATAAGCGTAGTAATTGAAACAATTATTTTTCAAATGTATAGCTAGTGGTCCTCTTATATTGTAATGAATGTGTATCTTTTCACCATTAATTTGAAATGCCATTATTACTATATGCTAATTTTTTATTTTATTCATTTAGTTGATCCTGGATCTGTTTCTGGTCTTCATTCTGTGTCTTTGTGTAATCTGGTTTTACAGTTGTAATCAGCTTAAATCAGTGCCTGTTTAATACCAAGAAATTTGGGTTTATGGGGCGCCTGGGTGGCTCAGTGGGTTAAAGACTCTGCCTTCGGCTCAGGTCATGGTCCCAGGATCCTGGGATCGAGCCCCATGTCGGGCTCTCTGCTTAGCAGGGAGCCTGTTTCCTCCTCTCTCTCTGTCTGCCTCTCTGCCTACTTGTGATCTCTGTCTGTCTAATAAGTAAATAAAATCTTAAAAAAAAAAAGTTTGGGTTTAGAATTATGTTTTGATAATAATAGATGGATATACTAATGTAAGAAATTATAATTTACTTTTCTCATTGTATATACCATTAAAGAAAGAATGTTTTTATTTAATTGCTTTTATACTTAAGACTTGAAAGCTGCATCTGGAAATCAGTTTGAGAGTTATTTTTCACCTGAAGAAATATTTTTAGGAATATAAGTCTAACCTTTAGGTTTTAGATTATCTTCAAATGTTTACTCTAAAGGTAAAGAATACGCCTTTCCTGTTCATGGTTATTTTTTTAATCAGATGAAAGGGGGAAAAGTGAGAGAACAAAACACTCAGTTTTGGGGCACCTGGGTGGCTCAGTTGGTTAAGCAACTGCCTTCAGCTCAGGTCATGATCCTGGAGTCCCAGGATCGAGTCCCGCATCAGGCTTCCTGCTCGGCAGGGAGTCTGCTTCTCCCTCTGACTGCTCCCTTCTCATGCTCACTTTCTCATTCTCTCTCTCTCAAATAAATAAGTAAAATATATATTTTTTTATAATGCTCAGTTTTAATGAGAATTTTGAATTACAAGTTACTTAGATTCCCTGCCTAATTAACATTGCCATCCAATTATATCCATAACCAGAGAATACTTTTAACAACTTGCCTTCTTCCTCTTTCTTTCTCCTGTGCCTTGTCTCACTTACTTAGACTTCCTAAGATTATAAGACTATCTGAAGGTCAGAGTTTCTATACTTTCTGCTTTGTTGTCTGTGTGAGGGCTGTATAGGCTCACCTGTTCTCACACACACATTTCTTGAGGTCCTTCAAGGTACTTGACTCCACGCTGAAAACCTGGAGATGACAATGAGTGAGACATGGGTTATTTTTATTTCCCCACCTGGAGGAGATCATAAACACATTTTGAAAATAATGCTTATAACTAAGGAAATGACAAACGTCGAAGAAAGTAACAATTTATTTAAAGGGTTTTTTTACACTGTAGAATTACCAGTTAAGCAATTACTTTGGAGATCCCTTGGAGCTCATAAGCATCCTTCAAACAATATTCAAGAAACCATAGATAAAAATGATGATCCTAGCTAGGTCAGTATGACTTGGTGAATTTGTTTTGGGCAGAAATTTAGCCCCAAATGAATTGTTTTCCTCTATATGTGACTTTGACGGAAGTACTACGTTTTCATTTTAATTTAATTTTATTTCTGCAACTAGTTTAGTTTAAATATGTTTAGAAGTTTCTGTTGGCCTACCTCAGTTCTCTTTTGGACAGGTTGTTGATCTTCACCAGTAATTCCTTGTATTTTTATGTATGAAGTTTAATGAGCTAAACAGTTATCTTCAAGCACTATTTGTAATTTATTAATAGGAGTGGATCTCTCAAAGATAGAAAAACATCCCGATGCAGCCAACCTCCTTCTGAGACTGGATTTTGAAAAAGACATTAAGCAAATACTCATGTTTCTTAAGGATTTGGGTATGGAGGATAACCAGCTGGGAACATACCTGACTAAAAACTATGCTATTTTCTCTGAAGATCTTGAAAATCTTAAGACCAGGTAGGACTTTTACAGTGATTTCCACATAACCCAAGGAGTGGTTATGAAGGAAACGTATATGTAAGTTATTTTTAAGTCTTCGCTGCATAAGAATCTGCTGATAATGAAAATGAAAGTTTGTTGTTGTTGTTGTTGTCATGGACTTTCTTTGATCAAGATTAAGTATCTAAAATAGTTCTTTTATTCAATTCTCATTTTATGTGTTCAACTTACTGCTGAGTCAATACTTAAAGGGTTCTCTTCAGAAACTGGAATAAAAAAATTTTTCATCTATTAACAAATGGCTAGATTACTGAGAGTGAACTTAGAGTCATGAAAACCTGAACTTTTGTGGGTTGTTTTAATTTCTGGGCAATTTTTGATGGTAGACATCTGACATCCTCTTGGCTCATTTCTCTATAATTTGCTTAATCATTTCCGTAAGTTGGCTATTTTGGTGGTTCCTTTTTTTTTCTTCTTTAAAAAGCACTTCGATAAACATCTTTGTACTTCATTCATCATTCAAAGAATTTATTAAATCTGTGAGAATCAATACAGTGAGATGAGATAGTATTGATCTGTGACATAAGAATGCTGCTAGGCATTGGGAACACCAAAGAGAACAAGACAGAGCCCCTGTCCCTAAGTTCCCCTTTTGAATTTATCATCCTCCCTACTTCTCACCTCTATTCCCAGACTGACTAAATGGGAGCATGGTTCACCTTGTTGACCAAATCAGAAATGTTGGTAATAACTTTGGCTTCTAAAATACTAAAATAACTTTTAGTATCTACAGCTAATAAATCACCTATCATTTTTTTTTTAAATTTCTCAAATCAGTCAACACATTTCTCTTAATCTTCACTGTGAAGATCACCTTGGGTCCCCATTTCACAAGAAGATGGCTTTAACAGTTTCCTAACTGGTCTGCCTCTAGTCTTCACCCCCAGATTATTCTTACACTGATGGTGAGCCTTACTACATTTCAGAGAACTTTACAGTTCCTTGAACAACATCAGAACCCAATGCCTTGTCTGAATTAGTGAAAAAAAAACTAAACGAGAAACTGATTCCTTGTGTTGAACAATTTGAACTCCTGTATATACAAGGCACTGAGCTAGACTTGAACCACAAAAGATAGATACGCACACCCTCTCTCTTTATGGGACTTACTTTCTGGTATAATATAGACAGACTATTACAGGGGAGAGAATGAATGATTCCAGGGAACTCAGTCTGTCATATCCAGCTCTGCTTCTGTCTGGAACACTGATCTCTTTCCATTCAAAAACCAATTTGCCCTATTGTTCAAGATTTATTCAAAGGAAGTGTGCATACCAGGAGGTGGGGGATTATTGGGAGCCATTTCAGAGACTGCTTACTCTGCTAATATTTTTTTTAATTGAAGTATAGTTGACATGCAATGCTACATTAGTTCCAGGTGTACAAAGGAGTGATTGAACACAAGTCTGTGCAAGGCTCTCTGTTATGCTACGCTCACAAGTGTAGGTACCATCTGTCACCATACAGCACTATTTCAGTACCATTGACTACTTCACTACTACTATTAATATCCCCATTTTCCAGGGGAGGCATAGAAAGGCTTAATAATTTGCCCAAGATGACATGGATGGTGTACATGACGGAGCTGGGATTCAGGCCCAGTTAGTCTAACTGCAGAGTTCGGGGTACTGCACCACGCTATCTCCCTACTCTTAATTCTGTAAAGGAAACCTAAGTTGAAGGGAAGCTGAAGTTACTTGCTCAAGATCACACATAGGCTCCTAACAACGACAGGATATTCCCTCATAGACAGCATAGTCTAATAGTTCCTAAGCCTGGCCGACTCGAACTCTGGAACATTGTTTTAATTGCTTGCAATTTTTTAATAGGTTTATCCACATACAGCAAAAAATAAGCTTCTGTTGTAAGAGGCAAGAGTAGTATAATCTTTACTTAATTGAATTTAGCTTTTTTTCTGGTATGTACAGTAGTCTTATTTTCTAGGATTTCTGTAATAGCATTGATTTCCTATACTTGTTTTCCTTTGAATGAAGAAAATTTCAAATGTATAAAAAGGTTACTTGGTTCTTTGTAAGGATATTCAAAAGAATAATCTGCATTTAATTATTTAAAATTTTTTTGACTGGGCCTTATATCTTAATTTTTTATTAGAAAAATTATGGGGGCGCCTGGGTGGCTCAGTGGGTTGGGCCTCTGCCTTCGGCTCAGGTCGTGATCCCAGGGTCCTGGAATTGAGCCCCACATCAGGCTCCCTGCTCCGTGGGAAAGCCTGCCTCTCCCTCTCCCACTCTCCCTGCTTGTGTTCCCTCTCTTGCTGTCTCTCTCTCTCGGTCAAAAAAGTAAAATCTAAAAAAAAAATTATCAGAAGGTAGCAACAGTTTTGACAAAGTTTTAGTCAAATATTGATTTTTGCGGTGACCCAAAAAAAGGGTTGGGGGAGAAAAAGTAATCCTCTTTCCCACCTACTTATTCCTATCCCTCACCAACTTTCTGAGACGATCTGTGGAGGCAGCAACTATGATCAGGTTTTTTGTTTGACCTAAGAATGTTCTATCATATGCAAGCATATGTGTATGTGTGT